>OZ038480.1:30369412-30381912 GCA_964036315.1 Acanthosepion esculentum | reverse complement strand
TACCATGTCACGATAGTTGACGGAGACGAGTGTAGGTTGATCGAGCACTTAAGCAAACTACTTTACTACAACTACTACTACAGCAGTAGCAGCAACAGTTAAAATCTGTTAACCCTACAATGAACATTGACAGGGTTCTAATAAAAATAATCCTCTTTTGACAACGCCCTACTGCTGGTTAGATTTGAGTACTAGACTAACACTTTAACAGATTTTTTCGTGTAATAGTCGCCTGATTACCATAGAATTAATTATATATAATTAAATTATGATTTGGTGGAACAACTATATTGAGTCAATAGTTTCATCTACCACAAGGAAAGTTGGTTCTCTGTGTCGCACCAGAAGGCTTTTCTCACTTGAGTCCATTCTTCAAATCTACAAATCAACCATTCGTCCTTGCATTGAATACTGTTACCATATATGGTCTGGTGCCCCCGTTCATCTCGAGGCTCTCGACAAAATCCAGAGACAGATATGTAATGTGATAAGTTCTGATCTGGCATCTCGTCTACAGTCACTCCCTCACAGACGTGCGGTGTCTTCCCTTTGCCTTTTCTACAAGTATTTTCATGGCAACTGCTCCGATGAGCTACTTTCACTGGTTCCCAAACTGCATGAATTTAAGCGTGCTACTAGGTTGGCATCTCGGTCACACCCTTTCACTGTCGAAACGGTTACATATAGCCGTCTCTTCTACTCCAACAGCTTCTTGTCTCTCACTTCCCGTCTGTGGAACTCCCTTCCTCTTATTTGCTTCCCTGATGGCTATAATCTTCAAATAATTAAATGTAATGTCAATCGACATCTTTTGAGGCCTTGATCCTGACCCCCTTCCTTCTCTATATCCTTTCCTCAAACACTCCTCTTTACTCTTGCTCTCACTCTCTGTAACCCCTTGCGTGCTAGTGGTACTCCCGCCTTGCTTGGGGCGATATGCTTAAAATAAATTATAAATGAAAATTATAAAGGCTATCAGCGAGGGAGCCGAAAAGTTCATAGCCTGACTATGAAGGCATTATGCTAGAGCTGTGAAATCTTGTATGCATTAATTTCAATTCTTCTTATTAATAACTGCATTGTTTCTTTCCAGATAAACTGACTGTTCAAAGAAGACTTAAAAATAACTAGTAGTGACTTCTCTTGAAAATTGACGAAATCTGGCATCGTGGTGTTATGAAGTACCCGCAGAAAATGGGTTTATCCCCAAGGACATTCATGTTGACATGATTGCAACTTTAGGGCATGACACCCTAACTTTATCAACAGTTCAAAACGTCGACAACTGAATTTAGGAGAGGAAGGGAGAGTCTTGAAGATGATCCAAGGTCTGCACAACCTACAACCTTCACCACCAAGGAAAACATTGATCGTGTTCGCAACAATGTAATGGATAGGCGATTGGCTATAAATCAAATAGCCTATGCTATTAGCATATCCCGTGGGAGGGTTGAGAATATTCTGCACATTGAAATTGACATGACGAAGGTTTCTCTTCGGTGGGTGACACGTTTTCTGACAGCTGATCAAAAGGCTATTCAGGCTGATCACATTACGGGAAAATGAGGATGAGTGTTGGGTTCATCACTTTGAGCCAGAGACAAAGAGACGATCCATGCAGTGGAAACACCCCACTTCACCTGCTTCAAAAAAAGGCCAATGTCGTTTCATCTCCAGCGAAAGTTATCGACTTAACTTTTTAGGTTGCAAAAGACATTGTGTTTATTGACTATCTCCAAAAGGGCCACATCATTAATGGAGAGTACTAATCTTTAGTTATTAATTGCTAGAGTGTCGTTTCAATGAGAAAGATTTGGGCAAACATGTTTATATTTGAATCCATAGGTAAACATTGGTCGTAGTCATACTTCAGTCTATAGGCAAATATCGGTCGTTCAGATCCGACTCTCTAAATATTCACTCACTAGGTGGGCTTTTTTATGCGGTGATCTTAATCCTCTGTAGGGCCTGACTGAAGAATATATTTACCATTTGGGTTTACTATCTTCCGCCATATTTCGGGAAAGTCTACCATTCTTGCTTCCGTATGCTTTTATATTTCTCAGTTAACAATTCCTCTTGATGCCATTTACAGTCTTTTAGGGAATTGGCCATTTGCTTCTTTCGTTAAATGAATTCTAATGTGATAATCGAAACGTACAATATCTACTGAATACAGCAGTCAGTCAGTTATGTACCATGCGTGATACAAGTTTAGGCGATCATGTATCTTTCGATACATAACTGACAAGGCAGATATTTTTTCCCGCAGTAGATTGCCATTTCTTACTGCGGTAGACCAGTTGCCATCCAAGGCTATAGAACCTGGTCTGTCCTGCTATTTACCCATAGCTGGAGAGAGAAGTGCATTCATACCTTTCCCAAGGGTCAAGCGGTCACTTATGTACCATGCGTGATACAAGTTTAGGCGATTATGTATCTTTCGATACATGACTGACGAGGCAGATATTTTTTCCCGCAGTAGATTGCCATTTCCCTCTGCGGTAGACCAGTTGCCATCCAATAGCTGGGGGAGAAGAAGAGAATTCATACCTTTCCCAGGGGTATACAGCAAGTGGCTGAAAATATTCCAAACAAACATTTTTGCCTTATTTACAAAAGTAACAGTCTAGCGTTATTCTTATAGAATATTATTCTCTTTTTCTTTTCTCGGGTATAGACTTTCAGTTTACTGATTCTTTTAACTGGTAGTACGAGGAGAAGTACTTGTTCGAATCAGTCGTTTAGTTCTTCCAAAGAAACTCATAGTAGAGGACATATTTTCATTCTAACCATATAGAATATAACGTTCTCAGCTGTTATGAAGTGGAAAGACTATATTGAATCCATTGCTAGATCAGCTGTTCATTATATCTGGCGAGACAATTTTTCTCCCCATAATCTATCATACATATCTATAAGCCTGCCATTCGTCCATGCTTAGAATATTGCTGCCACATGTGGCCCGATACCTCAGCTATTTAGCTTGAGCCCCTCGATAAGATCCAAAAAAGCATCAGCAATATTATTGGTCCTGATCTGGCGTCTCGACTTCAGTCATTTTCCCACCGCCTTATGTTGCCTCTCTGTGTCTTTTCTATAAATACTTTCATGGTAATTGTTCGGATGAGCTCTTTGATATAGAACCTAACTTTCCAGCCAACTTTAATCAGCAAAAATTTAAATGCAATGTCAATCACTATCTACTGTTCTCCCTATTACTCTTTTCTCTTTCTCGTCATTACTAATGTTTCTGTTCCTAATTCATCCACACCCTGTAATACCTCGTGTCTTAGTGGATTTACTGCCTTGCTTGGAGTGATACCGATTAAAACAAATATAGACATTATCAACCTCTTTGGATGAAGACCAGCCTTTTGTACAATTGGTGGGCGTTTAGTTTACAGGGTGCGATGAATCAATTGTCGTTTAAATTACGCAAAAATGAAAATAAAATTTTAACAGATATATTTACCAAAAGTACACATAAATATTTTGAAATACTAAAGTGTACATTTATTCAATAAAATCGCCATTGGCTTTAACCAAGGCCTCCAGACTGTAACTCTTCTGGGCGGTCTCTTTGTTTCAGTTGGTGAATGCTGCCATAATCCTTGCCTTCAGTTTATCTTTGGTCTTACAAGGAGTTTTGTTGGTCTCTAGCTCAATTTCACCTCACCCATAATAATCAAAGGGCGTTGCAATCTGGGGAGTTAGGTTGCCAGACATAAGGGGTGATGTGGTCGCAGATATTGTCTGACAGCCATGACTATGTTCTCCTGCTTGTATGGCATGTTGCAGAGTCCTGTTACTAAACGCAGTGTCTTCCAGCAGCCACTACCTCCTCAAGCGCAGCACTACCTCCTCAAGGCAAGTTATGTAGGCTTCCGTGTAGAGTCTGAGGCCATCACCAAAAAATTCGGGAGTTATTTTATATCAGAACAATCAGAGTGAGATTTCCGAGCTGTCGTACCTTCGTAATCACCATTAGACTCATCCAACTCTTTTTAAATCTTCTGCACTGTCCAAAGATTGACACCCAAATACTCTGATTTGTTCGTATTGGAGCTTCCAGCGCGAATGCCAAACAGTGCTGCATGCCGTTTTCAAATATTTGGCGGAGTGAATTGCGTAATAGTGCTCCTTTTCTCACAGACTGTTTCCAACTGAAGCTACTGTACTATGCATTCGACAACAACAAACAAAAAACAAAAAACAAAGAGCATGAGCGAAATTAAAAATATAAAATGGCGACAATTTACCCTTCACACCCTGTATTTGTCCTACGCTCTCTCGTTTTCCATGTTGTTTTAAGGTATCCACTTTTCATTACCTGTAACAATTTGGTTTAAAAAAACAAAAACAAAAAAACAAACAAATAAAAAAACACAAATAAAACGGAGTTCTAAAACAAATCCATTCCATTTTTTTTCTCCTCTCAATCTTTGTGGAAGTCGCACATCACAGCACTTAAAATAAGTAAAACTGGTGCAAATAATTTCTAACGCGATATTCATATTTTCTCTATGCCGGCTATCTCCTATGTCGTGTAAATTATAATTTCTCTTGATTACTATCAAACTCGATTAGACTGCCTAATAATGGAGCCTCAATCAGCATGAGATCTCTAGCACGAAACTTTTCAAACCATTTTTACACGTTCGATTATTTACAGTACCTTCTCCATTAAATGCAAAAATTATGTTTTTTCTCATTTGTGTCGAATTTTAAACTTAGAAAAATAAAAATGTGATGAAAGCGCTGCTTACTTTATTCTATCTATAATGTTACAAACAATAAACGAAACAAAAACATACTCTAAATTTGCCAGTCTTTTTTCTATACACGCTCGTAAACATTTCAGAATACAGTCGAAAACAAAATCCATTGAATAGAATTAATTAAAATTCAACATTCTTAATTTCATCTTACGACAAAAGCAGTACAAAAATTTTATCTGCAAAGATATTGGAAATAATTCTTTTTTCAGTACAAATTGAAGAGACATCTTAATTTGTGATCTAAAATAGAACATTGTTAAATTAATACGATGCGATTAAATATAAGTTTCTTAAACTGTTGAAAAAATAATAACTACCCGCTGAGACCAGGCAGATTTGATCGCATATGGATAGTTCACACGAATGTTTTGCTTCTTTTGCATTAGAAATCTAAAATTATGTTGTGAATTTATTGCTCTTACATTCAGCGAGATAAATTACAAGGGAAGGAAATAGAAAAAGAATTTTTAATACTTTAAATTCATAAAAAATTATACGAAGAGATTTTATAAAAATTATGCCAAATATATTTATACTTATATATCTATATATCAATATATATATATAAAGACATTTATATTATGTTTAACGTTCTTTTTATAGATACAAGTATTTAAGCAAATGCTCTGTTTTATAATAAACAGTATTAAATAACATTTACCGGCCTGAATGTCCGAGAAATTTTCATAGAAAATTTTCGCTCTCCGACAGGAATCGAACCTGTATCCTATACGGAACAATCATTTTGCGTGATGTGCCTTAACCTTTCGGCCACAGAGCAGCGTCTGGTTATCAAAGTCGATTTTACTATCTTTAAACTTAAATCTTCCATGAATCTCTTCATGCTGCTCTGTGGCCGAAAGGTTAAGGCACATCACGCGAAATGATGGTTCCGTATAGGATACAGGTTCGATTCCTGTCGGAGAGCGAAAATTTTCTATGAAAATTTCTCGGACATTCAGGCCGGTAAATGTTATTTAATACTGTTTATTATAAAACAGAGCATTTGCTTAAATAATTGTATCTATAAAAAGAACGTTAAACATAATATATATAAATGTCTTTAAATAAATTGTCGGACTATGTCCAATTCTAAAATATATCTATATCTATCTGTCTATCTGTCTATCTCTCTCTCTCTCTATCTATCTATATATATATAGATAGATAATATTCGTGGTAAATATATATATATATAAATTCCCAAGAGGATAGAATCCAGGTCGAACTCAATGTCCAGGACAGAGTAAGAATACAATATAAAAGGCTCAAACACTAATAATCCATGGTTATAATTTATTACATTGGAATCGTAATCACAATCCAATTCATCAGACTTACAAATATATACCTCCGGGTCTAAAATTTTAGTGAGTGTATAGGCTGATGAATTGGATCGTGATTACGATTCCAATATAATAAATTATAACCATGTAATATTAGTGTTTGAGTCTTTTTATATATATATATATATATATATATATATATATATATATATATATATATATATATATATATATATATATATATATATATATATATATATATATATATATATATATATATATATATATATATATATATATATATATATAGTGCTGTTCGCTAAAAGTGACTGACCCGATTTTTTTTACTTAAAAATTTTTTCGCCTATTGTTTTTGGGATCAAACTCATTTTTAATCTTACTAATATAAAGATCCCTTCCCGACCACCTAGTAAAAAAGTTTACTCACCCTAAGGTATTCTATTGATAATTATAATTTTGGATATAAATGAGATTTAGGGAAAAACTCACTTATTTCCTGCAACTAGTAATCGATAGAAACATAACCGAACAGCTTTAAATAAAGAACAATAGAGGTATAATTTATTTATAATAGGTAATATAATTCGAAATATTTAATAATCTATGGGCCCTCCTTTATTTTGAATAACCTTTTCAACCCTTTTTGTCATTGACTTGATCAGGTTCTGGCAAATCTCATCTCCAAGCATTGAATTCCATTCGGATATGAAATTCACAAATTCTCTTGTTGCTCAACTGCTTTCTCGAGTGCCTGTACTTTATAATGTTCCATAAGTTTTCTATGGGGTTGAGGTCAGGAGATTGGGGCGGCCATTTCATAACACTCACCTGCTTCTCATCAAAGTATTCCTTCATCAAATTTGATTTGTGACATGGAGCATTATCTTGCATAAAAATGAGCTTGGTGGGGTCGATTTGCACCCTTTCAGCAGAAGGGAGCAGACTAGACTCTAAAATTCTCTTGTACTGCTGGCTCTTGAGGGTCTTTTCAATAGGTTTTAATAATCCATTTCCATGAAAAGAAAAGCATCCCGAGGACATTATACTGAACGGATGCATCACAGTACTTACTGCTAAATTCAAAGAGCTTTCAAAGATTCTTCGGATTTTAGATCGCTTATCCTTTGAATTTAGCTCAACATTCGTTTCATCGGAGAAGAGAACATTTAGTAAAAAAAATCAGGTGAGTCACTTTTATCGAATAGCACTGTATATATATATATATATATATATATATATATATATATATATATATCCGATGCGATGAGAACGAAAGTAATATATAAATTCCAACGTTCTTCAAAAAAGAGCTCGATACAGATAGTAGAGCGATAATTATTTATTTATTATAATTTTATCATATAGACAAAACCATTTTACTCACTACAAAGATGCAACTTGGTTTCAGTGCATGTCAACTGCACATCGACGGGTGAGGGTCGAAAATAGATAACCATTTTCGACCCTCACCCGTCGATGTTCAGTTGAAATGCACTGAAACCAAGTTGCAGTGAGTAAAATGATTTTGTCTATATGATAAAATTATAATATATATATATATATATATATATATATATATATATATATATATATTAAATATATATAATATATATTGTATCTATAAAATTATATATTTTCACATATAATATTTATATAAAGTTATTTATATACAAAATTGTTGAAAGACGAGTTTCCATAAAATTGATTTATTAAACAAATTATCGTTTATCTGCGAAGAGTTGTTAATCAAATGCTTATTCTTACGACGCGTACAGAAAGGTAAGAGTTTCATTTTAATCGAATTGTGTAAGCAAGATGGGATTACTTAGTTTTATTATTTCTCTGAAAGCTTTCGAAAATTATTTTTTATCGATTTTCGCTTATGAAGAGTGGACAAAAAAAATAGAGATTTGAATGTTAAAATTTACAGACATACACTAAGTTAGTAATAAGTAACTTCCGTCGTTTGTTATTAAATAAAGAAATAGTTTTTTGTCGAACGTGATGTCTTATAATTTAAAACATAAATTCTTGTATAATTTTATCAGAGATTTCGAATGAAAACGTGCGTTGAACAGAGAAATGCTTTCTTTTTTACACTACTTTTTCTGTTTGACAAGGCGTGGCATAAGGGATTACTGTACAAGCTCTCTAGCTATGAAATCACTGGAAGAGTCGTCTAAATTATACAGTCCAATCTAACGGGTAGGTCCCTGAATGTAGTTGTTAACGTCCAGTCCTTCGTGGCCCTAGCGATCAATATAGGCGTCCCCGTGTTCCCTTAAGTTAACCTGTTCAATCTAGCGTTAACCGTTGTCTTCTCCACATATCCGTATGTCATGTGCTTTTTACTCTGTAATCATCTACCTTGAGTAGCTCTCGGGTCTTGTACAAGGAAACATCATTGTAAAAAAAAATCTCAGCGTACCAACTGTTTGCTCTGCCCAAGGCGGTCGTAGGATTTGTTGTCACTCGTTTTTATTTTACAATGATGTTCAATCTTTACAGGGTCCAAGAGCCACTTGAGGTGGAGTTTTACATGGCATAGGCACAATTTATACAGATATGTGGGGAAGATAACGGTTAACCCTAGACTAGAACAGAACAATATTGTAAAGATAGAGGAAGCATCCTCTTGGGAGTCGGTCCAACAAAGAAGCGGTTCGTGGGAAGAAACTGCTCGAGTGGAACTTACACCTCACCGATGGAATACGAAGTGAATGAGTGTGGTTCGTTACAATGGGCACGGCACGGCGGGTTTTAGCCGTGAAGGTTAGAACTGGCGGAATTAAGGAATGTAGTTCGTCTGAGCACTTTCTATGGAAATAGTCATAGAGTAGTGAGAGGCTTGAGACGTTTCGTCTGTAGGGTGGAAAATAGGTCGTTACCCACAAGGACACGGAGACGCTTTTGGTCTCTATCGAGGCTGGAAAGTGAAGACTGAGCAGCTCCTGCTCGTATATGGCAAAGAGTACTCCATTTCCGTCCTGATCTGTCTCTTGTAAAGTTACAGGATAGCGGGATGAGTTAGACATTTCAGGGCTGACAACATGTTCAAAATTTTCAGAAAGATTACAATGACAGCCATTTAATTTATTTTGATTGTACCCCCCACAACCCCCCAAAACACCCCCGTGTTTTTGGGGTGTTTTTTTGGGGGGGGTGTTTACCCCCCCCCAAAAAAAACATGCTGCAACAAAATAAGAAGTAAATGAATTAGTAAATAACAAAGTTTATTAAGTAAGTATAACGCTGTGTTCCATCAGGATGTAGCTGATCATGATTCTCCACAGCTTTTTTTTTATTAACTGTGTATTGCCGTACATTTTTCTCCACGGTTTGTCATTCAGAGTTCTCATTCTCTTAGACTAGTTATCACCCAAGGCTAAAGTGTCAAGTCTACTCTGCTATTTTACTAGTTGGGGAGAGACAGTTTCAGGCTTTTCCCAAGGACATTAGCTTAAAAGTAAACGCAACAGACTAGCACGGGATTTGAACTCGGCGTCGATATCCATTAAACTACCCGCGTACCCTGGATCGGTGTATTCTTTTATTTCTATGTGGCATGTAATCTCGTAAACCCTGTCCTGTCAACCATTTACACAAGTTCGTTTGGTAGGTTATGTGTTGGTTTCCTCTGTACCTCTTGCTTTCAATATGCCCTGTGAGTGTCGGATTTTCTAAGACCTCTGAGTGAATTTAGATGAAAATGGCACAAGTATAATGAGAGAGAGAGAGAGAGGAGAGAGAGAGAGAGAGTGATGGGGGGGAACAACATACATTGCGCGATACTTCATTGTACTAATTCACCTAAATGCCCCCCACCGGAAAAAAACTAAACTAAACAAATAAACAAACTTGCTGCTCGAAGTGGACGACTCCTTCCGTCTCCCTGTAGGCCCGCCAATGTCTCTATACAATAATAAGAACGTGCAATCAAGACCCAATACCGGGATGAAAAGGAAGAAGATGTAAAGAGAGAGAGAGAGAGAGAGAGAGAGAGAGAGAGAGAGAGAGAGAGAGAGAGAGAGAGAGAGAGAGAGCATAATCAGGTATCGCTTCTCGTCGCAACAGTTGATAAAAGCAACATGTGTCTCTATAGTGTACAAGGTGGTGGTGCTTAGAGCCCTAACTTGAGAATAAAAAAAGAAAAGAAAAGAAAAGAAAGAACAAAGATATAAAGAAGAAGAAGAAAAAGAAGAAAAAACTTGTAAAATTACGGAAATACTCGATTAGTTAACGGAAACAATTATATAGAAATAAAATTAGTGACGGTATGAGAAACAGAATCGTCTCAGTAGCAGCGCTCGTTTTACAGAGAACATCACGAGCGCCTGTTGTTGTTATGCTTATGTTTGTTATAAGCAGCAGCAGCAGCAGCAACAGCAGTATCAGCACCGTGCAATAGTAGTCTCTCAATGGTAAAGGTTTTCTTCTTCTTCTTTCCAAACCCTTTCTCTTTTACTCTCTCACTCTTCAAACGAAATAGACGTTTTTAATGGAATTGCACTTTCACTATGATGACGATGATAATTGTCACACTTTACTGTTTGTAAGAGAATTACTTATTTAACTTAAAGGTGAAAGTGACTGCTATGTTGATATTTTTTTCTTCCTTCTGTGTAAAAGTCTAGATGTGTCCGACCACGCGTCACCCAAAGCGAACAAGCAAATGACAGAAATGCAGAGAGCGGACGGTAATGCACTGTTGTCGTTCCCTTGCTTATTAGAATGGAAACTTGGACATTTACCGACCAGACAAGAAGCAATTTCACGCAGTAAGTAAGAAACCATTATTAGACTTTTCAGAACTCTATCTTTTCACATCCAAAATTAATTTTACTTCATTGAAATTGTTGAGAAATAAGTAAAAAAAAAAGAAAAAAAAGGAGAAAAAGAAAAAACGGGAAAAAACAAAAAAGCTTTAACAAAGTCGCAAGATTGTTTACACGTTTAAAACAAATAAAAATAAAAGAAAAAAACCCTACTTAAATTTGATTATATCTTATTCACTAATATAAGTGTTGATTAAGTGATACCAAAAATAAAAGTAAAAACTAAAAATATAAAAACGAACAAAAATGAAGAAAAACCTAAATTTTAAGAAAATCTGTTATAAAATACGTTCAAAAATTCTATCAATTCTGCTGGTTTAGTTCCATTGAAATGTTTTTCTTTTGTATCTATTAGAGACAAACATAAAATATTTAAGCAATCACTTAAACAAATAGAGTACTAATTGTTGGGCAAAAAATTAAGCAACCCGAACTGGTCAAAATCTTATTTTGTAAAAGAATTGTAACATACATAAAAAAAATCCCCCCAATTAAAACGTTTTTTTATTAATGAAACCAGCTCAATTAGTAACAGCTGTATATTTTGAAAATAATTTGTTGTCAATGTATTAAACCAGAAAACACACCAACAGTAAACTTAGATTTATAATATTAGTTGCATAAATATCTTCCTATGCCGAACATTCCAATGCATTTAAAACGATCAGCAAGCAAAAAAAAAAAAGAAAAAAAGTATTTAATACATAATATTTTTTTTTGGCGGTGGAGGCGTTGCTTAGAAAGTGAATGGAAATTATTGATAAACTTTTCTTGCCACTTGCAAATTTTCATTGCTCTCTCTCGTTTCGTACGCACGTCAACACTTTAATACGCCCTGGATATGTGTCTTAATTCATGACTAGAGAAATACACATTCCACGTATTAGATTACAATACATGAAAAAGAGCCTATCTAGTGGCTGAGGTAGTTGCGTTCTTTCCGCTAGTACTAGAGCTCGGATTTTGAACCCAGTTAAAAGTAAGGCCAAACAAACAACCAAATTCTCTCCACTTTTGCACAATCTTATGTTTCCCACAGTTTGTCCGTTTCCAGTTTACATCGATGCATACAATACTTAAAAAAAAAACTGTTTAAATGAATCTTAACTTACTTAAACAAGAAAATTAACAGTAGTTTAATAAACGAAAAAAATGTATTTTTCTTTTTTGGTTAGGCGTCGAAACATTGGGAATTCCTTTTCGTACAGTCATATTTTAAAGTATTAAACTTTAAGACCTTTTGTCTAATTACAATGCACAAATACTTGTATAAAAATGAATCGTAAGATGTGTCATATATCTCTCAAGGTAAAGTCATTGCAAACAAGAGAATCAAGCGAGTTAGTATCTGAATCAGTTTTTCTTTAGCCATGTGTCAGAAAACATTTTTTAAAAAGTCACTATAAAAAAAACCAACAAAAAAAACAAAAAAAATACCCCAAAAAACTTTCCTCTTTTTCTATTTGCCGTGTCTCTTCAGGACGTTGGTGATCATAGCTCTCCACAATTTCCCGTACTTTGTAGCACTGAATAAATTTTGTCTTTCTGTTTTATCTCCTAAACCCTGTTCTGCCATC
>OZ038480.1:30324412-30359412 GCA_964036315.1 Acanthosepion esculentum | reverse complement strand
AAATCTCCTTCGTAAACACACACACACACACACACACACACACACACACACACACACACACACACACACACACACATACAGTGTGTGTAAGCAGGGTTCCACAAAATAAAAAGGTGGGTGAGGGCAAATCAAATACTAAGTTTTAAGGACCCTTGATTATTTGTTTTAACAGATTCTTTCATCTAAAATAAACATATTTTTAGATATAGTATCCTACTCTAAACATGTTTTGTTTTGATTTTAAATACACAATTTGTTTTTGCTTTTCGTTTGAAACCTATCGATCTTTTCCGCGTATAAAAGTTAAAACATACAGAAGTAGATGTTTAAAAAACAAAAGAACAAATTTGCGGATCATTTTGAAAATTAATGCCAATAATGATTTTAGACAATTGATACATCTCCGCTCAACAGCAGTGACGTATTGACGCCAAGAAAAAAAAAGGTTTTATTTCTTATCTAATGAATTTTTAGTTGTAAATCCGACAGATTTTTATCACTTCAAGTGTTATTTTTAGTGGACACTCATATTTGAGTAGACGCTTTATTTATTTAGAAATATACTGTTTTAATAAATAAATGGAGCGTCTACTAAATTATAAGTATCCACTAAAAATAACATTTAAAGTGATATATATATATATATATATATATATATATATATATATATATATATATATATATATATATATATATATATATATATATATATATATATATATGTGTATATATATATATATGAAATTTTTCAAAACATCTCATAATTAATACTATGTAGTTAATGTAAAGGATATCGTTGTGGAAAGTCGACGATGCGCGTTCAAATTCCGGCTTCGTCTGTTGTGTTCCCTTTCGCTCAAATGCTCTTGGCCAAGTTGTGATAGATAAAGGCATCATTTCTCTCCCCGTGCTATGGGTTAAATAGCAGGACAGACTGGACTCTCTAGTCTTAAGTGGCAATCAATCTAATACAAAGATATCTTTGAATTACAAACCGAGATGAATGCAACTGAAAACCACTCCACTGTCATCACCAAGAAGGCCTGGCAATCCTCATATAATAAAAAAAAGAAATCTGTGATTTTCTACGTCTTTAAGGGGTCAGGGCATTTAAAACTTTTTTTTAAAAAATAAGGATAGATCGATAATGATATTGCTGTGTTAATTTGGTTCCGCGAATTATATGAATATAAGTCCATTCACTTTAAAGTTTTACGAAAGGAAAATCAAAAGCAAGACACACAGGAGTCTTAATCAGATTTGAATATACATTGTTTTCAAATTTACTTTCGCTCATTATAAGATGGCTTTAGTACTTTCAGCAAAAAGAACACGATCAATTCATTTTATAACATTCGATCGACTGAAATAATTAATTATTATTTTTTGAGTGAAAGGCGTTTGTGTTTTGTCTGCTCAGTTGATAAAGTGTTTTATCCCTTGATTAATTTGGTGAAATGATTTCACTCCTGGTTATGCAACCTGTGATATCATGGCTGGAATTTATTATGAGGTTAAATCTTTTTTATTATCATTATGATGGGATATCTTCTGGTACCCCAACTTCTAACAGTAGAATGAATGAAAATAATAATCACCCACACCTAGCCCATTGACTCCCACTTCATGTAATTTCAATTTACACCGTGTCGCCAGATACTGGGGACAGCTATATTTTTATTTTAAGTTACTTGGCCAAATGTCGGAGACACTCTACGCATCAGTCAGTCAGTTATGTGCCCTGCGATCTTTCGATACATGAGGCAGATTTTTTTTCCGCAGTAGACCAGTTGCCATCCAAGGCTACAGAACCCGTTTACCCATAGCTGCTGGGAGAACAAGTGGATTCATACCTTTCCCAAGGGTAATAGCGAATGTAATGGATTCAAGTGGAATTCGAACTCGGCTCTACCGATTTCTCAAACCGAGCAGCTATCCAATACTCCACCGTGCTTCCTCTCATGCATATTGCTATAGAAAAAAAATGTATGTGGTTTTATGTGGTTTTCTGTAGTATTTTGGGAAAATGACTATGACACTCTGCTTCTGTTAATTTTATGCTTTTTAAATGTTTAGTAGGTATAAAAACTCAAGGGAAAGATTTATTGATTCAACTTCAATATTATTAATGTTCACGGGATTCATTTTGTCATCAATATTCGGTGATATGACCGTAATTATAAAATAAATGTAAATCCCTTTCATAGTTCGTAATAACGCTTTTTTAAAAATTTGCAACGAAGTACGTAACTGTTAGAAAATAACCTATATAATTTTGAAAATTTTAAAAGCGGATGATGCATACAAGAAAGTAGCCGTCGCAACAAGTTAGTAACATGGCTTCTGAGTCTTGGAAAAATCTTTGGCAGACAGTTTCTAAAGAAATATTAGCACACAAAAAAAGTTAATTGATACCTAACGTATTCTTGGGCACCTCGGCGTGGTGTAATGGTTAATAAGCTTGTCTCGCTAAAACAGTTGCAACTGAATAGTGAGTTCGATTCTCACTGGGTACCCCATACGTTCGGCTATGTACCACATGTAAACTAGGCTTAGAAAATCATTATACTTACCTGATATAGGAGCCGGGTAGGTTTTTTTTTTATCATCTCTCAGTTGGGTCTCTGTCTTCGGGTAGAGTGCGACTCAGTTGCGGCTCCATCGAAGGACAGAGGCGCAACTGGGGGAAATCACACCGTGAGAAGCAGATGATTGAGGTTGCACCCTCTCATTGCACCAGGGAGAGGGATCAGTGCACGCACCGAGGTCAGCGCAACCGACGGTTGCGGGGGCTCGAGGAATTTTTGTCCTTAGCCCGAGTGTATGCGCTCGGGTTCCCCACGTTAATCCGACCTTGTGTCTTAACCTGACTCCGTAGTGGGGGGGGGGTCAAGTAAATACCTACCTAACGTATACTTTTACAAAATATTTTTAGAAAAGAAATTAGTGGCCTTATACTGATTTTGGGTTGGTCGCCAATTCATTAACGCTGACTTGAACAAATCGTACTTTAAGAGCAAAAGAATGGCTTGGCTTTTCACCGACTTACCCCAGTTTTTTTTTCATCCTTATTCCACATTTTAATCATTGCCCCATTTAGCTGTCGTTGTCTTTTTGCCGTACTAAAATACAAATAAAATATTTCTGGTTCTCTGTGTGTGGGTTTGATTGGTTGGTTGGTTTGATTGTGTTTAGCGGTATATCAACACCTCTATGGGTTATTTAATTCCGAAATCTAAATATTTTTACACCATTTTATGGCTTCAACTAAATATATTTTGAACGCAATTGTATACCTCCAACTACAGATAAAATGTATTGTTGGTCATTTTACTATAAATACGTATTGTTGGTTGGTTGATTTTGTTTAGCGGCATATGAACATCTCTATGGGTTATTTAATGCCGAAATCTAAATATTTTGAACACCATTTTATGGCTTCAACTAAATATGCTTTCAACTGCAGATAAAATGTATCTTTGCTATAAAATGTATTGTTGGTCCTTTTGCTATAAAATGTATTGTTGGTCATTTTGCTATAAACTTTATACTATAAATATGTATTATTGGTAATTTTTTTATATAAAATGTATTGCTGGAATTTTTACTATAAAAATGTATTTTTATACTTTCCTAGTGTTTTGTTTTGTTTGGATGTTCACTATTTGCCTACAGCTGGGGCGCTAACAGGTGCTACCACCCGAGTCAGGTGGACTTGGGAAAATCAGCAATTAAGAGGTTTAGGGGCGAAGAGTGATGTTTAAACACAAATATTTATAAATTGTGGCATAACATTTGTTTTTATAAGTTTCCATCATTGTATTGTGCATCGAAACTAGCCCCCCCACCAAAATGAGTTGTCAGTCATCAGAATTTAAACTACTAGTAGAAAAGAAGTATAAATGCATTGTTAATGGTTATTAAAGAAATACATAGTTAATGGTCCTTCTATAGAAATGCACTACAAATAGACTTACTGTATTATAATATTTTACTATTGAATTGCACTGAAAAACAAGAAGAAGGAATATAAGTGGCCAGAAACTAATGCAAAAGATACTAACGGATTCGAAGAGTTACTTGTCTCTTCACTAAACCCATGGAGCATAGGGTCACCCAGTTAGCTTGTGCATATGTGGTTTCCGTAACAAGTTCGTTTCTAAGCGATGAAGTTTCCAGCCTCAGGCCAGAACGTTTTGTGAATTCAGAATTGTACTTCTCTTCGACTGGCTGCCAATCAAGGCTATAAAGTCCAATGTTCTCTGATATTTAACTCATCAATAAGAACAGATTGATTCATAACTTTCTCAACGGTATTTGAGCGAAATTCAACGTAACAAACGCGAACATAGATCGATATATATATATATATATATATATATATATATATATATATATATATATAATATCTGGATAAAATAAATGAAACAAAATTGGGTGTTTTTTTATGAAAGTATTTATTTCTGTGTTTTTGTATATATTTATTTATTTAATATACATATACCGGTAACAGTGAAATTGTCCAATTGTTAGATTGAGCTTTGAACCGTTGTATCTTATAAATGATTAAAAGTATTTTACAGGAATTCTCCTAGGTTTTTATAACACTATTGGACTCTATTTTGAGCAATAAGAACGTAAATTACTCTCCAAGTTTAACAGAAGAATCGTGATGAAATCGATCATAAACGAAAATGGCATGTTCATCATTAATTAATCATAGCTAAGGATTGGAAGCATATGAAGTATTGAAATAAAGTTCAAATATATATACATTATTCCAGAATCATTTTCCAACTTATTTAAGATGATCTTTTCCCTCTCTAACCTTCTAACATTCTCTCCTAAAGTATCAAAGTGCATCACATGTTTCACGTACGATTTCAAGTCGTTTTTTCACTGCTCTTTGAACTGTCATAGGTGAAACTCATTTCACCTGACAAACGTCTTATGGACTGAATTGGATCTTTTCTCATTGATTTTAGCTAGCTCAAAGTTGAAATGGTGATCCTTCTTGCTGTTGTGACCTCCCGATTCAGTTTTCCTCTCTACTGTTCCCTCTTTTGTAAACTTATTCACCGTTCTCTTGATGGTTCTTGAATGGATTTTGAAAATGGAAGCCAGAGTATGAATGTTGGTACCATTACTGAATACCTGAATGATATATTCCCTCTTACTATTGCTAAGTTAGGAAGACAGTTTGCTCTGACAGAAAACAATTTTAACCTGCGCTCTTTTTAGCTGAATAAATCAAAGGGTTTTTCCAGTGATCTTTAAAAATAATGGTGTCAAGATGGCTAAAAGACTTAACTGAAAACGTGGAAAAAAGAAACTCACTTTAGTGAACTTTTTTTTAGATATTAAACATTTTGTGGCATGGATAATTATGCTGTTACATGATTTGGACATTTTTTCTGTTACACCTTAGTATATATATATATATATATATATATATATATATATATATATATATATATATATATATATTTATATATTTATAGTAATGATACAATGTGGTAATCCATATGGAATTTCCAGGAGGATATAGATCCAGGGAGAGCTCTGTCAAAAGACGAAGCAAAATTAATATTAATTAAAGAATATCAAATACTTAAAATCCCATAGGTAATAATTTTTATTTCATGGGAGCTCTATAAAAGCAGCTCTTAATCTTAAAGACCTACAAAAAAATCACAAATAAAATGGAAAAAATATACTCCCGATTAAAATCAAGAGATATTGCCATCTTATTTAGAGAGTAGGAAAAGACAGAGGGTGTTGACCTATTTTGATATACTGACTTCAGATTTAACATTAGTGTCTTATTGAGGAAGGGGGAGAGGTATAAAGTGTAATTAGTTCAGTGTGCATTGGAAACAATTCCGTTTGGTCCTGTCAACGGCCAAATTTTAATGCTGATATATTTCATTCAACAAATTATTATTATTATTATTATTTTTTAAGCTTATCACTCCAAGCAAGGCTGGAAGCCACTATCACGCAAGGGGTTACAGAAGGTTTGGAGGAAGAGCAGATAGGAGTGGTAAAGGAGAGGATTGGAGAAAGATAGTGGATCGATCAAGGCAAGGGGGTTACAGAAGATTTGGAGCGAGAGCCGATAGGAATGAAAGGTGAAAGGATGTGGAGAATGGAAGTGGTTAGATCAAGGCAACTGGAGATGTCGATTGACGTTACACTTGGAGATTGTATTTTTCAGGGAAACAGGAATAAGGAAGGGAGTTCCACAGGCGAGATGTGCGATACATGAAGCTATTGGAGTAGAAGAGACGTCTACATCTAATAGTTTCAACGGTGAAGGGGTGGGAACAGGATGCCTGCCTCGTAGGACGTTTAAATTCATGAAGCCTAGGAACCAGCGAAAGCAGCTCCTCGGAGCAATTACCGTGAAAGTATTTGCAAATAATATTAAAAAGGAAGATTTTTAAAAATTAGCGAAAATTTTTCATAAGCTTTTTATATAATTAACCAAGAAATTTAAATTGAAATACCTAAGAGATTTGAATTAAATGATTAATATACTTTTCTTTCATTATTCCAGTAACTGTTTGTCTTTTCATCTACAGATTTGCGAATTAGTACAAAAATAAGATTTAAAAAAAAAACGTAAAAAAAAATGATGGTAAAAGCAAAACGCAGAAGCGAGTCTGCATTTATTAAACCTTATGATAAATGTTTGCAAGTCATTTTAGTCAGATAAGAAACCCTTTCAAAATAAACTCTGTTTAGTCAGATCTTTCGAGAGGGACAACTCTTCAGCAGCATACGACCGCGCTTTCAAATTGTCTATGTGATTGACATATTGATTGGAATTCATTGGATTAGTAAATATTCTAAGCAAATACTAAATTTAAAATTCGAACGGGCATTAAAATCTGCCTATATTTCTGCGATGAGGTATTGTAAATATTTACACTACATCGATCGGGAACTAAATAAAAGAATTAGTTCGAAATTCCGACATATATCACATGAAGAAGGACGAGCGTAGAATTGCCGAAACATCATTAATATGGCAATAAAGATTCGGGCAACAGTGCAAATAGACATTAAAATACTTTCAGCTTCCTGGAAACGAGAAGGATATCATAATAACCTATAATTTATTCTAGTAGCAAACCACTGTCTCCGAACAGAAAATGATTTCAGTAAATGTACAAAAATAGAAAAGGGTGTACGACAAGGGCGTGTCTTCCCACCAGATTTATTCAACCTGAGGCGATTCTGAGAGACGTCCTAACAGAAATCATTGTTGGTGGCCACTGTTTTAACCACATAAGCTATGGAAATGACACAATTTTAACAGCGGACAAAGGAAGGTAACTACAAAAACTCCTCTAGAAAGTAGTAAAGGAAAGCGAGAAGAAAGGACTAAGCATCAATTACAAGAAGACAAAATGCATGAGTCTCAGCAAACGGAACAGTCCAACATGCAAATTACAAATGGTTGATACCAAAATCAAACAAACACAATAATTCAAATATCTGAAATGTATCTTAATAGAGGACGGAAAGTGCGACAATGAAATCCGAAGGCGTAGAGAAAGTGCCTTCCAAAAGCTAAGTAAAGTATTAAGAAAGAGGAAAATATTGATAGAAACAAAGAAAAGAGTACGGTTACATCATATATCAGTTTTCTTATATAGCAGTGAATGCCGGACAATCTCCTCATAGATGAAGAAAAACTTGAAACAACAGATATGTGGTCCTATAGAAGGATTCTGAGAATACCATGGAGCGAACACGTGATCAACGGCGAAGTTTAAGAGAAAATGGAAACGAAAAGGTACGCTTATACTTAATATCAGAAAGTGATAATTGAAATTTCTATGGCACATCATGAGGAAAGAGGGATTGGAAAATTTGATACTCACAGGACAGATTGAAGGCAAGCGGGACAGAGGAAAAAACGTATAGCCTACCTAGCGAGCTTGAGTAAATAGGTGACGAGACAAGGTTGAGGAGGAATGAAAACGTTAAAATTTATTAAGAGTTACAAAGGATAGGAAATTGGATCTCTGTCTATTCAGTATCTATCTATCTCAGTGTGTATCCCATTTGTTGAGCATCTGTATATCTCCGTCTGTTGAAAATCTATCTATCTATCTATCTATCTATCTATCTATCTATCTATCTATCTATCTAAACTCCTTTTCTTACAAAGGGAACTGCTAATAGAAGTGAAATAAACATATATTTAAAATTTATTACAATTTTAAAACCATAGAATTTTTTTCATAAATAAAGGAATAAAAGCAAAATAACGTATAAATTATTTGATCCTACATAAAACAGATATTTTACTAAGAGCCCGTGAGCAAATTTTCCTGATTAGGAATATCTTTGACAAGATTTATCGAGTTTATATTCCTTTTGTCAATAATAAATAACAAAAAAACAAAACAAAACAAAAAAAAACAACCCAAAAACGGTAAATATTTCTGAAGTGCTGTCTCCTTTTACACACATCCACCCACTTACAGCTATCCACTCGCTTACACGCATATAACGTAAACTCATACGAACAAATATTTGAGAGCACTTAACACTGCTAATAACTTTACTATAAAAATGCTTTATTTTACTATAGGGATCAATGAAAATCAGGAAGAACGGACAATGCGCAGAAAAACAAACTCTGGGGGCGAATTCTTGATCTATTGAAATTTTATTGAAATCGAAGAGGGTTCTTTTTGATCGTCTTTTTGAAAGAAATTAAAATCCATATTGTGAAAAACTTATTGTCATATGTCTACAACAAATTCACTAGATTAGTGCTAGTCAATTGGGAAGATGCCATCGGGGATTGTAATCAGAAATGCTTTCTTTTTTTTGTAATTCATCGACATATTTCAGTCCTTGCAAAAGAAGACACTTTAAAAAAATGAACTAAAGATGGCGAAGAATCTACATATATAAAACTCAATATCTATCAAACGCGTTCAGTGTTTAGTGACTAAACAAAAACTCCGATAAGAAGGAAATTCTTTTCATTCATGTGTCGTGTCCCTTCAGGGCGTGGGCGGTCATGGCTCTCCATAATTTTCAGTTCTTTGTAACCTTTAGTAATGTAAATTTTTCGCTACCCCTCACAATCCCTGTTCTGTCAGTTCTTTACCCAAGCCCGTTAGCTAGTTTATTTGTGGACTTCACCTGCCCGTTTTGCATTTCAATATGTCCCGTGAGGGTCAAATTTTATTGGCCTTTTTTCTCATTACGTGTTGTAGAAATTTCAATTATTTTTTTCTATTTTATGCATAATTGTACTATTTGTTTCCATTTTCTTTATAACTTTCTCGTTACTCAGATGTCCAGTTTATGCGATTCTCAGCATCCTACTGTAGAACCACATTTCTGTTGCTTCGCGTTTCTTCCTCATCTGTGAGGGGATTGTCCAGCATTCACGACCATATAGGAGGACGATACAACAAAAATGCTTCGAACGCAGCACATTGTAAGAAGCAAAACCAAAATACATTATTAATCCTCGTTGCTACGGAAAATTACCACCCCCTTTGAAAATGGGTAAAGTAAGAAACGAAAGTACACGAGAAAACAAACACGATGGACAATTTCTCCACACACTCACGATCGAAAAATGAAACAGTGAAATGACAAGAAAAAATAAATTAAAAAAATCTTAAGATATTTGTTATCTGCCATATTTAATAAAATAAGCATAAAAGAATGATTGCTATCCAAATATCCAATATTTTTAGCATATATATATATATATATATATATATATATATATATATATATATATATATATATATATATATATCTGTATTTCGTTTTTTGACTGTGCCTAGTTGAATTTTTAAATCCATTTATTCGTGAAACAGTTTAGTCTGATGTGACGAGACCAAAGATTTCTAAAGCCGCCGCTCTCATCCTCATTATTATTTGCTCTGTTCTTACATTGTTCTTACACTTTGGATTTATATCCTCTTTGGAATTATCCATACAAATTATCAAATATTATATATATATATATATATATATATATATATATATATATATATATATATATATATATTGTACCACACCATAATGAAACAAGTTTTAAGATAGAGATCATAATTTAATATTTAACGATTAAAATCGCATAAAATAAATATAACCTAAAGCGCCTTTCCACCGACAATTAGTCAGAAGTCAATCGTCGGTATTGAAATACCACAGAAGAGGTGTTTTTAAATACATAGCATCTTAAAATTGGAGAAAAGACAAGAAGAGGGGGAATTATTATTATTGTCATCCAAATTGAGCCAATGATCCCTCAAACAGTTCTAATTTGTGTTTGAGCTCCTTCTGTCCACATAGAGTCAGATGCTGTGTGTTAATCACAACAGCTTTTAAGATATACAGTTGGTGTTTTATCTGGGCTCTGTGCAGAACGAAGATGAACTCTTCTGAATAATTGTTCCTACAAACATTTGACTTAACAAGTGTTCAACAATGTCCGACTAGTGTTTTTGGGAATGTCCTGATGATATTATTGGTATATTCCTACGAACCAGGCACACATTGAGCAATCCTCACCTCTTGCTACTGAATGGTTTATCTGCATAGTTTGCAACATTCAGACATTTAAAGCGATAAATAAGTTTTATCGGAGAGTAGGCAAAATATCTTCACGTATAGAGAACCTTATCAAACATTTGTTTTTCCTGGAACCCTACTAAAATATTAGCCATAAGAGGTCCCAGAGGACTACCCATTAATCTGTCGATACATAACATTATTGAAACTGAACGATACAGACTTAGCCATCTCCATCAGCTCAGCAAAAATATTCTCAGGAAGGGAAAGAAATTTGAAGGGGCCTCGATATATCTACTTCTAGATGGTACGTACTACACTTGAATTAAAACAGAGAATTATAGACGATGAGATCTTATTATCAAAAAATTGACTACGAGATCCAAACTATAGTAGTGTGATATAAACAGGACACTTAGGAGGTTCAAATGTTGTAATATCATCAAACTTTTAAGTCTGTTACTCAGAAATACACTTTCAGGGTAGCCATTTGCAAGAAATTATCGGCATCCAATTTACATTCTGAACATATCATCAGCGCACGGAGGGTAAGAGTTTTGATAAGAATACTCTTCCTAGATTTGGGAGCAAAGGAATCCTAACTAAGATATAACCCTGTAAAAGTGGATTTGTTGTATACGCTAGTGACGAAAGATGTGGAAGTTTTCTCGGCTAAAACGTCTAAGAAAGCCAACATATTATTATTTTCTCCTTCAATCGTAAATTGTAAGGAGAAGCGGAGATTTAAAAATCTTTTCACCTCGATATATGATGTAAAAGACGCAAATGTATCATCGACATAACATATGTAACAGTATGGTCTGGGAACCTTATCAAACATTTGTTTTTCCTGGAACCCTACGAAAATATTAGCCATAAGAGGTCTCAGAGGACTACCCATTAATCTGTCGATACATAACATTATTGAAACTGAACGATACAGACTTAGCCATCTCCATCAGCTCAGCAAAAATATTCTCAGGAAGGGAAAGATATTTGAAGGGGCCTCGATATAAATAGTCGGCACATATATCAATAGATTTATTGTTGAACAGGCTATAAATATCAAATAACACAAGACATTCGGTGTCAGCAGAACGATTTAATTTACGTATTTATGACGCAAATTGAAAGGAAGTCTGAAATGCAGTAGTCTAAATAAAACTTCAGAACAGAATCTAGAATTTCGACTAGCCGCCTTGTCAACTCATGTTGGTCAAACACAAATTAGAACTCTTTGGGGAGCCATTGGCTCGGTTTGGATGACAATAATAATAATTTCTCCACCTCATATCGTTTTTCAAATTTTAAGATCCTATTAAAAAAAAAAAACCCCTTCCGCAGTATTTCAATACCGATTGACTTCTGACGAATTGTCGGTAGAAAGGCGCCTTAGGTTATATTTATTTTATTCGATTTTAATCGACTATGATCCCTATCTTAAAACATATATGGGCGCGTGACCGAGTGGTTAGAACGTTCGCTTTCTGAGACCCAGGTTCGAATCTCACCACGGTTGATTTGTCAGGAAGTAGACTTCCTGATATAATGATCTGGAGGGGGCGATCCCAGAGTTCGGTATCTTTGGAAAGTGCCTGAAAAAACCATACCACAGGTCGACCCAAGCAATGTGAGTGAAATTAGCTAGACTGAACCCATGGGGGCCGTCGATAGCTATGCTAGCACAAAGTGACAAGACATCGTGACCGATGGTTTGAGCGTGCTGGTCTGGCTAAGATTGTTGATCACGCTACATAACATGCTCTTTCCAAGAAACTGTAACTAAGGTCTGTTCAGCATTGTTGCAGTATAAACCACGGGTTGGCCCTGTGGGTGTTGAACAAACACAGATGTGCCTGAGCGAGAGTCTGCAATAATAGATGGGTACCCTCGAATACAAGTGGCCAGCTATATATATAGTCTTAAGGTGTGCTATATTTATGGGATAAAGTGCTCAATATCAGAGATAGAGCGTGTGTAAATATAAAAATGAACATAGAAGTCAACACTTAGAAGCGACAGTCTGTTTCATGCTAGACGCAAACGTCAGGCCACCGTAACAGTTTGAAGTAGTGGCCTGACGATTGCGTCTAGCATTAAACAGACTGTCGCCTTTAAGTGTTGACTTCTATGTTCACTTATATATATATATATTTAAAGATATTTATGAAGGTACAAAATTTTATCACAGCAATAAACGTATGAAGCTTGATATTACTAGACATATTAAAAACGGGCGAAGCAACCAGTTTCGCTCCCGCTCATCAGGCTTACAACGGGAAATTTAATTTAAATAAAAAAACACAGAAAATGTACAATGAAAAGGAAATGTGGAAGAGGAGGAAAAAATATATTATGAGCAAAAGGAGCTAGAGGCAAATGACAGCGAGCCCCAACAAACACTCACGTTGTTTACACAAGGGAGGCTTGCGGGACCCGATGTATATATACAATGATAAAAACATACTTTTAGTGTATGCTATATGGGTAAAAGTGCTCAGTATCAGAGATAGAGTCTATGTAAATATAAAAATGGACACTGAGCCCAACACCAAGCGGCGGCAGATGAAATAGTCTGCTGCCTATTGGTGTTGAATTCAGTGTCAACTCGTGTGTGTGTGTGTGTGTGTGTGTGTGTTTGTGTGTGTGTATGTATGTAACACTTTTTACAGAATTCATAGACACTTCACTGTGATCCTGGGGATTGGCACTCGTTGGTAGCGTGAACAGATATTCTTATCTTTGACAGAAATACATACTCAAATAATTCACTTACGTTTTACGGGCACTATGCCAGTGTAAAACACTTTTGGTGGACTCATCTGACGATCGTTGATGTGCACGGAATTCGGTTTCTTTCGCAAGACTGTATCCCAATTTCAACTGCACGGTTTCAAAAATCATTTTTATGTAAGTACAGAAAAACTTCCCACCAACGGAGGGGTGGTCCGTTAAAGCCGATTGTCCGCAGATGGAAGAAGCTCTAAATTTTCACTGATACGTTTGTACGCTTCCTTTTTACACTTTCCTTCTGCTTCGATGCCATGATCAGGACAGAACAATTAATATATTAATCAAAATAACAAGAATAATAGATTTCTCATAGATACTTTCTTACGCACGTGCTAGTGTATCGTACATTATACACTGCACATGCATCTTTATTTAAAATTGAAAGGTTCGCTACCGCCGCCAAGCGATCACTTTCAGAACTAACGCGACTTGTTCCGCTAAGCCCGCAAATTTGAAATAAATCGCTGACGATTTGGAACTTTTTTTCCTGCAGATATTTATTTTATTTTGCCTACAGATTTTGTCCGTTTCATCTGAAGTCCGTTGATGGGGGGTGCGTAGATGAAAGGTTTGTCTGTATCAATAAATGTTATAGCGCTTATTGAGGAAACCTCAATGGAAACTCTATGAAGGAAGCCTTACGCCAGGGTTTGTCTAGTCTAATTTTGAACTCTTGTCAAACGGGACTTTTTTTTTGTTTATATACAGTCAAGGGCAAAGGTGCAGTCGTTGTATAAAAGAAGTGAATATTTTCCTACTCTAAACGGAACAAAATCCATTGGTCTTATTTAACAGCTTGGAAACTTAATTACGACTTATATAAGTGACCATTTTAAAGGTTTGATCCTCACCTTCTCAGTTCCACTTGTGCAAAGATTTTTAATGATTTCTCTTATTTTGCATTCTGCAGAAAAGTAAAAGCGAAACATAAAACAGTTTGAAGTAGTTTTATTACAAGTCTTTATTTCGCCAAGATTATTCATGATCGAAAGCGTCTCTTAGATTTCCAGCCATATCCAAGTGATAAAACCTGAAGGCTTCAGTGCCAAATTTATATCATCTGACACGAAGTACCCAGCACGGAAAATTCTATCTTCAAGCTGAGTCATTAAGTCCCAAACGAGTACTTATTTTCTTGATCGATCCAATACGTCCCAGGAGGATGTATCTGTACTTGCAATGGAACCAAGTGGATATAAGCCAGTTCTTTTTTCTCAACAATTATGTTAAAGAACCAAAGCAAATTCTTTAAAAAATAGTTTTTCCGCTTTAAAGATATTTTCCCGCTTTAAAGGTATTTAAAAAAAATCCGTCTGTGTTCTTTTATCTTTTATTTACATTATTCCCTTTCCGACTAATATCCTCATCTTTGCTGCTGTTATCCCCACGTTCGGCCGTTTGATCTCTGGCCTTTTTTAGATGTCTGTCAACCGGGGCAGTCTTCTCTGAATTTCGAACTAAGACCATTATTTAATCCCTGGGAGAAGACTGTTCTGCTTCCGCTGTATGGGTCTAGAGATACAGTGTAACCCGGATATAAGAGACCCGGATATAAGAGAAACTTCTTCTCCGGTCCCGACAACTCTCTTATATCCGGGTTACACTGTATATCGTTTTGGTCTTATTTATTACTGTTCAGCTTTCGATCGTCCCGTTTCCACATATGTCTGTAGTAACGGGTGCAGGGATGTCACCAAACAGACTCAAATACTCTGAAACTTACACGGATTGACAAAAATCTGAAGAAAGCCGGAGAGGACAACGACTGAAACGTTGTGATAATGAGAACAAAGATAAAGAAATTAGAAGACAACCATAAATAATTCCCGAAATTCATACTAGAATTCGGTTTCCGGTTCCTTCTAAAGTTTTCATTTTCTTTCACCCCCAGTAGCCTTGCGTCTTAGTGGCATTATCACCTTGTTTGGGGGTGAATTGATAAAAAAAGGGTATAAGTAGAGGTTTATTCCTTGTTCCCTGTCTTCATTCGCTTTCACTAGCAGTGGCATTATCGCCTTGCTTGAATTGAACTGATTAAAAGAAAATTATTTATGTGAATTAAATGTTCTATGACATTCTTTGAAGGTTTATTGTTTTCACTTTTTAAAATCCAGTCGTTTTCTAATCACATATTGTCAGGGATCACATTATTTGAAAACTTTTCTTGTCACTACCACATCATGGTTTAAATTTTAATCTTTTATTTTTCTGTAAAAAGTAGTTAAAATCTATTATTATTATTATTATTATTATTATTATTATTATTATTATTATTATTATTATTATTCCAACACCATTTTAGAAACCCGCCACCATTAGCATCAAACTTTTAGTTTCTAGTCGTTCCTATTTGGGTGCCATATTGTCCATATTCCTATTTCATTTTTGGTTTTATAATAATATTTTTTAAACTAGTTCAGATTTTCCTTTATGATTCCGATCTGTACGCATCGTTAAACTGTTATCTCGTTGTGTTTACACTCAAAGGTATAGGATTCGATACAAAAAAATCAGAAATTATAGCCATGAAACTGATGCGGTGAGACATTTCTTTAGAGTAAAAACCATGAAAAGCAATATTTAACACACACGCTCGCTAAACACTCAAAAGACAAGTACATTTTCATATACACGTATGCATAGACTGCACCCGTGTATGCACTTCTATGCATATGCATACAGACATATATTTACACGTGTACGCACTTTGATATGTGCAGGAAAATCCCGTTATTTTATTTCTAGACTACCAGGATTTGTGGTGTGTGAAATTTATCGAAGTGAAGAGATAGGAATTCAGGGTAATCGATCAAAGAAAGTTTCTGATAACCAAAGGAAGGACGCGTCTACAGAAACGTTTAACGCGCACGTTTTTCTATGATATTTTCCCCCTTTTAATTTAATTTAATAAGTTTGTCTTTTATTTTATTTGTTTTTAACTTTTTTCGAAAATTTTTATAATGTGCTGAATATTTTTTGATAAGGTATTTAAGAATCCTCAATTTGCATTTAATATTATAGGATTTTGGAGTTAGGATAGGTAAAAGTATTGTTAGTATAGTGATTGATTGATTTTTTTTTACGGCTTATCGACCTTTTGCAGGTTATTTAAAGCCAGGAATATTTTCTAGATTGTAAGAATTCTTTTTTTTTAGAGATAATGTTTTACTGTTGCAAATTCTAGAGGGGAAGATGTGGATTTATACCATTCCCAAGGGTATTTGCGTGTAAGTGAATATAAAGAACCCGATTGGAACTGGAACTCGGCTCTCCGAATTACAATTCTGAGTCGTCATCCATTACTGGCATTATTGGTTTACCGGATATCACAAATTATTATAAGAACTGAAGAATACTTTTGTAGCCATTTTTTTGGAAATAATATGGTGGAATCATAAGATAATTAATAAACAAACAAACGATATTTATTCAAGGCTGGACACCACACCGTGGAAGAATAACTAGCAAGAGGATCCTCGATTTCTTTTACGGGTCGTGTCGATCATGGCTTTCCAAAATATCTCCATTTTGCTCTGAATATTGCTGCCGCAGCTGGTCTCGTGCTCCTGCGATATATTTAGAGATTCTTGATAAAATCCAAAGAAGAATCTGCAATGTTATTGGTCCTGACCTGGCATCTTGGCTTAGTCTCCCTTCCCACCGCCGCAACATAGCTTCCCGTGGCTTTTCTATAAATACTTTCATGGTAATTGCCCGGATGAACTTTGATCTTTGGTACCTAAACTTTATGAATTTAAGCGCAGTACTAGATTGGCGACACGGTCTCATCACTTTACAGTTGAAATGGCGAGATGTAACCGTAAGTTCTATGCTAACAGTTTCTGTGATTAGAGAAAGAGAGAGAGAGGAAATATTTTAATACATGATTGGAGAGAGAGAGAGATAGATAGATAGAGAGAGGAAATATTTCTATAAAACAGAAAGCTTATGAACGTTTTTTCATCCTCATCAGTCCAATGATATTGTGCGATCATAGTGCCGCTGCATAACTGGATATCTGACAGATTCCCTCTACATATCGAGGTCGAAAGCCGGAAAGTTATTCATTCGTGCATAGCGCATCTTGGTCAAGTAGAACCGACACAGCCCAGTAATATCCATAGGTGAAACCGCAGTCAATTTTCATTGAACTTGAAAGCTCAATTTAGCTATGTAAACCTGGCCGTTGATTCTGTCGGTGGAGACGCTTCGCTCTGGCCGTTGAATTCAATCTAGGAACCAATCTGCTCAACGATGCCGTGTTATTACCAAAGGGGCTACATACATAGTTACGAAGTACAGCCTATGTCATTCTGTTAGATACTTTATCTGGTCTACAAGAGGTTTTATCTACCCTTTGACAGATATTACATTTACTCCTGCTTGGTGTCTAAACTACAAGGAGGTTATTTTATCCTGTGATTGGTCTTATTTTTAATACAGCTTTAATACTACAAGAAGGTTTATGTACCCTTTGACAGGTCTTGTTTTAATAGAGATCGGAGTCTAATCTACAAGAATGTTTATCTACCTTTTGATAGGGCTTGCTTTTAATACTGCTTGGTGTTTAATATACGAGAAGGTTTATCTTCCATTTGACAGGTCTTGCTTTTAATACTGATTGGGGTTAAATCTACAATAAGGTTTATATACCAATTGACAGGTCTTGATTTTAATACTGCTTGGTGTCTAATCTACAAAGAGGTTTATATACCCTTGGACAGGTCTTGTTTTAATACTGCTTTTTGTCTAAACTGCAAGAAGGTTTATCTACCCTTTGACAGGTCTTGCATTTAATACTGACTGGGGTATAATCTACAAGAAGGTTTATCTACCATTTGACAGGTCTTGCTTTTAATACGGCTTAGTGTCTAATCTATTTAGAAGGTTTATCTAATATTTGACAAGTCTAGTTTTAATAATGGTTGGTGTCTAATCTACAAGAAATGTTTATATACCCATTAGCAGGTCTTAATTTTAATACTGCTTGGTGTCTAATCTACAAGGTTTATCTATCCTTTGACAGGTCTTGCTTTTAATACCACCTGGTGTCTAAACTACAAGAAGGTTAATCTACCCTTTGACAGGTCTTGCTTTTAATACTGCCTGGTGTCTAATCTACAAGAAGGTTTATCTACCCTTTGACAGGTCTTGCTTTTAATACTGCCTGGTGTCTAAACTACAAGAAGAATTATCTACCCTTTGACAGGTCTTGCTTTTAATACTGACTGGGATATAATCTACAAGAAGGTTCATCTACACTTTGACAGGTGTGGCTTTTAATACTGCCTGGTGTATAAACTTCAAGAAGTTTCACTGAACTTGCATAATTATATTCTTGATTATTAAAGTAAATTTTTCCAAGTATTTTTCAGATAATTGTATTCATGCTTTATGATGTAAATTCAAGTATCACAACGTTTCGGCCGATTTATTCAAGTGCCTTCTTCAGGTGTTTAAATGGAAAAGAAAGAGACTGTTCTCTCTATTTTTGCCCCTTTCTTTTTTAGATTATATCTTTCTTTTAGCGTCATAAAATGGTCGCTATAACGTCGTGAGAATGGCATTCACAGCCAGGGGATTCTAATTTATACACTGGGTATGCCTTCCAGTTCTTTCTATGGTAAAAAAAGAAAACTCACACCGCCCTGAAATCTCTAATGACCTGATTTATAATTCATATTGATGCAAAGCAGGTAAGGCATTAGATTCACAAGTCAATAGAATTTCTTAAAGCATTAGCTATCTTATTCAACACGTCAGCGCGGGGAAGAGTTTTTCTCAAATTAATGCAAATTCTGTTCTCATATCTAAGCTGCTGGAAACATATTTCAAATTTAATAAAGATTTTCCCAAGGATTAGACAGAATATTCTATTGTCATACGAGTATATATGAATATCAGACTAGTCATTGAAAATAACTGTATCAGTTGTATAAAATCAATATATGTAAAGCTATATGATATGTTTATATTGATTCGACATTACATTACTCATTTTATCTCTTTCTTTCCCCTCTCTCTGTATGTCTCTCTCTCTCTCTCTCTCTCTCTCTCTCTCTATATATATATATATATATATATATATATATATATATATATAATAATTCCGAGGGAGTACAGGGTGCGATGGGTAAATTATCGCCATTTTTTTTTATAATTTCGCGCATGCGCCTTGCTTGTTTTTGATTTTGTCGACTGAACAGTATAGTAGGGTCAGTTGGGCACCGTCTGTGAGAAATAGAACACCATGACACAACTCATTCTGCCAGAAATGTGGAAACGGCATGCCGCACTGATAGACGTTCGCGCCGGAAGCTCCAATACGAAGATTTTAGAGTGTTTGGGTGTCAGTCTGGGAACAGTGTAGAGCATTCAGAAAGAGTTTGAAGATATATCCAGTCAACATCCTGGTGTTTCGAGTGATCACTAGTGAAGGCGACGTTATGCCTGCATTCATCTTCCCACGGGGCCCGAGACTCAACACGGAGGCCTACATTAAGTGCTTTGAGAAGGTAGTGCTACCCTGTGTCAAGAAGGCGGCTGCTGGAACTCCCCATGTCTGGCAGCAGGGATCTGTACCATGCCACACACATGCCGTCAGACAATTTCTGTGACCACATCACCCCATACATCTGACCACCTAATTCCCCAGACTGCAATCACCTTGATTATTATGTGTGGGGCACAGTTGAGCGAAAGACCAACTCCTTGTAGCACTAAAGATGAACTGAAGGCAAGGATTATGGTAGCATTCACTAACTTACACAAGAAGACCGCCCAGAAGAGTTGCAGGAGATTTCGAAGTCGTCTGGAGGTCATGGTTGAAGCCAATGACGATTTTATTGAATAAATTTACTCTTTTGTAGTTAAAGATATTTTTGTATAATTTTGGTAAATATATCAGCTAAAATGAGATGTCAGTATGATTTTCATTTTTGCGTAATTTAGACGATAATTTATCCATTGCACCCCTCTACACAACGGGAAAAGTGCTCAATACTGCAATCACTTAGTATCACGCAGTTGTATTCGATCATGTGCACGCCGGGCGGTTTATTGTATGAATATATATATATATATATATATATATATATATATATATATATATATATATATATATATATATATATATATATATGAGATGCAGTTGGTTACCGAGTGTGAAACAATATAAAAAAAGGTAACTTAAGTAGCTAGTACAATAAAAGAACACAAACGAAGTAGACACCAGATAACGATTGACATTGAATTTGAAATTTTAAAAATAAAACTTGACTGGAAGGCAAGAAACCGGAAGAAAGTTCCACAAGTGAGAAGTGTGAGAAAACAAACTGTTAGCATAGAACTTACGGTTACCTCGAGCCATTTAAACTGTAAAATGATAAGAACGAGTACAAATCTAGTACCGCGCTTAAATACACAACGTCAAGGTACCATAGGGGAAAGTAATATTTATTTTGTTATAATACAAAAAATGTGGCACAAAACCAAAACTGTGGTGGAGGAAGGCTGGTCTTCAATCTGTCTCATCTTAAAATTAGTTCGCCATGATTACTGACCCAAACAAACCAAAACATTCCTTACATCGAAACAACACATTCTTACTTACCATTCTTAGTACAACCAACATAATACCTCAAAATACTGTAGAGGAAAGTTTATCAGAACAGTTATCTTGAAAGTATTTATAGAAAAGGCACAGGGAAGCTACGATGATGGGGAGAGACTGAATCCGAAATACCAGCTTAGAACCAATGAGATTTCGGATTCGTTTTAGTAATTTATCAAGGATCTCTCTCTATATATATATAACAGAAGCATCAAACCATATGTTGCAGCAATATTCAAAAACTGGACAAATGGTAGATTTCTAAATATATAAGAGAGATTCTGACGAGAAAAATTGTCTAGTAAAACACGCTGAACCAACTTTCCTAGCAGTAGACCTAGCAATTGATTCAATTTTATCTTTCCACGTCATGTCATCGAAAAACTTCGGTTGGGAATGCGGTACACGAAAAAGAAACGACGAGTGAGTTTTGGCAGCACTGTCCCCTCACATCTGCCTGCCAAGACACGGTGGCCCTCCACGACATACGGCGAGCGGCAAAGGGTTACATCTAAAGCAGACAGATGCGGCGAGGGAGCGAGCCAAGTGGTTTGTCCGGGAGGAGAGTATCCGAACAACCGTCCCCAAAGGCTGCCATCCTCGCGAGAGAAGGCGGCGTCCTAGAAAGCTTGTGCGGATACGCTTCCTCCTCCGAAGGAATGCCGGCCAAAGCGAAAACGACGACGACGACGCAAGGAATCACTTCGTTATGAATAAATTAAGAATCTGGGAGAAAAAAAAGACTTGTTTTGAACCAAAAATATCTTATTTCTGGCAATTTCTGGTAATTTTTCTAATCCTTGAAGTTCGGGTTCGAATATCATCAATGCCAATGTGCCATGGATAATATTAGCCTAAGACGACAATGCCAACAAACAGTACCGCTTTAAAGTACATGGAAATCATAATACATTTTGATCCAAGCACTGTGGGTGAAATTAGGTAGGGAGTTTAATTTTTCTGGATGGTTAGAATAATTTTGTTTTGTAAACTATTTTTGCTTTGTTTTATATATTGCGTTGAGTGAGGATTCCTCGTTATCATGAAAATTAAACCCCCACTTGAAAATGGTATTATTAGAAAAAGTGTTCGGGGAAACCAACACTATAGACATTTTCTCCACATACATGATTTTTGAAAGAGAAGGCTTGTCAGAACAAAAATTAAATAAAAAAAACTCAAATTAAATATATATATATATATATATATATATATATATATATATATATATATATATATATATATTACTCGTGTATAACTCGTCTTCATGTATAGTGCATTCCCTCATTTTTGCATGATTTTTAACCGCTTAAAAAAAATTAGCTGTCTATAGTGCGTGCGACCCCCTACTTTTTGCTTAAAATTAATAGAAACTCACATTATACTCGGATATATACAGTATCCATCATATATATATATATATATATATATATATATATATATATATATATACGAGGGTCATTCAATAAATAAGGTGAATTTTTCGGTATAAGGACTTCTAATACAGATAGAAGCTTACTTTTTTTTTCAACGTAGTCTCCCAGCACTGTCACACACTTTTCCCATCTGTGCACAAACTTCCGTATTCCCCCAGCGTAAAAATCTTTGGACTGATGTCTCAGCCAGTCGCTCACAACACTTTTGACTTCATCGTCTTTTTTAAAATTCGTGCCTCTCGTGAACGCTTTCAAGGGACCAAACAGGTGAAAGTCTGAAGGGGCAAGGTCTTGGCTGTAAGGGGGATGAGGGAGCAGTTCCCAGCCCAGCTCGTTGATGGTCCGCACCGTTTGGGCTGCTGTGTGAGGCCTTGCCTTGTCATGATGCAAGATGACTCCTTCTGACTGATTACCCCTGCGTTTGTCCCAACAGATAAGCTCAAAGTCCTTGCAATGTCATCCACTGTCACCCTTCTGTCAGACTGAATGAGGTCATTGACTGATTCGATCACCTCAGGAGACCTCACTTCTGTAGGCCTCCCAGGCTTGTCTTCATCCTCAACACTGCTCCGTCCTTCTTTAAACAATTTAGCCCATTTGTAGACATTTTTTTTGCTGAAACATGTGGCACCATACACAGTTGACATTCACCTATGAATTTCAACTGGTTTTCATCCTTCAGCAACCAAAAACTTGATAACTGACCGCTGTTCAATCCTGGAGCGTGCTTCTTGGTCAGCCATCTTTGTTAATCGCCAAAACTCTAAAGTTTTTTTTAATCTGCAAAAGAAATTAAATCCATGTGAAAAAGAAGTAAAACAAAAAAAAAAAACAAAAAAAAGAGTAAGCTTCTATCTGTATTAGAAGTCCTTATACCGAAAAATTCAACTTATTTATTGAATGACCCTCGTATATATATATATATTAGGCAGCATATTTTCATTCAAGCAGGTTTGGTTAAATAATTTAGATGTATTATGTCTATATATTTTAGTTTTAATCCTTTCCAGTTCACGATTTAATTTCTTCATGATGTAGAACATTGACTAAGAAAATTTCCGAAATTTTCTATCAAGTAATTTTCAATTTCCCAAGTACTTTCAATCTCATCTGAGACCATCTTCAGGGGTTGCATATCTATGGATGTGTTATACGTTAACACCGTAAATTCAAAATACTTTCTTACCTCCATGCAAGGGAGGTAATTTATGTGATTTTTTTAAAAAGATTTTTTAATTGTAGCATTTTTACTTAGTATTTTTATATAACAATTTTGCTGCTACAAACATTTAAGAACTGTAATGCTATACTCGTAGTTGACTTTATTTATTTTTGGTCGCAATACTCTTATATAAATGGTCTCCAGAAATTTAAGTTCTTGCTTATTATCTTGAGGAAGCACTGATGTTTTTTCGATTAATATCTGTCTAAACAGTGAATGTGGACGTCAGTGTTCCTGTAAATGTTCTGAAATTGAACTATGACTATTCGAGTGAAATGTAAGCCTCCTCCTCATAGTCCTTGTTGCAAAATCAACATACGCATTAACATTTTTATCGGAGACATTTAAATTGATATACAATAGTGGTCTTTTGACGGAGAAGAGTTGTTATAGATGACTAGGTGGGTTGTATTAAATTTAGTATAGTATATAATTAATTTTATTTTTTACTTGTATCAGTGGGAGAGATATAATAGTGTTTATGAGACTTTTTAGAATTTTGTCCTCCTGCTTATAGTTAGAATGCATTTGTTTACAGTATAGTAATTCGATATGTTTAGAGTTATTTGAGGACGTATTATGTCATATTTATTTAGGTTAATATTCCCAATAACTCGTCTAATTTGTTCATCAAGGATATAATTAGGAAATGCCTTATTAATGAGGTTTTGTTTAATAATTCTAATTTACTATAGAATATATTACTTGTTTAATAGTTTACTTTTGCGCGGTTTATTAAGATTCGTATAATAGCTATTCTGTAATAATGAGGACATTCACTTGTATAGTTGAGAGTGCACGTAATTATGCTAGCTGCTTTTTTGTATATAGGGAAGTAGTAAATGTATTATTAGTGTCGATCAGTACATCAAGAAACGGAATTTTATTGTCGCCTACATATCTTAGGTAAATGTTTTTTGTGACATTAAGTAAGTTATTTTTTAAGTTTTCTAGGTTAGTAGTGTAGAATCTGCTAAATTCTAGTCCCAGAAAGGAACGTATAGAAACACCATTGCATTGTTCGATATATATATATATATATATATATATATATATATATATGCTCTTCCTTCAAAACGAAAACGAACTGAAATGTTTATTTGCTACAAGAATTCAGATAATAACAGTGTCACATTTACAATAATTTTATCGATCAAGAAACTCAAACGTGTCTTCACGTGGCCTCAGTCAGTACAAATGTCGGATTTTATCTTAGCTTTCTGTAAATGTAATCTTGAACAATACGCGTGACATTCTATGACAGCATGTTTTTTCTTAAAATTAAACTAGAAACTGGAGAAATGCAAAAACGAGAGAATTACAGAATCGTTCAAAATTAAGATATTAGTCATGTGATAAGAGAGTAGAAGAGTGATACACCAATGAAAAGCGTAAATCTTCGGTTACACGACCATATACCGGTTGAAATATAACATGGCCATATTCAAAGAAAAGATATACACGGCCATATTCCGAATAAAATATTAGAAGGTCATATTCCCAGTAAGGTGGTACACGATCATATTCTAAGTAGTGTTAGAGAGTAATACACAACCATATTTCAAACAAAGATATACACAACCATATTCCGTGTTAAGTATTACATGACCATATTCCGAGTAAAGCAAAAGACGGTCATATTCCATGTAAACTATAACCAGAACATTACATATAAGTGCCTAATAGACGGGGATGTTTATGTTTTTAAAGGAATATTTCGCCCCTACCCGAAAACTTACTAAGACATCACCGTTTATTAATTTCATGATTTTCCGTCGATCCCTTTTTTTTAAATACCCATATATTTAGAGAATATTGACAAAAATACTACCACCCCGATTATTAAGACTTTTCTTTTTTTATTCGGCATGGAATAATAATTCTACCTACTGCAAAACAATTGCTATTTTTAACTCCAATCTGTCGCAGAATTTTATAAAAAGCGCGTTTACACGAGTACTTAAGTCTTCATGTATTGACAAAGTATCAAAATATGTCAATTATCCAATGCAAATACACAGGCTCACAAAGAGACGGTGACGGGAATAATAGAAAGTCCCCCGTTTCCTGTGCACTCACAAGAACAAAAAATAATGACCCCCCCCCACAAAAAAAACAAACTGGGATAGGCGGGTACAAGAGGAGGACAACAACAACACTAAGAAAACAGTCTGCCTGCCTTATGTGAAGGGGTTATCAGAGAAAATACAAAGGATCTGCGGTCCATATAACATCAGGACAACCTTCAAAAGCTGGACGACACTTCGCAGATATCTCTCTCGAGTAAGACCCCCCCCATAGAGGAGAACATGACTAAAGACAGTGTGTACGTTACCCCGTGCAGCCGCGGAAAGAAATATAAAGGAGAGACAGGCCGCCTCCTTAAGGTAAGGCTTCAATAACACCAGAAAGTTGTAACACGAGGGGAAGTGGAAAAATCAGGCGTGGCTGACCACATGTAGAGAGAAAAGAGAGATCACCGCCCTCTGTGGGATCAGGTTGAGACAAAGAACACCATTGTAAAATTCATAAACTTAAGGAATCAGCACATATGCTAGGCCACAAAAATCTCCTGAGCCGACCAAGCATAGAAATGAATACAATATGGGAACCAGTAATAAGGAGTGCCAGAGAAAAGCGATAATAACAACAAAAATTGCAATTTGAGCTCTTGTAAAAACATGCATGATAACAGACAAAATTGCAATATGAGCACTGGTAAAAAAATGCTTTCTGAGACATTAGGTTTAAAATACCCAGAAATTCATACACAGATGTCCTCAAGGACAGTGGATATAGGCGTTGGTTAGATCCAGTGACAGGACCCATAGAGTGTGAGTTCAATACCTGGTTAAGGCAGTGGAGAATTTGCAGAGGGGAATTAACAGAAGTGATAACTGACATCCATGATATGGAACTAGAACAGTTTACCCCAGTGAGCGAAATAAAGGGTTCAGTTCGACATTCCAACCACCTGAAGAAGTCCGGAGCGTACAACGGCCGAAACGTTGTAATAAATATGGCGACAAAGATGAGGGTAATAGTCCGAATAATGTAAATAGTGTACATATTACCTCATCTCAGAAATATAGACAGATACTAACAGTTTATTATATTAGGTAACATAAGAATAGTTTTTGACCTCATGAATTTCTTGTCAAATTCCTCGAACTTTTGTTTGCACCTTGTGTGTGTGCGTGTTTGTGTGTGTAATTGTGTGTGTGTGTGTGTGCGTGTGTGCATGGGGCCCAGGTGGTGAGTCCCATAAATAGAGTTGCCTAGATTCACCACTGATATCCATATATTGTAGATGGAGAGAAGTTTTGCGTGTGGGTAGTTACTAGATTTTCAAACAATATATCGAAGCTCTCTCTCTCTCTCTTTTATGGGCCGGGTCACTTCAAGACGTGGGCGATCATGGCTCTCTACAATTTCCTGTCTTTTGTTGCTCTAATTAAATTTGGAGCCTTTACCATTCGTCATTGTCTATGTTCTGTCATTCATTCAAACAAACTCGTGAAGTAGGTGAGTTTTAGTTTCTCCAGGCTCTCATTATGGCTTCCAAAAATGTCAACAGTCTCTTCTGATTGTACAATTCTTTGTTGATCCTTAAGACTTCCTCATTGCTCACATACTTTGTCCATGATCTTCTTAGCATTCAACGATAGAACCACCTATCTGTTGCTTCAAGTCTCTTCTTCATCCGCAGGTTCGAATGTAGTCAATTACGACAGTGTTTATTGTTTCCTTTCTTGCTCTAATGCAGCAGTTTACATCGTCTGGACATTGGAGGAGATGAGATATCTAATTTGATTTGATTTATTATTACTAGTTATCCCCAGAGATCCCAAGGCATTCCTCCCCCCACATAGAGTTTTGTCTTTCTTTCATTCTAACCTGAGGAAGCAAAAGAGAGCAGATGTTCTGGCGAAACGCGTCGTTAATAAATTTTCCAATTTGTTTCATCTACTTCGCTTTTGTTTTGGATACTATTACACATTAGGTACCTCTACGAGATCGCTAAAAGAAGACCATAGCATGATGAAAAAGACGCCAAACTTGACGAAAACAAAACTTTATCGGCTAAATGTTTGTGTTATTATTAAGAGGAAAGATTAAAGTTTATTTTAATTATTTTAAACATTTTTTCCTTCTTTTTAGAAAAATCTGAATTTTCATTTAAAAATCCTTGTTTCTCTTTGTATCACCGGAACTAGTAAAATAACATATACAATTTTTAGCACATTTTTTTGTATGACACATATTAATTTGGAAAATCTTGCAAAAACAAAAATAATTGTCGGATGTTAATGAAACTTTCAGAAAGTATTCACTGATGATCGAAATTATAATAAATATGTTTTCTTTTATGAAAGTCATGGCAGAAATATTTTTTTATGTTTATTACCCCACTAACTAATTTCATGAAAACTCTAGAAATTCGATCGAGTCCACTTTAGTAATTACAATAGTTAAAAACACAAGGCTTTGAGGAATGCAAATTATGTATTTTTTTGTTTTTAATTAGACCCCCATACCTGAAAATCAGCTCTGAATTGTAACATACAAAACTCAATAAAACGAATATATTATTTAATTTCAAATGCTTTTATTTGCTTTTAGTTGTTCTTATGAATATGGACAGTATTTTCTGAAAGCAAAAAAAATTTTCGATGAAAAATGAATTTTTAATACTTTAAATACTTATTAAATAATATTTTTTATTTTTTAATTATGATAGATTTTTACATTTAAGTTGTTAAAATATTACAAAATTAGTTAAAAGCCGCATCCACTTTCGTAAGTGTCCTTATAAGATAGATCTTTTTTAGCACGTTGTATCGTTTTGACTAATCAGAAGACCCGCAGTAATTAAGAAATATAATTTTGTGTTTATAATCGTGCTGTAATTATAAAGTACGGAAGATCAACCAGAATACAATTAAGTTGCGTTATTTGAGTTAAGCATTGTTCTCCGCCGTTAAGGCCTTTACTTTTTCCGAAACATGTGTGGAGAAGTTTATTTGATTTTTCAATTTCAACTGAGAAGGGTACCGAAAAGTATCAGTATCATCTAATGAAATTTATATGATCTTATTTTTATATTAATCTCAGTTATGGCATTTTTTTTTCCATAAATGAAATATCAAAATTAATAATAAAATGAATAGAAATACAAATAACGCAGTAAAATGTAGTAAATGTACATAAAATTATAGTATTTTATGTACACTTCTGATAAAATTTCATAAGAAAGGTACCTATAAATTAATTAGATACCTTTCTTATGAAATTTAATCTCACTGTCAACAGTCTTATTTTAATTTCTTTATAATATATTTTCCATAAAGCATCGTAAACGTAAAGGTGAAAGCTAAGTACAAAAAAAATTTAGAGCGTTGAAAGTTTTCCTTAAAAATAACGAGGTAAATAATTTGTTCACTTAAATGTAAATAATTTCACTTTTCTACTTCCGTAGAACAAATTATCCTCACGGAATCAATCAATATGTCATTCATCACCAGTCAAGTGACGCGAATGTTTATGACCTGCTTTGTTTGATTTTCAAATTACATCTTTTCGGCGCAGAAGCTAAGTTAAGCTTGATTCAAAATATTTTAATTAAACATTATAATTTCTGATTTTCTTAAAATAAGTTTTGAAAAAATGATAATTGATATGGTGTCCATCTGTCAATTTTGTTGACTCAAAAAAAAAACAAACAAGATTTTTAACAAAAATTTCGGACGTGCTAGGAGCGATTAAAAATGAGAAAAATACCCCCAAAATACTTTCATCTTCCCACTTAATAATAACATAAACATTTAGACGATAAAATTCTGTTTTCGCCAACTTTGGCGTCTTTTTCATTATGCTATGCTCTTTTTTTAGCGATCTCGTGGAGGTACCTAATATATATATATATATATATATATACATATATATATATGTTAAATGGATTATATATATATTAAATGGATTATATATATACATATATATATTAAATGGATTATATATATATTAAATGGATTATATATATATATTAAATGGATTATATATATATATTAAATGGATTATATATATATTAAATGGATTATATATATATATATATTAAATGGATTATATATATATTAAATGGATTATATATATATATTAAATGGATTATATATATATTAAATGGATTATATATATATATATATTAAATGGATTATATATATATTAAATGGATTATATATATATATATATTAAATGGATTATATATATATTAAATGGATTATATATATATATATATTAAATGGATTATATATATATTAAATGGATTATATATATATACATATATATATTAAATGGATTATATATACATATTAAATTGATTATATATATATATTAAATGGAGTATATACATATTAAATTGATTATATATATATATTAAATGGATTATATATATATTTTAAATGGATTATATATATATATATGGATTAAATGGATTATATATATATATATATATATATATATATATAATGGATTATATATATATATATTAAATGGATTATATATATATATTAAATGGATTATATATATATTAAATGGAATATATATATATTAAATGGATTATATATATATTAAATCGATTATATATATATATATTAAATGGATTATATATATATTAAATGGATTATATATATATATATATATATATATATATATATATATATATATATATATTAAATGGATTATATATATATTAAATGGATTATATATATATACATATATATATTAAATGGATTATATATACATATTAAATTGATTATATATATATATTAAATGGATTATATATATATTTTAAATGGATTATATTTATATATATTAAATGGATTATATATATATATATATATATATATATATATATATATATATATATATATGTATAAAATTTGTGCTGCAGTCCAATTTATATTATAATGAATCATTAATACAAAAAGTAGATTAGTAAAGTTAATATAAAATGGCGAAATCCCTTCGCTAACAAAATTTTAAAGGTGCATTAAACTACAAATCACTCGATGAATGTTATGATCCATGTTTTTAAAAATTATAAGCTGTATAAAGTCTTTCTTTAATACGCAAGTACTTTCGACTGTACATTCAGTCATCTTTAGGCATGGAAATTATTTTGTTTTTTGATAAAATTCAGATAGCTTCCGAGACGAAAAAATATAATGCGAATCGAAATGGTTTTTTTTTTAAATGTGTTATTGATAACGGATACAAACTTTTGGTGCGTGCAGTCGCAACGCTAAGGTTGAATTTTTTTGAAAATTTAAGAGAGTGCGTTTTTTACTAATATGGCTATTTGTGAATTTTGTTGTTGTAGGAGTTTATCAGTCAATGTGGCATGAACTAAATAGTTCAATAAATAGAGTAATGTCCCAGTTGTTATCCCGAGAATTTGCACGTCAGATCAGTTCTTTTAAATCAAATATGTGATGCAGTTCAATTTATATTACAATGAATCATTCGTACAAAAAGTAGATTAGTAAAATTAATGATATAAAATGGCGAAATCCCTTCGCTAACAAAATTAAAATTTAATTTTAAAATTTCCCTTTAAAAATTTGTTAGCGAAGGGATTTCGCCATTTTATATCATTAACTTTACTAATCTACTTTTTGTATGAATGATTCATTGTAATATATATATATATATATATATATATATATATATATATATATATATATATATATGTTTGATTAGCTAATCGTGTTCTTTATTTTATTTTATTGAACAGTGACATTAATAACAACCCGTTTGGATCGAAAAATTCTACTAAAATAAAACCGTGCTTCCGAGAGGAATCGAAACTGTATCCCCATTTCTATCTATTTTGTTTCGGTTGTAAAAATGAAGGAACAGATAAAGATTCAATATCTGTCTATATTCATGAGATGAGATATTGTAAATATTTACACTATTCACATAGCTCGGACTGTTGTTGTTATTGTCACATTCACGACGTTTCAGCCGTTGCACGCACCTGAAGAAGGCCGGAGTATACAAAGGCTGTAACGTCGTGAATGTGACAGTAAAGATGAGGACAGTCCTAACAATGCAAATAATGTAACTACATATAGATTCATGGAATTCTCAACGAGAGATATGCGTTCCTTAAATAGGTAACTCAAACCTTGCCCTATCATGATGACTTCCCATGGGCAAATTGGTAGCGGTACTATTTCGTTTTGGACGCACACTTAGTATACTTTTAAATCTAAGCCATTTTTTAATGATTACAATATTTAAGATAATGAAAAATAAGTATAGTAACTCGAACACATAACCTCTACCCACTAATATATATATATATATATATATATATATATATATATATATATATATATATATATATATATACTAGCAGGCTTCGTTGATATATTCACTACTTGAAATCTTTGAAAAAAAATTTTTAAATGAACATTTCATTTATAAATTTGCTTGTTATAGTTAAGGAAAGTTTTACAAATAGATGCCAACTTGTTGAAGGCCAAGTAGAATTCAAATTTCAAATAGAAGAAAAAATATTTTAAATTGTTATGTAGTATCAGTCTGCCTATATGGCATAGAATGTTGGACAGTTTCATCACAGATGAAGAGGAGACTTGAGAAAACAGAGAAGTAGCTCTACAGAAGGATGCTGAGAATACCATGGACGTAGCATAAAATGGGGTGAGAGTAAAAAGACAATCATTGCTAAGAGCTACGAGAGATAGAAAGTTGTGGAGAGATATGATCGCCCACGTCCTGAAGTGACACGGCACATGAAGGAAGAAATTTGCGAGGCTAGTACGCTAACAATTGCTGTACGACAAATCGAAAATTTGTTTAATATTCTTAACCTAACATACTACAAATTCTTCCGTGGGGATCAATATTCGAGTTACACTAGTGAAATGTGTTTTCTAACCATTTCCCTATCCAGACGGCTAATCTGTATATTTAAGGTACAGCCTTATTTCATTTCACGTCATGTACTGTCACTTTCAGAAGAAGAAACAATAAACTTAAATGTGCAAAAACTTCCAGCTAAGTAAAAATAGGTTTCTGCTGTGTCTCTATCTTCGGGATCTTTTACACATACCTAACATATATTTGTAGGAAATTCTGACGTAATTTTATTTATAGGTTAAATATAAAGGCGTAAAGTTTTATTTTATTCTATTTTAAATCAGGAAAAAGCGAAGAACTTTATAATAAGAAATTCTGTTACATTGCCAATTCTGTCAAAAATGATTGCATATATAAAATTGATATTTTATGAAGTTCTTACAACTAGCAGATTTTCACATGTGAATCTTTAAATATATATCTTCCAATTATTCTTCTTATAACCTTCCTTTCTGTTTCTTCGTTTCTTCTTTCAAGTCATCTAAATCTGGGTTGATTTTAGAATCTTCAGCAATGAACAGCGTCCAAGACTTGTCAACCAATTGGTTTATGATCTGAACTAAGGTTACAGAACAGTAAAAGTCGAACATCTTTACTCGCCTTTGCAATAAAATTATATTGCTTGCACCTAATATGGTGATTTTTCTAAGCGTAGCTTGGATGTGGCATGAGGCCGAAAGTATGAAGCACACAGTGAGGAACGAACTCACTACTCAGTCGTGATTGTCCTAGCGGGACAAACTTGTTGAGCATTATACCAAGTTAACGTGCTCCAAATGATTTTCTAAGCGTAGTTTAGATGTGACATAAGGTCGAAAGTGTGGAGCACCCAGCAAGGAAGGAACTACTTAGTCGTAATTGTTCTAGCGAGACAAGCTTGCTAATCATTACACTAATTCAACGTGCCCCAAATAATTTTCTAAGCGTAGTTTAGATGTGACACAAGGCCAAAAGTGGGGTTTGGTTTGGTTTGTTTTACGGCATATCAACCTCAATGGCTTATTTAATGCCGACAAGATTTGTATTGCTGCTAATTCTTTTTTTCAAATGTATTGCTGGTAATTTTTTTTCCCTTCAAAGTCACATTCTGGTAATATTTTTTCTTCAAAGAATTTTTTTTCAATAAGTATAGCTGGTACTATTTTTTTCAAAAATGTATTGCTGGTAATAATTACTTTTTACAAAGTATTTCTGGTATTAAAACCTATTTTTACAATTTCAAAGTGTTTTGACCCCAATTTGGGTGTTAACTATTTGCTCATAGCTGGGACCCTAACAGGTTCTACCACCCCGGGTCAGGGTGGAGCTGGGAAGACCAGCAATTAAGAGGTGGTTCCACGCTCCTCAAAGCCTTGCTGTTGGATGTAGTTTATCGTCTTACCCAGGACGCGGATGTTGTTTATCGTCTTACCCAGGACGGGCCGAAAGTGTGAGAACCCAGCGAGGAAGGAACTACTTAGTCGTAATTGTTTTAGCTTGCTAATCATTACACTAATTCAAGATGTCCCAAATGATTTTCTAAGTGTAGTTTAGATGTGACACAAGGTCGAAAGTGTGGAGCACCGAGAACGTCAATGTGAGCTTCTTTTACTCTTATCAGTATTTTAAGTTTGTCTGCTGAATTATTTTTTATCAATAAAAGTCCGAAGCTTTATTTTCCCAAACCCAATAAGGTCCTTGTTTTCGTAACGAAAAATACTGAGTATAATTTCAACTGTTTTAAGGATTGATTTAACCGAAACGAAAGTGACTGTTTGACAGTTAAGCAATTCTCATGTTGAGAAAATTATCAGCGTTTTCAATGACAAGGATTCCATTTTGGATGTTGCTTACCGTAGCGCAATTATCAGTCATCTTGTCTTGAAAAAAAAAAAAAAAAGAAGTCGCCCGTGCACTGAGTTCGATCCTCGTTCTGTCTGTCCCATTACTTTATCTTTTTGTTCGGCTAAACGAAACTTAGTGATAGAAAATGCTCTACCATGGAACAATGATTAGTAGCGAATTAGATTCTCACTATGTGCCCCACGATTTTGGTTATATGCCATACTAAGTTTTATATTTATCAGTAGTCACATTATCCACCTCGGTGAGAGGTAATGGTTAGCGAGCCTATTCTAGTGGATCATTGAATTTTATCCTCGATGGGTGCCCATCCAATAATTCGACATGAGAGTTTGACATGTCGTACACGCAAACGATCAATCAACCAACCAAGAAACCAGCAAAAGGTTTTGTGTGGTGAAGTTGTTAGCAAACATTCCAGCCTTGATAGAGTTCAAAATCGTTTGCTCAGACTTGGAGGACACTTATTTCCACTCGTCGGCTTCTTTCACAGATGGTTGAAACATCGGTTATTATACGATCACTGAAGTTAAGCAACGTCGGATCTGGTCAGTACCTAGATGGGTGACCGCTTGGGAATACAAAGTGC
>OZ038480.1:30309412-30321912 GCA_964036315.1 Acanthosepion esculentum | reverse complement strand
GCAAGAAGATGCTTGGGGAAGAAGATGTTGGTCGTTTGAAAGGAATGAAAACAGTTTTTAAAAACAACCGGAAAACCATTCTTAAAAATGAATCAAAGGAAAAACCTCTACTCCTGTTCAAAAGATCAGGGAGGAGTGAAAACTGGATTCTTAACAGCCACGTATGATTAGTGGTTAGAATGATACATTAGTCATTACATTTGGTTGCCCCAAAACGGAAATTATTTATGAATCAACCTCATAGAATCTAATTAATAATGTGTTCGATCCTCTTTGTGTGTCCTACAAGTATTCTGTTGTGCCAGAAAAGGCTAAGCTTAATATTTATATCCACATATCTGGCTGGCTTCACAGTTACAGCAGCCTGTATATTATTGCGTTTGGATTTATTTCTCCAGTATTATTTCGTTTATTATGGAAGATGCGGTTATCGTAACGGCGCAGTAAGCGGAACTGACAGCCCGAGTTCAAATCCCCGCCTAATCTCTTATGTTCGCTTTCGAACAAATACTTCTGGGGAAGGCATTAATCTGTTTCTCCTCTATCAGCTTTCAGTTAAATAAAAGGGTAGATTGGGCTCTCTAGCCTTGGTTGGGGTCAATCTAGGAGAAGATATGCTCTCCCATGCATAATAATAGATGGCAAATTACTTCGATTTTTTTAACAACTATAATTACTCATTACAGTCCTTGTATTTTTTTAAAAAATACTTAATACCGACCCACTTGACAGTGGATTAAAACAGGAGACGTTTGTGATATCTTCTTATTTTAATCCCCACCCGAAACTAAGATTACATATTTTACTTATTAGGCACGAGAGAGTAACTTAGACGACACATTTCGTTCTCTGAGGGACTTTGTCGAAACAAATGTAAGGATTTTATTTTGTGAGAACTATTTGTATACAAAAGCAAAGATTTTATTGGTTTTTCAAAATTTTTGGTATAGGGTTCCTTATGAATATTCAAAAGGTTAGCGGAATAGTCAGGCAAATTCATGGATGTGAGGTGATAAGTTCAATGCCGAGATAGAATAGAATTAATAGAATTATTATTTAAATATCAAATATAAATATGCATATTTCATTTATCAGATTTTGTTTTTTAAACATAAGTAAAATTTTTGAAGATATATATATATATATATATATATATATATATATATATATATATATATATAGACTGTTTGACCAACACAAGGACTGACCAAAATTCATGTTAAAAGAATAAAAAATAAAACAAATGAAAACTACAGACAAAAGTTCATTTTCTCCATCAAGACATTCATTTCTGTAGTTCGCTGCTACCAGCAAGCAGAATTTTTTTTTCTCCTGATGATGGCCATATTGGCCGAAACTAGTCGAGGAATCTAAATGAAATAATAAAAACGAAAGAATATTAAAATACAACCCAGTGTGTCTGAAGATTTTAATTTTTTAATATTTTTATTGTTCATTATATATATATATATATATATATATATATATATATATATATATATAAAAGTGGACATGGAAGTCAGCACTTAGAGGCCTCTAAGTGCTGACTTCCATGTCCACTTTTATATTTACACACGCTCTATCTCTGATATTGAGCACTTTATCCCATAAATATAGCACACTTTAAGACTATATTTCTTCATATATATATAGATGTTATATATATCTCGAGTGGTTAGAACGTTCGCATTGTGATCATGAAACCCGGGTTCGAATCTCACCACGGCTGATTTGTCAAGAAGTAGACTTCTTGGTGTTATCGATCTGGAAGGGGCGATCCCAGCGTGCGGCACCTTTGGAAAGTACCTGAAAATCATGTAAGTGAAATTGGGTAGACCGAACCCTTGGGGGCCGTCGATAGCTGTGCTACGACGAAGTCACAAGTCATCATCGCGACCGTGGGTCTGAGTGTGCTAGCCTTGTTCAGATTGTTAATCTCTCCCTAGCGTCTGCTCACCATAGTTGCAGTATAAAGCACTGGCTCTGTAGGTAGTAATTCTTTCAGGAAAGGAGATACTGGGAAGAACCTTGGACGCAGATTTATATTTAGACAGGTTTCGATAGCGGCTCTTTCGAGAATTTTCCTTCTAAGTTACTGCATTTATTAAAAATGAATGTATTCGTTAGGTCAAAGTTGTGGTCGAATTTAAAATAAAAATGCAAAAGTACAAAAAGATCTATAAAATATGCAAGAGTAACGAGGAGACAGAAAATATCTCTATATTTCTGAGATAAGATATTGTATTTATTTACACTATTTAAAATCTGCGGACTGTTGTCCTCATCTTTGTTGCCATATTCACAACGTTTCGGCCGTTGTACGCTCCGACCTTCTTTAGATGAATGGAATTTCGAACTGAACCCTTTATTTCGTTCACCGGCTCAGATTATTCCAGTTCCACGTGGACAAAAGCGTTGGTTGAAGTAATCCGGTGACTTGACCCGAAGAGTTGCGAATTCAATATCTGGCCACAGGAAGGGTGAACAAAAACTAGGAGAGTTGAATTAAAGGGAGATAACTGATACTGAGACACCCGGAAGAGGCATGGCGCCTGGTACAGAGATAACGACAATAGTTCCAACATTGTAAATCGAAACAGAAATTGTTTGTTTTGTCTCTTAGCGCTGTCGTTTCCTTAATTATAGTAACCAATTCGCTATTCGTATTTTCTATGGAAAGTTTTTGATTTCTGCCTGAAATTCGGTGATGTTCTGACTGACCTTTGCTTTTTGTGAATCATATTGATTTTCTCATTTTGAATGTAAAATTTGGCGCTGCAATTCTATGATGATTTCCTATATCTGTCGATGACACGTATACAGAGCAACCTCGGTTCTCGAACGTCTCACATGTTGAACAAATCGGTTTTCGAACAGAAATTTCAAGATGGAAATGCTTCGGTTATCGAACAAAAATTTCGGTTCTCGAACAACATTGCCGAACCAAGTTAACCTTAACGGAATAATTTCTGAGTCGACCGCCGTATTGTATACATTCGTGTGGTGGGGCGTCCTTTTCTTTCGCAATTTTATTGTACTGTGACTTTTTTCTCTACATTGATTCCTACAGGAAAAAACAGTTTCGGTTTACGAACATTTCGTGTTACGAATGGCCTTCAGAAACGAATAAAATTCGTCAACCGAGGTTTCACTGTATATTATCGGTAGCGTCTTTGTCAGCTATTATGAAGCCAATTTTCACTTTTTTGTTTCTCCATTTCGGCTTTTGCAATTCCATATACGGCTTCTTCGCTTTAAAACATTTACATACATAATTGTCATTTTGCGTCTTTCTAGGAAGATCACTAACATTTCGCCTCTCTCGTCTCGCTTCTCCATTCCAAATTTTAGATTCTCTCTATTTGCTTTCATTACTTTTAGTTTTGAAGTCAACCATCAAAATAGTATAAATTGCCTCCTTTCCGTCTATAGCGTTACTGATATCATCGCAAAACCCTCCAATTTCCTGAGCTAAAATTTTCGAATTTAATGCATACTTTGGATTATTTTTACAGTGTAGGTTTCGCGTCATTTGATTACAATCCAAGTTACTCTGTTCAATATACTATCGAAATGTTCTGCGTTGACGGCAGTGTAATTACTGACTAAAAGTCCTATGCCACAAAACCTGTTATTGTGATTTTGCCCTTATAATAAAGTAAATAGTTATTTTCAGCTGAACAAATCATCTTCTTTTCGTATGAGACTTTCTAATACCTAACAGGTGATGTTGTTTACTTCGATTAGGAGTTGGAATACTTTGTAGGAGTTTGGAACTTACACACACAGGCACACACAATGTGTGTGTAAGTATATATATATATATATATATATATATATATATATAGATAGATAGATAGATATATAGTGTGTGTGTATATATATGTATATACGTATAGTGTGTATGTAAATATATATATGTATATATATGAATGTATATATATATATATACATACACACTATACGAATATACATATATACACACTATATATATATATTCGCACACACAATGTGTGTGTGAGTGTATATATATATATAGTGTGTGTGTATATATGTATATACGTTTAGTGTGTATGTAAATATATATGAATGTATATATATATATATATATACACACTATACGAATATACACATATACACACTATATACATATATATACACATACTATACATATTTATATATATACTGTATATATATTGTGTATATACCACTATATATATATATATATATATATATATATATATATATATATATGTGCATATGCACACACACACACACTATATATATATATATATATATATATATATATAAATACACTATATATATATATAATTATAAACACACACTATATATATGTGCGTGCGTGCGTGTGTTTGTATATATATATATATATATATATATATATATATATATATATATATACATGTATATTAGCATAGCTGTCCACTCGTATTCGATTTCAGGCGAATTTGTGTTTATTCAACACCCACCGATCCCACCTGTGGTTTATACCTTGCAGAGCTTAGTTACAGTTTCTGCGAAAGAGCGGGTTATCTAGCGTGATCAACAATTTGAACAAGGCTAGCACGTTCAAGGCCCTCGACCACGATGACTAGTGACTTCGTGCTAGCACAGCTAATTCCGTCTACCCAATTTCACTCACAGGGCTTGGGTCAAGTTTGGTATGGTTTTCAGGCACTTTGCACATGTACCGCACGCTGGGAATATATCATAACATATCGAACATGGTGAGATTCGAACCCGTGTCTCATGGTCAGAATGCGAGCGTTCTAACCACTCGCTCACACGCACACACAGACATATATATATGTATACAATCACAAATAATTTCACAAACTTTGCAAGCGGATTCCTGACCTCAATAGAAGGTAAAATGTCCATAAAAACATATGTCTAAAATGCCATGTAGGGTGTGTTCTTCGTTGTCAGGCGTACAAGTGGATCTTGTTCTTTCTGGATCCAGAGTTTGTGGTGCCACGGATCTTGTCTCAGCAACGCGACGACAAACAACAATGGTTGGATAATTCTGGCTGCCATCATATCTGCCTGATCACGATATGAATATCCTGCCATTGTTAAACGGAATACTTTTTAGTTAACTCACTACTACACACGTAAATCGTTGAAGACAGAATAGCGATAAATTTTATCTACTCTACAGGGCAACACAGCGCCACCTACGGTAAACTTATTTGAAAATGTATATATATATATATATATATATATATATATATATATATATATAATTTATGATTGGTGCAGTATAATTAATATTACAATGAAGCAGTCATACCAAGAATAAATTTAGTAAGGCTAATGTAATAAATGGTGAATTTACTTCGCTAACAAATGTAAAAGTATTAACCCACTAACCACTCGTTGTATTATGTGATAACTTGTTTTTAGATGTTCCGTATGTTCTATAAATATGCTAGTACTTTCGCTAGGTCATCCTATCCTATGGGTTATATATATATATATATATATATATATATATATATATATATATATATATTTCGGAGATGAGGTATTATATACACTATTTACATTTTTCGGACTATTGTTCTCATCTTTGTCGCCATATTTATTACAACGTTTCTCCCGTTGTACGCTCCGGCCTTCTTCAGGTAGTTGGAATGTCGAACTGGACCCTTTATTTCGCTCACTGGGGTAGACAGTCCTAGAGGGGAATTAACAGGAGATAACTGATAACTGACATCCATTAAACATGGCACATGGAACTAGAACAGTCTACCCCAGTGAGTGAAATAAACGGTTCAGTTCGACATTCCAACCACCTGAAGAAGCCCGGAGCGTACAACGGTCGAAACGTTGTAATAAATATGACGACAAAGATGAGGACAATAGTCCGAATAATTTAAATAGTATATATATATATATATATATGTGTGTGTGTGCTGTGTGTATATATATGTGGGTCGGTGCGTGGAGTGTTTATATATTTGTCCTTTTTGAGGTGCATATTGTATATATTAATATATTTATAGATTTATATATGTATATTGTATATATGTGTATATGGGAAAAAATATATATTTATATGTAGGTATGTGTATATGTGTGTTTTTATGTATATAATGTATATGTGCTGATATGTGTATACATATATATATGTATATAAGTGTGTCGCTATTTATATACATGTATGTGTATAATTTTGTATGTATTTGGAATTATTGAGTAATTTGCTTAATTAGACATATTCTATTTTCAGTATGGGTGTTATTATCGCTATGTATATCATTAGAAATAGAAAAGGAGAAAGATATAATTTAAAAAGAAATTGATACCACATATATAAGGTATTAATATATATATTTTTTATATATATGGATACCTATATGTGTTTAGATATGTAAATTGGTTTATTTTTTGAAGGTATATATTTGATTGTTTCTTCTTAAATTAGTTATCTTCATTTAGATTCTATATTTTAATATTTTATTATTATTATTATTATTATTACTTGTAATTTGATTATTATTGTTGATGTTAGTATTATTATAATTAACACAATGTATAGTCTTATCCTTATTGATATTCATTTTAAAGAAGATACCATTTTTATATTAGATTACAAACTTTTTGAAAAATTATATAATATTTCAAATAATTCTTTACTACACATTATTAATATTAATAATTTCTTTCAAAACAATACAAAAATGTCATATTCGTAGCTGAGTACTGAGTCAGACAGAATTTTCGATTGTAAATAAAAATCGCCAATTTTCCAACCGTTCATCGAGTACCCTTTTTTCTCTTTTCCCTTCTCCTCTCTTTTCTTCTATCCCCTCTACTCTCTTTTCTTCTATTTCCTTTTCTTAATTTCTTTCTTTCTTTCTTCTTGCCTGTATGTTTCAAACATCACCGTCTAAAGAAATCTTTTCCTTTTCGCAGTGTGTATCTTAAATTAGGTCAACATATCTACACCTCAACATATCTGAGGTAAATCCCTCTTTCTTTCTTTCATTTTCAAGTTTTGAATATTTTCACTGTTCCCCCACTCCCTATCTGAGTACATACCTTTTCTTTCGCTCTCCCCCACTAATTTTAAATATGCATATTTAACATAATTTTTGTTTTTTAAGCCTGATTAAATTTTGTCCATTTATATTTGTGTGTAAGGAGTCTGGAGAGTTGAGATCTTGCGATCATAAGGAACTATACATATATATATATATATATATATATATATATATATATATATATATATATATATATATATATATATATATATATATATATATGTACATACCTATATATCATATATAGTATATATATTTCCATATATTATATATAATACATATATATATATCAATTATGTGGTGCAGGTTCAATTTATATTACGCGAATCATTCATACGAAAAGCAGATAATTATCTGCTTTTCGTATGAATGATTCGCGTAATATATATATATATATCTATATATCTATATATCTATATATATATATATATATATATAATATGTACATACCTATATATTATATATAGTATATACATTTCCATATATTATATATAATACATATATATATATGTATATATAATATGTACATACTTATATATTATATGTAGTATATATATTTCCATATATTATATATAATACATATATATATATATGTACTTATAATATGTACATACCTATAAATTTTATATAAAGTATATATATTTCCATATATTATATATAATATGTACATACCTATATATTATGTATATTTACATATATTATATATAATACATACATACATAATATATATATATATATATATATATATATATATATATGTGCGTGTGTGTGTGTGTGTGTATAATACATGTTCTGATGAAAAATTCATATTTATATGTTTTGTGTTTTAATTAAATGTTTATTGCCTATTGTATATGTGCAGGGGATATCGGCCCTGAATGGGCGATCCCATTTTAAAACCCTGGCTACCTGTTGTTCATTTACGTGAAATCCCTGAATTCGTCTCTTCCTTTCCCAACTATGTATAAGAAATAAAGAAGCCTTGAGTGAGATAATAACAGGAACCCCTTCTTAGAAGCTTTTTTTTGGGATCAACTAGTTTGTTGCGTTCATCTTTGCATGAATCTATCTCTTCTGCTGGTTTAAATGGCAGGTTAGAGTAGATTTGCCAGCGTTGATTAAAGTAACCACTTTCAGAAAAGGAAAGCTCTGAAATACGAAGAAGGCAATAACAAAACAACTTCACTAGCTTTCCAAAGAATGCATGACAATTCACAGATAATAAAGCAAAGAATTCTGTGGAGATTCCTGTTCGTGAATGGGTATCGTATATTAAAAATTGCCTGTTACACTTATATTTTCTTAATTTGTTTTTCATTCATTTCCCTTGTAATGTGAATCGAAAACAACGAAAAGGCTTCCGTCTATACTCAAACTCGTGTCACTTATTCTTGGGAGTTTACTTTTCCATTGCAGCTGCCTTATCGAAGACCCTATCAAAGCCAACCGCTTAAACTAATTGATATAATTATATAAATACTGATACACCATCAACTTCTTTGTTGATAACCATTAGTATTATTATATGATTATTATAAGTATTAGTTTTATTATGATGTTTATTAAGATAAGTATTATTTATTATGATAAGTATTATTATAATAAGTATTAGTTTTAGTATTAGATTAGTATTAGATAGTTGTAATATTCAGTTTTCTTAAATGAAGCATTGTCAGTTATTATTTTCGACGTATTTCTTACAATTTAATTCCGTTATTTTTATTTTTATTATTATTTTTGTTGTTTTTTAATTCCGTTGTTTTTGTTTTTTATCTTAACAACCAAATCGTTATTCTACGATCTTTAGTAAGCAGCATGGATCAGAAATAAAGAATCCCTCGGAGATATAACAACTTGAATTCTTTATTATTAGGAGACATTTTCTGGTCAGCTATTTTACCGGTTAATCTACGCTGACTTACTATGCTTATTCCTTAAAACAGACTTCACGATTTTCCTCATCATTTTTAAGAAAGTACTTAAGAAACGTAGTACAAAAACAGTTTTTTTTTATTATTAAATATTAAGGTTTTTGTAAATTCTTTAGATTTGTTCAAAGACCTACTGAAGGATCCTCAATAACCGCGGAACAACTTACTCTTCTTAACGATGGTTCTCGAAGAGCTGTCTGTGATAAAGAAGGAACAGTGTTGTTAATAACAAGAAATCCTGGTTAGCCAGAAGGAAACATAGTCGAAAGAGTTTTAAAAGCGTGGTTATGGAGGTACTGAATGTTACAAGCCAGATTTTCTTCCATTGAGCTGTTAGAGCTGGATCAGAGGAGTGATCAGCTGACCAGGTGCGCCCCTAAACTGTGGTATGATTTAAATAGATATTTACTAATGATCTGAGAATGTTCATGAGGAATATAAATCAGGAAGAATGTGGCAACGAGAGCGTCTTGAGGGGACGCTGAATAGATCTCATGGCCATTAACAACAATTTTCATGGACCTACCCGATAATTGCAAAAATTATCCCAGAGATGCCATAGATGAAGAGTTTGTGCAGAAACTCCCTATGCCATTTCTTGTCAAAAGCCTTTGAGTTGTCTGAGGCGATTACTCTCGTGATGATTTTTTAGGGAACGTTTAACTGATTTTTTGTGTAATGACAGTTAGGACATCAGCTGTGGACACGGAGGAGCGAAATCCATACCATATGTCGTTCACATGGTTGCTTCTGTTGAGGTAGTCAACAATCATGTTGATAATAATCTCAACGAGTATGCTGATTGAACTAAGGTTGGTGATGAGAGAGAGAGCTCACCCGCATTCTTGAAAACAGCACATACGTCTGACACCTTCCATAAATCTCGGAAGCATTTCATCGTCCGGCAGCGGTTAAACAACCCTGGCAAGATTGGCGATATGAGGTTCTTAAGGACGATCACTGGAGTTTTATCCAGACCAGTAGCCATCGTAGAGTCAAGGCTTTTGACGTATCTGCAAATTTTCGAGCCGATACGGAGAAATCAATAATTTTGTGCCCAGTGAGTGGTGGAAATCTGTTAGAGGGTGGTCCTTTACGTCTATCGTAGAGCTAGTGGCAAAGTTCAGTGCAAAGAATTTATCCTTATCCAATGAGGATGAGATGGCCTTAGGGCCATTTATAATAGTAGGCAATGACGGTGTAACTCTATTAAAAATCCTGCGATGTGGCAAACAAACACTGATTTGGGGTAGTTGATCTACGTGTGACGCTTTCATTAACACGCCACTTTCAGGAGATCGCTATGCTCCAAGCCAAACCCCCTGTCTCGTTAGAAGTTATAACAATTTGAAATATCGAAAAGTCCCCGGAAGAATTCAACTAATCACAAGCAGAAGTTTTCTTTGACCACAGAATAGAAAATTTAGCTGGGAGCCGGCGGAAGCGAGGAAAAGTTGAGAAAAATACGTTGACGCTTGAATAATGAGGCTATGAATTTTCATGAAGAAAACAAATAAAAATGCTCTTATATTTTCTATCTATCCTAACAAGTTTATATATACATATTTATAAGTCTACCATTTGCCCTTGTTTTGACTATTGCTGCTCTTTATAGTCACTTACCCAACACTGTAATGTAGCTTCCCTGTGCTTTTTCTAGAAATACTTTCATGGTAGTTGTTCTGATGAACTTTCCTCTGTGTTAGCTAGACTTTATAAATTTAAGTTTAGTACTAGATTGGCAGTGAGGTCCCATCATTTGGCAATTGAAATGACTAGATGTAATTGTACATTTTATGTTAGTAGTTTCTTCTATCACACTTCTCATTTGTGGAACTCTTTTCTTGCTTCCAAGTCAACTTTGACCTTCAAAAAATGTAATGTCAATCGTTATTTTCTGTCGTCTTAATTCCTGTTCTTTTATTGTTCTCTCTCCTTAATAGTGTTTTCTCATTCTGCAAAACTCAGTAACCATTTTTATCTTATTGGTTTCACTACCTATTGCCTTCCTTGAAGTTAAATGATATATATATAGATATATAATCAGTTAATATATATATATATATATATATATATATATATATATATATATATATATATATATATATATATCAGTTAATATATATATATATATCTATATATATATTAACTGATTTAAAACAAGGTTGTTTTTTGCTACACAGTAATAACCATGTTTCAAAAATGGAAGCTAGAAGCTTCGAATTTAATTTTGTAATTAAATTAAAAACATTAGTTCAATTTCATCCTCAAGCGAATTTTGGAGTAACTTATTTTTTAAAAATTTGCTGAGTTTTAAAGGCACAGAAAAATTCATAATTCACTGTTTCCAAGGATACAGAGAAATCCAATCATACACACAAGGGGTGGTAGCGTGTTCATTTTTATTAACTTTTGTTGTATTAGTTATTAGTTACGTTCGAAAAAGGAGTTATGTTTAGGTAGGCTAGGGATGTATTTTTCAACGCATTCTGACATCCGTTAAATGCATGTCGTCTGTTTTTTTTTTTAATTTTATTTTTAACGGCAAAAAATTCTTACGATATTTTTTCTATTTGTATACTTAAAGATTTTTAGGGGATGTTTAGGTTAGAATACGTTTTATTTATCTAAAATTTTAAAATATTTTCACTTTTAATTTTTAATAGACTATATTTCTTTTTTTAAAACAAGTAAATGTACTAGCACTACTTACAGTATGTAAAATTATTTTTTCATATCAAGTTTAAGTATGTATATTACCAGGTCACATTTTTTTTAATTATTTTATAATTTTATTTTTAAATATTATCTAAGGAAATGTTTTGACAATGACGGCAAACAATAGCTAATTCATTTCTCTGATTCAGTAAACTTTTATTTTTTATAAACTTAGTAATGTATAGTTTCTCATGTATGCACAAAGGACATGGGTCATTTAATGACCTACATATTCTAGCTTTTCTTATTAACTTCCATTTTACTGTAGGTGAAGGGAGTGCTATATAACCTTAAAAAACCACAAACCAGATTTCGAGGCTAATCCGACTACAAGGATAATAAACTCTACAAGACCTGATATCGGAAAAAAAGTAAAATGATCCTTGAAAGGGTAAATCAACAAATTAAAGAAAAAATAGGCCTGAAACTTTGGACTAATACCAAAGACGTGACAAACCGGTTTACTTATATAAAGGAAAAAACCAACTGTACACTAATGCAGTTTGATATTGAAAATTGTTACCAATCAATATCTAAAGAACTGTTCATGAATGCGTTGGACTTTGCTACTCAGTACACGGATATTACAGAAGAAGAAAAGAACATTATTATAAATGCGAAAAAATCGGTACTGATACATAAAGGTGAGCAATGGATAAAAAAATCATATGACCACTTTGACATTACATTGGGATCACTAGACTCAGCTGAGTCTTCTGATCTCATAGGTCTTTTTATATTATACAATCTTACAGCGCACCGTGATATTAATATAACTGAC
>OZ038480.1:30144412-30304412 GCA_964036315.1 Acanthosepion esculentum | reverse complement strand
CATCTTGTTCTTTGTAACTCTCAGCAATATGCGTATTTTTAAAATTTCTCATCGTCCGTGTTCAGCCAACCATTTACGCAAAGTCGTTAAGTAGGTAATTCGTTGCTTTCCTCTGTCCCTCTTGCTTTCAACATGTCATGTGAGTGTTAAGCCTTCTTTCCTCATTAAGTACCCAAGGAATTCCAATTCCCTTTATCTGAAAATTACGAAAAGAAAAAAAGATCAGCGAATAGTCACACTCATGTCTACCCAATACGAGCGCTTGACAACAACTGACATTTGGCGAACTCAGGTCGCTCAGACAGGCTAGAGGTGTGATGAGCTTAATCAGGCCGGACATGACACCTGTTTGTACGTCATACCTAAGCTTTTGTGCAGCAAACTCCACACAAAAATTATTCAGTTTTCAAACGTTTTCTGTTTTCAGATGTTCGATACAGGATAGTATCATTTTTGTCTCTATTCTTTCGAAAACTTCGTCGTTGCTCAACTGTTCAGTCCATGGTATTCTCAGCATCCTTCTGTAGAACCAGATTTCTGTCGCTTCATGTCTCCTCTTTATCTGTGATGAGATTGTCCAGTATTCACTGTTATATAGGAAAAAGAAAAAAGTAAAGAAAACTGTGAAAATTGATGTTCCTGAAGGGATATGGCTCTTTAAGGAGGGAGAAATCAAACTGCTCTTAGAAGGTAGCAGCAAATAGCTGTAGTACATCCGTTTCTTTCGTGCTGTTCAAAGTACCCCGAAATTTGAAACAGCATTTCATACATGGATATTTAAACACGTTTACAAAGAGAAGAAAACGGAATTTGCAGATCACCATTCTCCTTGCATATTGATATTTTTTTAACAAAAGTTCTTGTTATTGGCATGCCACGAAGATGAGTCATGTTATAGATTCTTTTCCGTTACTGCTTACACCCAATCCACTACAACGTCTTTCATTACCTTGAATGGAAACGGGAGCCACTAGATAGTCTCACTTTAGAGATTATACCCACCGCTTCACGTCGATGACCAAAGAAATGTAATATGTGGCTCACTTCAGATCATGCAGAATTGACTTTGCACCCGGAACCCTTCAAAGAATTTAGGTACATCACTAAGTTGACGTGAGAGATGACCTTCTAGCTGCGGATAGGGATGTACGATTCACTCTATGCCAGTGGTATTCCAGCAAGAGAACATGCTTCAGCCTAGCTGTGCCTGGTATGAGCGTGCTCGAGAAAAGTTGTTGGACAGACAGTAATGAAAATACCTACCGCTGCAAAGAAACGAGCAGTCTCTAAGACATCGCAGACGAGAATATAAGGTCCGCGATTCTGACGAGGGGCTCTGGGGCTGCCTGCGTATACACTGACCGAGAGTAATTGTTGATGCATGAGATTGAAATACAATATAATATTAAATAGGAGAGATTAAGTCTTGGGTTCTTATTAATCGGCGCAGCAACGTCTAGGTTACATAACCAATATATACGAATGCACTCATGTATATGAGAATCTGTCTACATTTTTGAGATGAGGTATTATGTATACTATTTACATTTTTCGGACTACTGTTCTCATCTTTGTCGCCATATTTATTACAAATAGGTAAACTTTAGTGCGACAAACTCCACACAAAAAATATTCAATTTTCAGACGTTTTCTGTTTTCCGGCCTTCTTCAGATGGTTGGAATGTCGAACTGAACCCTTTATTTCGCTCACTGGGATAGGCTGTTCTAGTTCCACGTGCCATGTTTAATGTATGTCAGTTATTAGTTATTTCCTGTTAATTCCCCTCTCCAAGTTCCCCACTGTCTTAACCGGGTAATGAACTCACACACTTTGCGTCCTGCCACTGGATCTAACTAACGCCTTTATCCACTGTGCCATGTGTCCTTGAGCATCATTTTTTACCAGTGCTCATATTGCAATATTTGCTGTTATCATTACATATTTTTACCAGAGCTCATATCGCAATTTTTGTTGTTATTATCGCTTTTCTCTGGCACCCCTTATACAAGAAGGCTGGAAGACCTCATTAGCAATGGTAGCTACAGCAAAGTATAAAAAGGATCCTACAATGAAAACGGAACGCAAACTGTCACAGATACTAATCAAGAACAAGGATCACTTCACACCTAAGACGTACATTCCAATCTCCCGAAGAAGGCCGGAGCGTACAACGGCCGAAACGTTGTAATAAATATGGCGACAAAGATCGAATAATGTAAATAGTGTATATGAGAAATCATGAAAATATTTATAACAAAAAAAAAATATCGGCCATGATTATATGTGGGTCATTTTAACTAATTTGTACGTGACGTCAAATAATGACGCAAATGTTCACGTTTTTAATATTTTACACATACAATCCAGTTATAAAATTACTATATGTTGAGTGAAGAATTTTTTTATGAAATTCCTGCAGATTTTGTCTGGCACTTCATACTTTCTCCATGTTTCTTTCTACGACGCAGACAATTTTCATTGATCTAGAAAAATCATTATTTAGCCTATTGTTATTCGGCTATGCAAATGAGGTCCGTAACAGACAGTCCGCTACGAAATGAAAGAATAAAAAAAAAAAGAAGTAGGGAGGTTGTTTGCTCCACTTTCAAGGGCGGGGGGATCATTAATTATTCATTATGTAATATTTAATCAACCCAAAACGTAGACGAAGACGTCAAAGAAAAAGTCGAAACGTTTCTCTTCTATAAAATAAATACTTTTTTTTATCACCAGACTACGTTCTTCTTGATTCAGTTTCTTTAGTACACAAACTCTTGTTTATTCCCGCACCTAAAGTATTTTGCATCATTATTTCATATGACATAAATATTTTGTTCTTTATAGCAAACAAATAAATGATACTACATCAAGCGCAATTCTCCTAGCTTATAATCTTAACTTGATTAAAGGGGTTAACATGTACATATATTTTCTTGATGATCTAAGTTGGGCTACAGTAAATATCCCCTTCGTACCTCGGATTTGCTTATCACTTGCCTGATCTTAACCAGCTGAAGATGTCGACTCCGGGTCTGGGCATTGTGCATCTATGTTAATGTGCAGGAGTACTGGGATCAATACGGTCGAGTGTCAAGAGAATTTTTTTAAGTTTGAAGGATCATGGCGGCCAAGCTGAATTAGGAGTCACTTATAGATACATGGGATTATCCTCAATTGGAGACTGTCTGAATAGAGAGGACTACCCAAACAAATGCTATCTCGAACTGGTCACCCCACTGAAAGATTATGTGCTACTTTTTAAAAACTTCTCTCATCATAGGCTTACGGCCACATAGCGTTGAGACACCGGTTCCGGTACGATCACCGAAGTTAAGCAACGTCAAGTCTGGTTATTACCGAGATAGATGACTTGCTTGGAAATACTACACAAGGTATGACTCTCATGGCTTCTGATCTTAATTGATTAAATGGGTTAACGTGTTTTCTTTTCTAAATAATCAACAGATATCCCAAATTAGCCAAAAGAATGGGGACCTGATGATAGCCAGATTGTACGTGGAATTAAGATGAACTTCATTAAATATTCCGTCGAACATCACAGTTTTGCTTGTCAGTTCTCCGACCTTAACACATGGACATGTCCCCTTAGCGACTGACACATTGTGTATCTGTGTTCACGGGTGGGAGAAGTTCGAAAGCATCATAGCTGATGGTGAGTTTTTTTTTAACAATGAGCCTGCCAAAGCGACTTAGGAGTCACATCTAGATACCACCTTTAATATGAGACCATCAGAGTAGACTTCATTGAAATTATTTTTAACTGTGTCCCGCCTGTAAGATTCTTCTTTCATTTTATGTGTCATGTTTGACGAATCAAATGTGCCGTTTGATTAATCTAACGTATTTATTTGTGCTCTAATTATTCTAACCTAATTTATAACCTTTTAAGTTCGTTTAGTCGGAAATCTCTCTTCCAAAAAAAAAAATAGAAGAAAAGTTTTGGACAGCATGCGAACGTACATCGTCAGTATTCTTATGTTCTAGTGGGCCGAATATTTTGCTCGATAAAATAGATCAGCGTGGAAGTTGTTTAGCCGTATCTTTCTTCCCGATGTTTTTAATTTTATTGAAAGCAAGTACTCCAAGCCCATTGTTGGTGGTGGTGGGGGGAATGCCCATTGGCCCCCAACAGCTCTGCGTTCATTGAAACAAAGAGCTTGGTGATAAAGCCAGCCTGAACTTTCACTAAGTGACCATGAGAATGGAAGCGGACGAATATGAACGCTTGCTGCCATATCCACAAAGCTGGATAACCAAATGTTTTAAAATTTCTTTTTTAGAATGGGACAATGGGACTTATACTAAGTTAAAACTTATGGTAGTGAAAGGGTAAAATACAAATAAAATACCTTTCCTATCCCTCAGTACATACGTCTCCTAGTGTCAGCCTGGACACTTTGTCAACTCTCTCCCCCTCTTTTCTTTTTGTTGTTGTTGTTGTTGTTGTTGTATGTGCGATATGTAATAGGAGTAGGTAAGCTTTCCTCCCGCCCAGTCAACACTCCTCCCCCTTCTCTTGGACAAGAGTAGAGGCTCACACCTTGTTTCTTGTTTAGGAAGGGGTTCCCAGAACTCTCTCTCTCTCTGGCCTCTGTACTAGTGCTGCCGTGTTTCTCCCGTGATGTGTGCAGTCTGTGGCAATACCTCTTCATTCTGAGGGTACAAGGTTGACAGTTTCCTGGTTGATGTTTCCGACTGGTAGTTAGGAGCCCTAACACTTGAGTAGCGTCTTGAGCGGCCGCTCTGATCAACAGTTGTATAATACCGGGGTGTCTGTAGTGCCATGTCGCGCATGGAAAGGTGTTCCTGCAGTCACCTCCTGTGGGCAACCCAGAGGCCACATTATGATGCAGGCTGTGCCAACTTCTCTCTGCCCATGTCACGGTCGATAACCGTCTGCTTCTTTTATTTCAGGCCTTCTCATCTTCCAACCATAATTGCACATGATGACTAACAAAGATCGAGAAAGTAAACCTAAAACAGCCCTTCAAAAATCACCTAAACCCTTTAACATTTCATTCTCCAACATCCGTGGCATTAGAACCAATTTCTGCAGTGTGGAATCTTTCCTCACTGCAAACTGCCCGGATATACTGACTCTGCGTGAGACCAACCTTGACTCGTCTATCCCCTCCTCTGATCTCTCGATCCCCGGCTACCTTCCTCTTCTTAGAAAAGACTCTCAAACCCACATGCATGGCCTTGGTGTTTACATCAAGGACCATCTCCCACTATTCGTACATGGGTCTCCGGTTATCGCTTCTCAATGCTGTAAACTATCTCTTCTTCCTTTATCGCTCTCCATCCTCTCAAGGCTGTGGAATAATCGATAGCATTTCTGACAGGATAGACAAGGCTCTCTCTCCATCCGTTTGCTCACATATTAGTGTTTGGCGATTTTAACGCCCATTATACCAAGCGGCTTAAGAATGCTACTACTGACCCTGCAGGCATTCAAACACTTAATTTTTCAGTTTCTCAATCCCTTACGCAGATAGTTGACTTCCCCACACGTTTTGCCTACAACCGGGACGGTAAGGCCTCTCTTTTCGATCTGTGTTTTATCTCCATACCCGAGTCTTGTAGTGCCACGTAGCTCTGCCCTCTTGGTAATTCCGATCATGCTGTAGTGGCTGTCAACATCTCCTTTAACTCCACCCCCTGCAAAGAACCTCCTACCACTAGAACGTCGTTCTGCTATCAACGAGCAGACTGGGACTCGTTCCGTGATATCCTCCTCGATGTCCCCTCTGGGATTTTGTATTTACGCTACCCGTTCAAGAATGTGCTTCTGGGGTCTCCTCCTGGGTTAAAGCTGGAATCGACGCTTTCATCCCCTCAAGGAAATATGAGGTCAAATCGCGCTCCTCCCATTGGTTATCCGCTGCTTGCTCAGCCGCCATTGCCCATAGGAACAACTTGTTCCACCTACATCGTAGCGACATGTCCGATTGCAATAGACGTCTCTTTGCCTCTGCCCGTAACGAGTGTAAGCGTGTCCTCAACGAAGCTAAGTCACTATTTGCTGCTCGAATAAAGGAACGCATCTCGCAAATTCGGCTCCAAGGATTATTGGCGTCTCTACAAGAGCGTACTTAACAATAGAAAACCCTCTATACCTCCTTTGTTCAACCAGGTTGGAGGTCCTGACCTCCTCTGCCGACAAGGCTGAATGCTTTGCTCGAAAATGTTCATTTAATTCAACGCTTGACTCTTCCGGTGTACCCATACACGATTTCCCTCTTAGAACTGAGGCCTTATTGAGCGGGTTGCACATAACCCCGTCATTGTTATTGGGAATTATCTCTAATTTAGAACCCACAATGCTAGTGGTGGAGATGGGATACTAGCCATTGTCTTGAAGAAATGTTCGCCTGAACTGGTGCCCGCCCTCTCCAAATTATATAACTACTGCCTCAAGGAATCTTGTTTTCCAGACTGCTGGAAGTCCTCATCGATTGTTCCTGTCTTTAAGAAGTCTGGCGACCCCTCTGACCCTTATAATTACTGTCCTATCAGTCTCTTACCCATCTCCGGCAAATTCTTCGAAGCCTTAATCAACGCCGAAGTGGTTAACCACTTTACATCCCACGATCTGCTCTCAGATAAGCAATATGGTTTCCGCTTTGCCCGATCTACAGCTGATGTGCTTACGGCCATCACTGAATTTGTCTACCAAGCTCTTCCAAATAACGGAGAAGCTCATGCCGTGGCTCTAGACAACTCCAAAGCGTTTGATAGGGTTTGGCATGACGACCTTCTTCGCAAGCACCAGGGTTATGGAATTACAAATCGATTGTTTGACTTAATACAATCATTCCGTGAATTGAAGGTCGTTCTCAACGGATTCTCCTCCAGCTCCTATACCACGAACGCAGGTGTTCCCCAAGGCTCCATCCTAGGCCCTACTCTGTTCCGTATCTTCATCAACGATCTTTCTGACGTCATAGATTCCCAAGTAGGCATCTACGCGGACGACACTACATTTTAATCCTGCCTCAAAAACAAATCTAGTGTCGCTGACAAAACTAACCAGGCCGTTCGTCTCGAAAAGGACCTCTAATCGGCTGTGAACTGGGGCAGGAATTAGCTGGTTAACTTTAACGCCTCAAAAACAAAACTGCTTTCTATTAATCATCACAGAGATCCTTCCCTGCCCCCCATTAGAATGTCTGACGCTCAACTTCTCGAGAGCACCTTTTTGCGGCTGCTCGGCCTCACATTCACTGCTGACCTGAGATGGAACAAATACATTGAGTCAATTGCTTTGTCCGCCGCAAGGAAAGTTGGCTCCCTGTGCCGCGCCAGGAAATTTTTCTCCCCGGAATCGATCCTTCAAATCTACAAATCAACCATTCGCCCTTCCATGGAGTATTGCTGCCATATATGGTCTGGAGCTTCTTCTGTTTGTTTCGGGGTTCTTGATAAGATCCAGATACGGATATGCAATGTAATTGGCCCTGATCTGGCATCTCGTCTGCAGTCGCTCTCTCACAGACGTGCCGTCGCCTCTCTGTCTCTTTTACAAATACTTTCATGGTAATTGCTCCGATGAGCTGCTTTCGCTGTTTCCCAGGCTTCATGAATTCAAGCGTCCTTCGAGGCTGGCATCCCGCTCCCACCCTTTCTCTGTTGAAACTGTTAAATGTAGCCGTCTCTTCTACTCCAATAGCTCCAATAGCTCCATATCTTGCACCATATCTTGTTTCCCTGATAGCTATAATCTCCAAATATTCAAATGTAATGTCAATCGACATCACCAGTTGCCTTGATCTATCCACTATCCTTCTCCACATCCTTTCCTCTATCACTCCTATCTACTCTCGCTCGAAATCCTCTGTAACCCCTTGCGTGCTAGTGGCTTCCAGCTTTGCTTGAGGTGAAATGCTTAAAAAAAGTCCTTTCAGGACGTAGGTGATCGGGCCAAGAACGAAGGAGCCGTATATAGTCATGCTGGCCGAGAGTAACTGGCGAAGTCAGCAATTGGAAAAAATGTAATGTCAATTAATGAAACTGTCGGTACACGAATTATTGTTCACCTTGCAGACGTGCTGCTGCTGCTCTCTCCAGTAATAATAATAATAATAATAATAATAATAATAATTTCTTATTAACATGACACTCCCTGCAGATTTTAACGTATCTTTGAAGATCTTAAAAACTATCAAAATACAAAGATTTTAAATAGATATCTAAAGATTGTGGCACATAAGGACATCAATAATTCCAGTTGTAGTTGGAGCACACGGATTGATTAGAAAAGATTCCGATAGACGCATTCAAGGAATTCCTGGTAGCCCATGCCTTAAAGAAATACAAAAAATTGTACTCACAATTACAGGTCACGCATTACGAAGAGCTTTATCTATGTAAAGTATGTATCACCTTAGGTTATCTATTTTTTATACATAAAATGTTTAGTGGGAAATATTATGAAGTAATTTCTGACGCGATGTCTCTGGTTGGGACTCGAAAGAAAATGTATATATAACAGAAATCAAAGGTAATAATAATAATAATAACAATAATAATAATAATAATAATATATGTATACACATACATATATAAATACATACACACATTTATATGTACACACACACACGCACATAGATATATATATGCATATATAATATGTGTGTGTGTGTTTGTGTGTGTCTATATATGTGGATGTGTATAATATATAACAGAAATCAAAGGAAATAATAATAATAACTAAGAACTATTTTCTTATTTCGAAGAAGAGAATGAGAAAGCAATTTAAATAACTGCCGAATATTTTATCAAGAATAATAACACTTTTAGCTGTGGGCAACTTTCGAAAATGACGAAATTTATAGATATATTTATGAATTCTCCAATCTCATGAAATAACGCAAATGATTGCGACAAACAATGTGATAATTTCAGGCATACATACATACATATATATATATATATATATATATATATATATATATATATATATATATATATATATATATATATATATATATATATATATATGTATATATCTGTGTGTGATAAACTGTTTATATTCTGTTATAAAAATTATATGCTGTCTTCTTATTAAAAGCAAGTTTCGGTGAAATCATCTCCGCCGCCGTTCTTTCACTAAACAGAAAAAAAAGCAAATCGGCCAGAGATTAGAGAGCAACATGGAGAAGTCAAGGTAGATTTTATCCTGTGTAATTTGCAGTTATGAGGAAAATAGAGAAAAATTCGTGCCAGCAGAATAGAACCGGATTATCATGCAGAGGACTGAAATCTGATTTCGTTAAGAAATAAATACAACGTTAAGAAGGAAGATTTTCTGTTGACACCTCTTGTTTTTATATTTTAGAGTTACGTTCGGAAACGTATTTCCCAACAACACAAACTTATTAGCATATGAACTCCAGATCGTAAATACTGAATGCCGAGTCAAATGAAGAAAGAAAATAAGAAACATTGAACGTATCGCTCTCTTTCAACCACTCATATTCATTCACACACACACACACACGCGCGCATTCACACGTGTGTGGGGGGTATGTATATATATGTGCTTATATATATGTGTGCGTGCGTCCGTGTGTGATTATGTGTACCTCGAGGTGGTGTAATGGTTAGCAAGCGTATCTCGCTAGAACAATTACGACTGAGTAGTGAGTTCAATCCTCACTGGGTGCAAGCAGGTTTTTAGAACCGGACGAAGTACAATGGAACAGGTCATCAATTTTCGGTCCGTCAAGACTGAATGAAGAGGATGAGTTGACAGCAAAGAACTTAAAACGTGGAAAGTGACTTTGCAACTCGGATTGCCTGAGCCATGTCAGCGATGAACATGGAGGAGAAAAATCAGCTTTAGAGACGGTACAAATCGCTGGGAAACTCACCCGGTCCGGACACCGGTAGGATTGACAGATCGATAGCTCTTTCTCGATTCGGTGGGTGGTGGTGCATGGCCGTTCTTAGTTGGTGGTGCATGGCCGTTCTTAGTTGGTGGAGCGATCCGTCTGGTTGATTCCGATAACGAACGAGACTCCGGCCTGCTAACTCGTGCGCTATATGGATGTGAATCGTGGATACTGTTGACAGATACATAGAAAATGATCCAAGCGTTTGATAACAAATGCATGAGAAAACATCCTTGGCCTTTTCTATTGGGAACAAAAAAAAAAAACAATGAGTTTTTGCGGAAAAGGGTTGTAAGTTTTGTGGGACACCAGAAACCTCTTTTTGCCACTGTCAAACGGAGGAAAATGGCGTCGTTAAGACATATTACAAGGTACGACATCCTGTTCAAGACCGTCACGCAAGGCACCGTTGAAGGTGGACATAGGAGAGGACGCCAACGGAAAAACTGGTTGGACAATCTCAAACAATGGACAAGTATGACTGTATCAGAATTGCTGATGGCTGCCGTTGATAGACCGTTGTGAAAAAGTTACTGTGGCTTCTGCATTCGGACTCCCACTACGATTACAGAAGTCAAGGGGATGATGATGATGATGAGGAGGAGGATATATATATATATATATATATATATATATATATATATATATATATATATATATATATATGTATATATATATATATATATATATATGTATATATATATATATATATTTATATGTATATATATATATATATATTTATATATATATATATATATATTTATATATATATATATATATATATGTATATATATATATATATTATATATATATATATATATATATATATATATATATGTATATATATATATATATTTATATATATATATATATATATATATGTATATATATATATATATATATATATATATATATATATATGTGTGTAATTTGGCAGCAACTTTTCTTTCAAACATGTAGTGTTGAATGTTAAAGACAACATAGTCTTACATATTTTCTTTTGAATTTTCTCATATTCTCTAATGAGACTTTTTATTTGAAAATAGTTTCGAAATATGTATTGTCCATATATATATATATACGTGTGTGTGTATGTGTGTGAGTGTGTATAGAGGGTATACAAAAATACATTTACGAAATTTGCGGTCAGGTTCCTGACACCAAAACAGGGTAAAATGCCCATATAAACACATGTCCAAAAGACAATCATTGTACCTTAACACAGCAACAAATGTTCAAATGACCCCCGCTTGCTTCTACACACACATGCACTAATCGGATCATTGACTGGTGGATCCTTTCAGATAATCACATACGGTGTCGAATGTTTTCGCAGGTCCCCATGGCACGTTGATGATGTGTCTCTGCTTTATTAATGTCTTCTGCAACAACCAATAGTTTTAGGCGGCCCCACAGATAAAAAGCCGAAGGATTGGGGTCGGGGGAACGTGCAGGCCACGGAACCGGTTTTCCTCTACCTGTCCATCTTTCATGGAAGATGTTAGCATCGCGAACAAAGTAACTAAAATATGCTGGATCCGCGTCATACACTAACCACATGCGTCTTTGTATTAACAGGGGTGCATCCTATAGAAGGTCTGGAAGTGTTTTCGAAATAAAGTCTCTGTACACAGATCCTCCAGGGCGTGCTGGGAGACCATATGTACCGACCAGGCAGTAACCTACAATTCCATTCTACACATTAAGCGTAAACTGATGCTAGTGTCTCGTTTGTATTCTATCATGGGGATTCCGATCCGTTCACAAATTTTGGCTGTGTAAATTTGTCATTCCATCTCCTCAACATGTTGCCTCATAAGTAAACAGGACTGAAAAGACAAAGAAGTTCTCCTGTGGTGAGGGATCAGAGGACTAAAGACCCTGCACACGTTGCAAAAGATACAAATGAACTGCTCTTGAAGTACCCAACATGGGGTACTATGAGATGTACAACATACTAGGATCATTTGACGTGTGTTGATGACTGGATTGTCTCCTGCAGACACGGATCCTGTCTCAGCAACATGATGATAAACAGCAGCAAAGGTTGGATGACTCGGCTGTCTTCGGTCTGGAAACGCCATCTGATACAGCCGTGTAGTCTCGCGTCCATTACCATTCGCGCGACCGGATGCAAAAATCATATTTCCATGCTCAAGATATAAATATCCTGGCATTGTTAAACGGAACAATTCTTAGCTCACTAGTGCACACATTGAAGACAGACTAGCCATAAATGCACACGAATAAGAAATGTAATTGAGTCTATGTAATATATGTATCTGTATATATATATATATATATATATATATATATATATGGTATAAAATGACAATTGTAAAAAAATCTTAGCTTTTTGACGACGCGTTTCGTCTTCCGACTTTTTCAAGGCAAAAAGGAAATCGAAATGTCTTTGTTGTTATAGTTATATTAAAAAATTCAAATTTAAAAAGACAGACGCTTCTGTCTAAGCCTTTTTCTGGTTAATGTATAAAGGAAATTTACATTAGTGTGTGTGTATATGTATATATATGTGTGTGTATATATAAATATATATATATGTGTATATATATATATATATATATATAGATATATATATACATATATGTATATATGTATATATATATACACCTACACACATATATATATATCGAAAGAGAGAGCCACACAGACACGCACACACACACACACATATAAATACATACATATCTATGCTCACACACACATATATATACATACACATATATATATATATTTATATATATATTCACACACACAGACATATATATATATAAACATATATTCACACAAACACACATATATATATTTACACACATACATATAAATATATTTATTTACACAAACATACATATAAATATATTTATATACACACGCATATACATATAAATATATTTATATACAAGCACATATATATGTGTGTATATATATGTGTGTATATGTATATATAAATATGTGTAAATACATGTATGCTTTTCTGTATATATGTATATGCATGTGTTCATATATATGTGTGCATATATTGCATGTGTTTATATATATATGTGTGTATATATATGCATATGTTTATATATATATATATATATACATACGTGTGTATATATATGTGTGTGTGCAGATATATATATGCATATGTGTATATATATGTGTATATATATGTTTGTGTGAGCGCGTATATATATAATAATATAAAAACAGTAAAAAAATCTTTGCTAAAATTATGATGATTGCGTATTTGTTTTTGGGATACATTATATGGTATCTTCGTCTAATGCGCATGCGCATAAATTTAAAAGTAGTATCTAGAAAGTAAATAAGTCTTTGAGATCAACTCTTTGGAAATTGTTTCAGAAATTTAACCGCCACTTCCGCCACCGAAATAACGGATATTTTGGCAATGTTGACGTCACGCCAATTTAGACTTCTTTCGTTTACACTTTCAGGACAGATCGAATTTTTAGTTGGGCGAGGCAACTTGACGTGGGGTTTGATGAAAGCACGTTATCAGTAAGCGACGAAGCTGATATCCGAAATAAATAATAAAAAAAAGCTTTTAATAATATAACGCTTCCATTCTGCTTTCTCATGTATCGGCTGACACTGTCAGAGACAATAAAATGATCACGAAGAACAACGCGAGTTTTAGTTTGTTTGAAACTCACAATAAAACAGACTGTTTAAATGTGGTGAAAACACTGTAAAACAATTTACAGCCGATTTAAAAAAATATATTTTGAAATTCTATTCCTTGTTGCCGTATATCTACCGGCTTTTCATTTTACACTCAAAATAATGACCAAGAACTGCTCAACTTATAGGAATATTGAATAGTTATTTTATGAGCTTAAAAGGAGGAGATATAAAGTGCAGAATATGAAGTTATGTAAGATAGATAGCGGTTGATCCTTTAAGAGGTTTAAATTTTAGTTCTAAGAAGCTGCTCTTGGGGAGAAACTTTTCGAATTGACTTTCCTACTTAACAATAAAATACGAAGGCAATGGAGATAATTCAACCCTTGACTGATTCGTTTTTTACGGCTTGCAATTTATTTAAAACCAGAAAATATTTTGTGTTATACAGGAATAAAGTGTCGCTGCCGACACTAGAATTTGAACATAGATCGCCAGTGAGCAAACACAGGCGATCCCATTATTGAATTAAGTAGACCACGCGACCATAGAGGAAATGCATATGTGGGAGGTAGCGTGTGTCTAATTAATCGCTGTATCTAGTCTATGCTTTATACTATACGGATCGGCATTTCTACTCTATCCTCTATTACTAAACGGGCCATTACTCTCTCCTCTATTCACTATACTATTTCTGTATTCAGATCACTATACGGTGGTTACTTGTCGAGCGAGTATTATGGAGCAAGTACTGTTAGGGAGAGATTATTCGAAAGCGTCTGACACCAGTATTGTTCAACGGCGTTACTATAGTTGTATCTGCGATTACAAAGTCTCTACTACAAATTGGGGTGGTAATATGTGTAAAATAGATCAAGGACAATAATATAATTACCCAGTTCCCGGGATCATTGTCACACTGGTGGCGGCATCATACATCTCTCTTGAGTGCAATGTGGGACGTGCTGCCACTGGATTCGAATCCCAAAGACGAGGTTCCATTATAGCTTAGAGAGGAGAACAAAAGATAACGAAATTTGGTTATACACATACTAACGGTGTCAGGGCGGGACATATGGTCGGGTGACTATATGTGCATATATAGGCAAAGGACAACTGCCCAATCCTTGCAACCACTGTCACACTATTACTTTTTGTAAAGCAATAAGGAATATATCGCCATAGTGTTGGAATCTCCGGAACCAGGTTTTCCCCATAACTTGAAGAAGAGAGAACAGAGGCTGCACATTGATTCCAAGCCCGATAAATTTACGCACCTCCCCACAAGTGTAGGAGGTGACACAAGGTCATTTTTAATGCGAGGTGCTCATACGCATGCATATGGGGCATCGGAAAAATTACCCATTCCTCGCGAACACTGTCATGCTAGCGTTAGTGTCTGTCAACTCGCCTTCTTTAGTGCAATGAAGAAGCTGCTGCTGCAGAGTTAGAGCTGAAGAACAGATACTACACTTTAATCACAGCCCACAGGCCGGGTAAATCTCGATTTACTAAGCATAGCTTAGATGTGTCACAAAGCCTGAAGTATGGAGCACCCAATGGCAATTGAGTTTACTATTGAGTCTTGCAGCAAGGTGATTCAGAGAGAACTAGAAGTCCCACCAGGATTCATTATTGGCGGCAACAATCTTAACAAAATAAGATATGAGGATGACACAGTACTGATAGCAGACATAGAAAGAAAAGTACAAGAACTCCTACAGAAGGTAGATAAGGAAAGCGATAAGAAAGGATTAAACATCAACTGCAAGAAGACATGGTTGTTAGCAAAAGAATGAGTCCAAAGACAAGCTTGCTAACCATTACACCACGCCCAAGTACCCATGTTTTTAAATTACATTCTTCGCTTAACAATTTGATTTCAATATAAATCAAATGATAGCATGGAATATTGTACCATTGATATTTTTTATTATAGTATTATAGAGTTAGGTTAGTACTGCTAGTCATGGTCTTGTGTTAGTTTAAGCTTACCTTTGGTAAGTATCTACTATTGCGTCTGTCGCAGAGTGAGGGTTTGCAAAATAGTCTCTTAAGCCATCGCTTGTGAGTTCGACTCTAACTCTCCATTATTATGTTCTTGTGTCAAAATAAGATAACATCTGTCAGTAACTACCTCAGCTTATCATACATGATCCACACCCGCAAAATAAGTAAAACATCTATTATAAATTTACCCAGAATAAATGCGATTTAATTAGTAATAATAGATAATTTATAAAATAAAGACATGCTTACTCTTCATAGCAACATTTGTGGAATAAAATCGTTATGGTAAGAAACTTTTAATGATCAAGTTCGCTGAAATTTTGGGTAGCACCACATATTTGATATATATATATATATATATATATATATATATATATATATATATATATATATATATATATATATATATATATATATATAAAATATTTACCACATATTTGATATATATATATATATATATATATATATATATATCAAATATTTACCACATATTTGATATATATATATATATATATATATATATATATATATATATCAAATATGTGGTGCAGTACAATTTATATTACAATGAATCATTCATACAAAAAGTTGATTAGTAAAGTTAATGATATAAAATGGCGAATTCGCCATTTTATATCATTAACTTTACTAATCTACTTTTTGTCTGAATGATTCATTGTAATATAAATTGAACTGCACCACATATTTGATTTAAAAGAACTGATCCGACGTGCAAATTTTCGCTACCTGCATTTATTAAAACAAAATAATGTCCATGCTTGAGGATGACTGTATGTACAGTTGAAAGTACTAGCAGATTAAAAAAAGACCTTATACAGCTTGTAGTAGGTTAATGCAACTTTAAAATTTTGGTTTCCGTAGAGATTTTTTGTATGAATGATTCATTGTAGTATATATATATATATATATATATATATATATATATATATATAAACAGTGACTATTACGGCTAATAATGCAAGACTCTTCAGTAAATCGAATCGCGTTCTCTCAGTCACTGAGTGTTTAAAAATAAATACGCTTAAATAAATAAATACGCTTCATCTCTGCCATACGCCAACGGCTTAGTGGTAGAGTCCCCACTGACGCCAATTTAGTCGGGTTTCAATCCTAGCTAGACGCAACCGGATGTCTAGGCCCACCGATGAGCTGTGATACAGCGAAACAGTCTGTCTGTGCATGACAATATATATATATATATATATATATATATAGATAGATAGAGAGAGAGAGATTTAACCTCCCACCGAGTCAGGTTGTGACACAAGGTCGGTTTTAACGTGGGGACCCGAGTGTCTTTATATAATAACTGGATACCCTTTTTGACGTTGGTAGCTAACTAATAACTGTTGCAGACACTTTCTTAGGCACATTGGTTTTTCTTGTGATTTTTATTTCAACTATGCTGAACGGATCCTTAGTTATAGTTTCTGGGAGAGCACATAATCCTACGCGATCAATAGTTCAACAACGCCAGTACGTTCAAACCATTGCTCAAGAAGACATGTAATTTCCTATTAGCGTAATCGTCAACGGTTTTCAAGGGGTTTTGTCTACCTATTTGCCCTCAGAATGCTCAGGTCAACCCGTGGCATGGTTTTAATATATACACGGTGCGATGGATAAATTGTCATCCAAATTACGCAAAAATGAAAATACCACTGACATCTCATTTGAACATTTCGTAAAATACATCTACTAGATGCTTTGGTACACACCATCAGTGATGTTTCTAGCCGAGGTTCATTAGGGGTTTCGAGTCTTTCGACATCATACCCCCTCTCCACGATGACCCAACCGATACTGATCGTGTACCTTCCGTTAGCTACAGTTTTTTTCCATCTGCACCCTACGACTCCCCATCGCAATTTATAGCCCCACTTCCAGATAACTTCCGGTTCAAAAGCAATGTGCACTCTTCCATAAAAAATATATACCAGATATAACAGATATATATACACCACAATTACACAAAAACATCTTGAAATAGTAAAGAGTAAAATTATTCAATAAAATCGCCATTGGCCACAACCATGGCCCCCAGACGACTTCGAGATCTTCTGCATCTCTTTTGGACGGTCTCCTTGTTTAAATTGATAAATGCTGCAATAATTCTTTCCTTTATTTCATCTTTGGTGGGACAGGGGGTTTGGTTGGTCTCTCTCAAATGCACTCCACACATAATAACCAAGGGGGTTTCAGTTTGGGGAGTTACGTCGTTAGGTTTAAGGGGGTGATATCGTTGCAGAAATTGTCTGACAGCCTTAACTGGGTTCTCCTGCATGTGTGGCATGGTGCAGAGTCCTGTTGCCAGACATAGGAACTTCCAGCACCCTATGTCTTGCCATTCACTTGGCCCAGGGCAGCACTACCTCGTCAAGGCACTTGATGTAGGCCTCCGTGTTGAGATGGGTAGATGAACAGAGGCATAACGTTGCCATCACTAGTGATCACTCTAAATACCATGATGCTGACTGGATATATCATCCAACTCTTTCCGATTACTTTGCACTGTTTTCAGATTGACACCCAAACACATTGAAATGTTCGTATTGGAGCTTCTGTTGCGAATTCCGAGCAGTACTGCATGCCGATTGTAAATTTCTGGCGGAGTGAATTGCGTAATGGTGCTCTTTTTCTCCCAGACGGTGCTCAACTGACCCTACTATACTGTGTCATCGACCAAATAAAAAAAAGATACATCGAGCATGCGCGAAATAAAAATATAAAATAGCGGCAATTTAACAATCGCACTCTGCATATGAGGAATTCGTGGATTTATTTTTAAACTAACATTATTTCTTATTATAACATTTTGTGGATACGCATGTTTGAGTAGACGACCTGTTTTTTTATAACTAGTGTAAATTACATCTTCCGGTTTACATTCGATGGGGAATAAATAACGAAAATTTACTCTACACTAGGTTTGAAGCTGTGTTCCTCTTTGTAAAAGAAATCACTATTTGATTCGGTGGTCTAAAGGTGGGTAATTGAATCTTACTGATTCTCTTTGTGGGGGAGCCGCCAAAAGCACATCGGATAACACTGTTTAAAAAACAAAACAAACAAGACGTCCACTCAGACGTGTTTATCAACAAAACTCTAAACTTGAGTAATAACATTAATATATATATATATATATGGTGGACTCTCCCGTCGTATGAGGGTCAAGCAGATCAGTTCCTAGGAACAGACATCCCAGACACCAGCACATGATTTTTTATAGTGGTGAAGGTTTGTGCAGAACCAACCACACTTTTTGAAGGGCCGAGACCTGCTGCACTACGTGCAACAATGTACACAAACAACTCAGCAGTTTTTGAATTTAGAGTTGTCCCTCTCCTAGACCAGTTGCCATGCAAGGCTATAGAGCCCAGTCTGTCCATTGCTGGAGGGAGAAGAAGAGGATTCATACTTTTCCTAAGGATTGTAATGGATTCGACTGGAATTCGAACTCGGCTCTCCGATTTCTCTATCCAAACCGCTATCCACTACTCCACCGTGCTTCCTAATATATATAGTCAATGCATGTACATAGACAGAATTCCATTGAATAGATCAATAAAAGTTATCTTTTTATTTAAAGTAAGGTTCTCCCCGCACAAGGCTCGGGAGCAACTCGAGGTAGAGGGTTACGTTAAGAGACAGTTTATACGAATAGGGAGGTGAAGATAACGGTCAACTCTAGACTTCAATAGGTTAACATTGTAGTGATCGGGGAAACATCTTTTTGGGAGTAGGTTTCACAGATCAGTGGTTCGTGAAAAGAAGCTGTTCGGGTGGTACTTACTTCTCACCGATGGAATACGTAGGTAATGTGGATGGTTCGGCATGATGTAAGGGGCATGGAGGCTCCTAGCCGAGAGGTTAGAACTGGCGGAACCAAGGAATGTGGTATTTTCCATGAAAATAGCGATAGAACAGTGAGAGATTCGCCACATCCCGAATTTGAGAGAAAGGTTGGAGATTGGTAAATAATTTGTCACCGACAAGGACTCGAAGACGCTTTTATACTCTATCGAGGCTAGAGAGTGGGGTCTGGGCAGCTTCCGCCCAAATATGAAAAGAGTACTTCATTTCTGGCCTGATCTAGCTTTTTTAAAGGTAGAGGATAGCATACTACTTAGTGGGGCGTTACAGGAAGGTATTTTACCTGCATCTTTAGGGATGGCTCGTATGAACTAGTTCCACTTGATGCCAGGTGTGAGTTTAAGACCCAATAGTCTCCATTGGCGAAACACAGAAGGATCTTGTTATCCGCGATACATAGATTTTAAGCTTACCACAGACGGAGAAGTCTATTTAACGACGAAAGAGCATATTTTCGAAATACAGTAGTATCTCGTTATCCGCGATAGATTTTTAACTTCTAGCAGACGGGGAATATCTATTTGAGGAAGAAATACCATATTAGTGAAATATAGTAGGACCTCGTTATCCGTGATAGATAGATTTCAAGCTTATCCGTGGACCGAGAAGCCTATTTAACAACGAAGTAGCATAGTAGATAGATTTGCTTATCGTCCTTTTCATACTTCTCCTCTGCCTTTTGAATAGGAATAGAGGTTCATAACTTTTTTCGTGTTTAGGATTGGATTTCCGCGTCCTTCTAAATTCTACTTCAACTCTACACTCTTAACGTCTCCGCCTGAACTCTAACATTTTAAGCACTAATTAAATCTAGACATCTTCAAATTTAGAATTAGATGTCTATCTTGTTATCTTGCCCCGTTCTTATGCTAATACAACCCCGCATAGTAAGCTCTACCTTGAGTGGCCCTTGGGCTTTGTATTTGGTGAACATCAGTTAAAAATGCAGTAGATCTCGTTATCTGCGATAGACAGATTCCAAGCTTGTTTGCAGATGGAGATGCCTGTTTAACATCGAGAGAAACCCATCTCCTGCGACTAAGAAATCTATAATACTTACGCGGCCAGCCAACTGTAAAAATGAGATAAATCAGATAAAAAAACATTTCAGCAGTTATTAAACTTATTATTTATTTGAGCTGTCTGTGGCGACGCCTTCTGCACGTCCGTCACTGCCCAACTGTAATGACTTCCAAGGTCGGCTATGTATTCATATACACCGGACACACTATGTTCACAGGTTTGGCCGTGATGAATTCAGCAAAGAATAACAACAAATGATTTTCAAGACACTGATTGGGAAATAGCAAACAATACGGTTTCTCACTTAACCGGCAATATCTTCCTTTCGATGTCTTACTAACTTTCGGCCACGGAAAGAGGACCCTTATATTCACTGACCGTCTCGGCGAAGGCTGACTTCTCACTGCTCGTGGTACTTCCTTACGGACTGCTCACCTGACTGCCTCATTATATGGACACCGGCTGAGGTGCTACCACCCCTATCCACCCACTTGTATTCCAGAAAAGGAGACACCCACCATACAGATTTTGGGTTGTCAGTTTTTCAAAGAACTGTACTTTTATGATTATCTAAAATCACTAACAAAATTTTATGTTTGATAATTCAAAGGCGAGATGCAGACAGGAATCCTGAATATCCTGGTAATTAAATTGACTTAAAAGGAAAAAAATATCTATCTCGTAAGGATGTGTGAGAAATCGTATTGCTACATTTCTCTTTTAGGATTTAATGGCTCAGACATCGATGTCTTTAAGGACATTTATATTGATTGTACCTTTTTTATATCTTTAAAATACTTTTATTATTATTGAAGGTTGAGATTACGTCTGTCTAGTTTTTTATAATCCTTTATTTTTTTTAAATATATTTTGCAAAATAGTGTAACTTTAAAAAACGTTTTGAACACGAACGTTTTACTGAGAGATCCAACAGCGGATAAGTGAAACCTCAGTTGATGCTGCCGCGGATGTTGAGATCATACTGTACTTACGTAACTATTAATTTTACAATAAGTAAACAGAATATAATGTAAATATTTGAGATGATTTAGAACATAAACCAGAGGGTAGATCATCGAAGAACCTCTCCATATCCCGGACACGACGGACATCAGGCGAACCACCTCGACCCCTTTCTAACCTACTGCCATGATAAATGGAACCGACTCCCAAGAGGATGTTTCCCCGATCATTATAATCCTAACCTGTTCAGGATTAAGGCTAACCATTATCTTCCACTCCTATCCGCATAAATTGCATGCTAACGTAACCCTCTACCCCGAATGGTCTCCGGGCCTTGAAAAGGATGAACATTACTGTAAAATAAAAGAAGCTTGATCTATTCAGAACCAAATAAGACGAAGCCGATTTCATTTCGATTGATCAAATAATTAACTTAGATCAACTGGCGAAAATCCCTGTACGTGTTGATCGGGAATCTTTTTCTATGTACCATATCCCTTCAGGAAGTTGGCGGTCGTGAGGCTCCACGATTTCCTGTCATTTGTAGCTCTTAATAAATTTTGTCTAATTCTTCGTAAACTTAGTTCCGCCATCTAAACCTAGTTCCGCCATCTGTTCACTCAAACTCGCTAGGTACAGTTTGCGATGGATAAATTATCGTCTAAATTACGCAAAAATGAAACTAACATTGACATCTCATTTTAGAATATATATATATATATATATATATATATATATAAAGAAATATAGTCTTAAAGTGTGCTATATTTATGGGATAAAGTGCTCAATATCAGAGATAGACCGTGTGTAAATATAAAAGTGGACATGGAAGTTAGCACTAAGTGCTGACTTCCATGTCCACTTATATATATATATATATATATATATATATATATATATATATAATGTGCCTAAAGTGAACAAAAAATATTGAAATACTAATGTGTATATTTATTTAATAAAATCGCCACTGGCTTCAACCGCAGCCTCCAGGTGACTTCAGAATCTCCTGCAAATCTTTTGGACTGTCTCCCTGTTCAAGTTGGTAGAATGCTGCCATAATTCTTGCCTTCAGTTCATCATTAGTGCTACAATGTTTGGAGTGATCACTAGTGATGGCGAAGTTATACCTCTTTTCATCTTCCCACAGGGCCTCAGACTCAAACGCATAATAATTAACTGAGTTGCAGTCTATGGGGAATTAGGTGGCCAGATGTAAGGGGTGATGCGATCGCAGAAATTGTCTGACAGCCATGACTGGGTTCTCATGCTTGTGTGGATTGGTGCAGAGCCCCGTTGCTAGACATAGGAACTTCCAGCAGCCACCCTCTTGACCCAGAGCAGCGCTACCTGCTCAAGGAACTTGGTGTAGGCTTCCATTTTGAATCTGAGGCCCTGTGGAAAGAGGAAAGGAGGCATAACTTAGCCATCACTAGTGATCACTTCAAACACCATGATGCTAACTGGATATATCATCCAACTCTTACCGAATCCTTTGCACTCTCCTCAGATTGACACCCAAACACTCTAAAATGTTTGTATTGGAGCTTTCAGTGCGAATGCCAAGCAGGACTGCATGTCGTTTCCAAATTTCTGGCGGAATGAATTGCGTCACGGGGCACTTTTTTCCGTAGATGGTACTCAACTGAACACACAACACTGTTTAGTCGACAAAATTTCACGAACCTCTTTCTTCATTATCTGTCCAAAAACATTCAACTGTTTCTTTCTGACGTTAAGTATAAGTGTTCTTTATGTTTTCATTTTCCCTAAAGCTTCGTCGTTGGTCACATATTGGTTCCATGTTTTTCTTAGCATCCCCCTGTGGAACCACATTTCTGTTGCTTCAAGTCTCTGTCCGGCATTCAGTGCCATATAAAAGAGATGATATTGCATAACAGTTCAATACTCAAATATTCAAAAGAAAACAAAAATATTTAAATCCAGCTTAATGTTATTATAAGTAGAGTTAATCATTATCATGATTATTATCATTCCCATGGCCGGCTGTGGTCACTACGAAATTGAGCACCTGATCAATTCCCGCTACCTATTTGGGTTGAAAGCCTGTAAGGGATCCATTCATGCATAGCATATGTTTGATAAGAAGACCTGAGGGAGCCCATCCTGTTTTGTTACACACAAACGCACACACACATATAATATATATATATATATATATATATATATATATATATATATATATAAATAATAATAATTGATAATTTGTAGGGATAATTACAAGGAGGACATTAATCCAAAGAGACTGCAATGTAAGTAAGAGAGCAATATAATAATAATAAGAAGAGTATATATATATATATATATATATATATATATATATATATATATATATATATATATATATATATATATATACATTTATTATATATATATTATATATATTATATATATATTTTATATATATATATGTATTATATATGTATATATAAATAAAAAGAAAGAACAGTAAGATATAAAATATTCAGGGGCTTTAGCTTCCATTTCTGAAACATGGTATCACTGTGTAGCGAAAAAACCATATTTTAAATCAATTAATTTATAATATGTATTATATATATATTATATATATATATTATATATATATTATATATATATTATATATATACATATACATATTATATATATATTATATATACATATATATATTATATATATATATTATATATAATAAGTATATATATATATATATGTATATATATACTCTACTTATTATTCTTATATTGCTCTGTTTCTTACATTACTTATTATTAGTTAAACGCTATTTTTAGTGGATGCACATATTCGATTAGACGGTCCTGCATATTCTGCAAGTCTTACTAAAGAAAAACATGGGCTTTCTGGCAGTATTCGAACCTATGTCCTCCCCCACCCCCGATTCCGGTACGGATTGCGTCGCCGCTCAAGCAAAGTTGAACAGTGCTTAATATATATATATATATATAATGTATGTATGTATGTATAAAAAAAATGATCTGATTTCAGTTTGTGTGTGTGTTTATTTTTTACGTACTCAGCAGAAACGTCACATGGTAGTGAGATTTTTGTTAGGGCAATACTGTTTAAATACCCTAAACTTGGCGAATAAATTAATTTCCATTGCAATTAGCAAAGTCATAGAGTCGAAATCTTATTTCGTTCTAAGCCCGATGACAATATGCATACTTGTTAGAAAAGCCGTGAAAAAATCGTATCAACATTGAAAAAGGAGAAACAAACGAACAGATTAATAATTGTTGCCTCAAATAATGATACTCGTAAAATAATGATACCTTTATTTGGTAAAAAATATTTTATATATTTTATTTGGAAATAATTTATTTTTTGGTTCACACACTAAACGTATCATTATTTCACTAGCTTCATTATTTTATGTAAAAGCTCTTATTCTTTTATGATTTTCTCCTGTATTGAACATTTCTGCACTTTATTAACCCCATTTTCTCTCTCAATGTAAAGCATGTTCGAAAGCACAGGATGTATGGTTGTCACCAAGAGAAACAGACTAACATGCGAGTTACGAATTAAAGCAAATACATAAGTTCAGACATCTGGAAAGTTCTTTGAAATAACGAAATATGCCTTCCAAAAGCTAAGCAAAGTATGAAGAGGGGTATATAATGTTTGAAGTTAAAATCTGAAAGAGATTGATATAAAATTATTAGAGAAGACATTTTTCGTTTTCGGTATGACGATAAACTTCCATCTGGCAGCAAGGCCTCTGATCAGTGGAATTTGAGGAGTGTGGAACCACATCTTAATCACTGTTGTCCCCAGGCCCACACTGACACTGTTAGGGTCTTTGCTATGGACAAATAGTGAACACCCAAACAAAAATTAATAATTCTTTCTTATAAACAAAACAAAATGCCTATTTCAAACTTGTTTCAGGGAGAACAAAATAGGAGGGAAGGTAAAAAAATAAAAAGTTTTAGAATCGATTTCTTCTTTTTCTTCTTCTTTCGTCCTGGGTATGACGATAAACTACATCAGGTAGCAAGGGCTCTGATCGGGAGATTGGAGGTTTTGAGGAGCGTGGAACAACCTGTTAATTGCTATTGATCCCATGTTCATCCTGATCCGTGGTGGTAGCACCTGTTAGGGTATTTGCCCTGGGCAAATAGTGAATACCGAAAACAAAATCAATAATTCATTTTTATAATAAAATAACAACAATATATTTTTATAGTAAAATGACAATCAATACAACACTGAAAACGTATAAAATTACATTTTTGTAGTGAAATTACCAGCAAAACGTTTAAAAAAGACAATAATACATTTCATCATCTACAAACTATATATCTTAAAATCACACAGTTACCTTGAAAGTATAAATTATGTACAAAATATCTGTAGTTGAAAGTATAACATTGTGTACAAAATATTTAGATTTCGCCATTAAATAACCCATAGAGGTGTTGATATGCCGCTAAACAATATCAACCAACCAACTTTAATCATCGGGAATGAGTAATATATTTTTGTACAATTATTATAATATATTAGAACACGAAATGTTTATTCAAAATCGGACATTATTTTCCTAACAACCTAATTCATGATGACTGAGAAATAGACACTCAACTGTCAACCTGTTCGGGGTATGAACCCAGCAGTTTAACTTCCTATTTCCTACGAGCCGAGTTCGAATTCCGGTTGAATCCATTACATTCACTTACGTGCTAATACTCTTGGGAAAGGTATGAATCCTCTTCCTTACCCCCCAGCTATTGGTAAATCGCAGGACAGACAGGGTTCTATAACCTTGGATGGCACCTGGCCTACCGCAGAAAGGAAAAAATCTGCCTCATCAGTCATGTATCGAAAGATACATGATCGCCTAAGCGTGTATCATGCATGGAACATAACTGACTGACTGACGTGCTAATACCCTTGGGAAAGGTATGAATCCTTTTCTTCTTCCATCCCCCCAGCTATGGGTAAATAGCAGGACAGACTGGGTTCTATAGCCTTGGATGGCAACTGGTCTACCTCAGATCGAAATGGCAACCTACTGCGGGAAAAAATCTACCTCGTCAGTCATGTATCGAAAGATACATGATCGCCTAAGCGTGTATCACGCATGACACATAAATGACTGATTTCCTACGAAAATTTATCTGTTTATTATCTCTCCTCCTATACGGGATTGAATGCTTGACAATTTACTCAAAGATGAAGAGAGAACACATGAGGTAATAGAAATGTAGTTTTGCAGGAGGATACATCTGATGAAGGTCGGAGGGTACAACGGCTGAAACATTTTGACATTAATAAAAAAGACGTGGACAATAGACTGGATGTAAATAGTGTAAATAAGAAATTATTTTCTTGAACATTGAAAATAATTTCTCATTTACACTATTTGCATTCGAACTATTGTCCTCGTCTTTGTTGTTGATATCTGCCGTTGTGCCATTCTGCCTTCATTCTTCTTTGTTCTATTGGTTACGGAATCAAAAAGCTTTGCATCATCAACCGGTTAACTTTCAAATGAGAGACGAGAAAGTTTATGTTTCTGATGAAGGCAAATTATAATTTTACCAACTAATGAATGAGAGACAACGAAATAGAGAATATGATCCCTAATATCACACACACACACACACACACACACACACACACACACACACACACACACACACACACACACGATATACTGAAGTCAAGAGGGAAACAGTGAGTTATCTAACGACCTTGAATAAATGGATGACAGAGTAGACTTGATGTAGTAAGGAGGTAAAAATAAAAAAAAGTTACAAAGGAGACTGATAACTGATATCCTGAACGGACAGGAGAAAATAAGAATAAATTTGAAGTTGGAATTTTATTAAAACGCGAACCCAAGGGTAGTTTGCGAAAGTCTAATGAATGCGAATATATCCAAAGAGTTAAAGTTACCTCTTGCCGACAGCAGTGTGTAGCGAACATGTTCATGCTATCCGATGCTTGTAAATAGATTTTGTAAAAGAAAAAAAAAAAAAAAAAGACGAAACAGAAACTGACATAATGCGAGAATTTTAATGTCATCATTTGTCTTTTCTGTTATGTCACGGCTTAGATGAAGGAACGATAAGATGGTTTGCTGATCGAAGACACGAATTTCTTTTAGTAGGTATGATTAATGATCAGCTGTTTCATCTATGGAGTTCCCTTGATGCTGTACCGCTTGATGCAACCATTGATATTCTTTCACTTGACCGTCATTCTGACTTTGATTGTTCCAACAATTATTGCCTGATAGGCACTTCGGCAGAGGGTAATGGTTTTCGGGGGCAAATCAGAATGATCGTTTGCACTGAGTAAGGAAATCGATCATCAATGTGTGTCTTATAAAAAAGACTTCGGCATTAAATAATAGAACAAGTAATATTAACCTGCAAATCATCTTAATTGTTCGTATATATGCATATGATATATATATATATAGAAAATATGTATATATATATATATGTATATATATACATATATATATATATATGTATATATATATATATATATTTATAGAATTCATCTTTAAATAAAATGCACCAACGAGAACATAAACTTAGTCTGATGAAGTAATGTAGGCCGAAAAGAATCACATAAAATTTTTGCCACATTCTCATACATATGTAAACAAAAGTAAATATATATATATATATGTATATATATATATGTGTGTGTGTAAGTGTAGATACATGTATATGCATATATATGCATGCATATATAAATATACATATGTATGCATATATATATTTATGCATATATATATATGCATGCATATATAAGTATTTATATATGTACGTATATAGTGTATATATATATGTATGTATATATATGCTTATGTATATACATATGTATATATATATATGTTTATATGAATATATATATATGTATATATATATTGTGTATGTATATATGTGTATATATATGTATCTGTATGAATATATATTTATGCATATGTATGCATATACGTATGCATATATATATAAATACACACACACACGCACACACACACACACACACACACACATATATATATATATATATATATATATATATATATGCAAAATTGTCCAATTGTTAGATTAAGCTCTGGACCGTTGTATCTTAGAAATGATTAAAGATATCTTACTGGAATTCTCCGAGGTTTTTATAACTCGACTGGACTCTACTTTGAGCAATAAAAATGTATAATTACTCTGTTATAGAAGTATCGGGAATAATCGAAAATGAATTGTTCATCATTGATTATTCATAACTCAGGATCGGAAGCTTATGAATTACTGAAGTCGATTTCATAAACATACATACATACATACATATATATATATATATATATATATATATATATATATATATATATATATATATATATATATAATAGGCACCAGGCTGAGTGATTAGAAAGTGACTTCCTGATGTTATCGGTATGTGGGAGGTGAAGAAAAGCTGAACGTGGCTACAATGTTATTACACTGCCCAAATATCCAGCCTGATAAGACCAAAACGATTTACTTCTAATCTCATAACTCAGACGAACAGAATTTTAGCTGACCTATCAAAAATAATATTTAAAAATCGCAAGTGATTTTAACTTTTCAAAGAATACATTTTTATTTAAGTTTATAGCTTTAAATCTTGTCTTTGAATTCATTTTTCTCTTCATTATAATGTGAAATGAGGTAAAAAAAATCTAAAAAAAATAAATGAGATGTCAGACTGGAAATAATTCTTATGGGGTCGCACTTCGGCCAGACAAGAATAAAGAATACATACATCAGTAATTCAAAGAATACATTTTGTTTCAACTTCAGAGCGTTAAGTCTTAAATTTGAATTCATTTTCTGTTCATTAAAATGTTAAAAAAAAACAACAAAATGTCAGCTGAAAAAATCTAGCCGAATGAAAAATTTTAATGGTGTGCGTGGGTGGGGGGTTAGTGGGTGTACGTGTGAACGTATGTGTGTGTGTCTGTTCAAGTTGTAGCGATTCGGCAAAGCAAATAACGGGAACGAATTACTGCAACACATTTTTTGATGTCACTACACGACGCTGCTTTTACAAAATAATAATCGGGGAAGATGAGAGAGAGAGAGAGAGAGAGAGAGAGAGAGAGAGAGAGAGAGAGAGAGAGAGAGAAAGAGAGAGAGAGAGAAAGACAGAGACAGCAAAAGAGAGAGACATATAGAAAGACAGAAAGGGACAGAGAAAGAGTCTCATGCACTAACGCGCAGATTTCTGCACAAACACATTAAAAATGGTTAAACATTTTGACTTAGAATTACATTATTGCGCACTTATAACTAATTGTATGTATTTTAGCAGGATTTTGAAGAAAATTATAATAAAAGTGACTTGATAAATATTTTTAAAAAATATCCAAAGAATAGTTTTATTCATGCTTCATACATTTTTAAAATCCGTTCTCAAATTTCTGCAATGAAAATTCGATATATAAATATTTATGATTAATCTTAGAGGCTAAAATTCTTCTCAGAGCTTAAATTTTGAACCAGGTAAGTTTTGTTAAAAAATGCAATGATCCAGAGCTGACCCATCGACAGGGTATTTTCAGTGGTAGAGCTGCCTTTAATTTGGGATCGGGATTTGTTCGCATTTTCACAAGGGGGATCATGAATTCCTTCTGGCGATGAACCCCCTGGGGACGTGTCTGAGTAACTGATGACCTAGAGTCGCAACTAACACACACACACACACACACACACACACACACACACACACACACACACACACACACATATATATATATATATATAAAGTGAACATTGAAGCCAGCAATCAGAGCCTCTAAGTATTGACTTCAATGTTCACTTTTATATTTACATAAGGTCTATGTATGATATTGAGCACTTTATCTCATAAATATAGCATACCTAAAAGTATATTTGTTCATATATATATATATATATATATATATGAGATAGAGAGAGAGAGATAGAGAGAGAGAGAAGATCACTGTTTTATTGCTACCAGCACACACTGTGATATATATATATATGACAGTGTGTGCTAGTGTTAATAAAACAGTGATCATTTTCTCTCGTATATATATATATATATATATATATATATATATATATATATATATATTAAGAGTTAACATACATTCATTTGAATTCATTTTTCTCTTCATTATAATGTGAAATGAGGTAAAAAAATCTAAAAAAATAAATGAGAAGTCAGACTGGAAATAATTCTTATGGGGCTCGTATGTATGTATATGTGTGGTCGCACTTCGGCCAGACAAGAATAAAGAATATATACATCAGTAATACATTTTGTTTCAACTTCAGAGCGTTAAGTCTTAAATTTGAATTCATTTTCTGTTCATTAAAATGTTAAAAAAAAAAAAAATCTAGCCGAATGAAAAATTTTAATGGCGTGCGTGGGTGGGTGGGGGGTTTTAGTGGGTGTACGTGTGAACGTATGTGTGTGTGCCTGTTCAAGTTGTAGCGATTCGGCAAAGCAAATAACTGGAACAAATTACTGCAACACATTTTTTGATGTCACTAGACGACGCTGCTTTTACAAAATAATATTCGGGGAAGATGGGAGAGCGAGAGAGAGCGAGCGAGAGAGAGAGAGAGAGAGACATATAGAAAGACAGAAAGAGACAGAGAAAGAGTCTCATGCACTAACGTACAGATTTTCAAAGCTGACCATTCGTATTCGAGGATACCCGTCTATTAGGACCACCAGCCAATCCCCATTCCAGGAAAATTTGTGTTTATTCAACACCCACAGAGTCGACCTGTGGTTTATACCTTGCAAAGCTTTGTTACAAATTCTGGGAAAAACGTGTTATCTAGAGTTATCAACAATTTGAACAAGGCCATCACGTTCAAGACCTTCGGCCACGATGACTAGTGACTTGGTGATAGCCCAGCTATTGACAGCCCCAAGAGTTTCGTCTACCCAATTTCACTCACAAGGCTTGGGCCAACCCGTGGTATGGTTTTCAGGCACTTTCCAAAGGTGCCGCACGCTGGAATCAATCGGGTCCGATAACATCAGGAAGTCTCATTCCTGACAAATCGACCATGGTGAGATTCGAACCCAGGTCTCATAGTCAGACAACATACATCCATACATAGCTATTTACATACATAGTCTTTCGAGAATGATGATGATGACTGTGGATGATTCTGTGGTCGTGCCCGTCAAGAATGATCATTTTTATGATTGATGGTTTCTTGAGATTATTGACCATTGTCGGCGTTTCTAAAATGCGATGAAGATGCTGTTATATGTGTCGACTGTTCGACCGTCGATCATGAGAATGATGATCAATCCAGGTTCTTTCGTGTTGCAGGTGCTTCTCTATGGTCGTGGATACTGGAAAACCTCATCACAAATAAAGAGGAAACTTGAGGAAACAGATGTAGTTTTACAGAAGGATGCCCAGAGTACCATGGAAGGAGGAATGTAGGCAACGAAGGCGTTTTAATGAAAATGGAAGCGAAAAGGATAACCTACCTAAAAAGGGTAACCTACCTAACTAGTTTGCGTAAATAAATGACAAAACAGAGTGTTAGTAAAAAAACAAAAAAACACAAACAAAAAACAACCAGCTAAGAACTACAAAGGGTAGGAAGTTGCAGAGGGCCATGATCACCCGTGTACTGAAAAGACACGGCACATAAAAACACTACTCATCAGACCCTTAATTTTGATTCCAATTCTTTTAATAATTCGGAAACTTGTCTATATTTCCTGACACAGTGAGGAACAGAGATGACTTTTTACTGTATTCTAGACAATGGCTGCTAGGAACATGAGCGTGTTAATGCACGTGATAGATATTGTCCCTTATGGAGTACGCTGAGTGCTTGGCCTGTTATCAAGTGGCTCCAATTAAGATGCTTCGTTTACCTCCCTATGTTGTTGTTCAATCAACAAACAGTACATCCACGTTTTTTGAAGCCAGTACGCATTTATAAATAGTTGTATTTCCGTTATCAGATGGTTCTCTTTGATGATTGGATTCAGCGTGTTCGGAAAGTAATTACATATTTTACCGCTACGAATGTGGGGGTCAACCAACCAAGGCGGAACCAAAGATTGTATGATAGGAAACGGCGTTCAGAATGCGTTTATCAATTTTCCTGACCGACAGTGTGTCATTTAGAGTGCATTTCGGAGTTTAACCCTAGGGTATATAATAAATAAAAGGCAATATATATGTCGTTGCTCACTGTATGAATACCGAAAATGTAGTACTAACACAGAAACAAACAAAAACATTTGTGCTGTGTATACAGTCGCAGGCGAATGTGCGTAAATGTCAGTAGTTTTCAAAGGTTTTCTGACATATCCAACAAAGCTCATTCTGGAAGACGACCCAATGTGAATGAGGAACTTTTGAAAGATCATAACGAATTGGAAGCGCGTTAAAGCACAAGTGATTTTATGCAAAAACTTAATGTGTCATGTTCCACTGTCTATAAGCATTCTAAGCGAATTAGGAAAAACTTGCAAAGGAAGCATTTGGGTACTCGTGAGCTTTTGTTTGTGAATCGGATTCAACGTTCCGTCATCGGCAGTGGTTTTTATCCAGGAATTCTAACCTTTCATTTGATGAAAAATGGGTTTCGCATTTTAACAAAAGAAAATCAGTTGTTAGCACAAGGTTAAAAACATTACTATCATAATGTTATATACTGTGACTATGAATACTAATGCGTATGTCCCAATCCTCATAAATACGTTGGACACTATTGTAAGTGGGGGTAATATACTATCTAAGTATTCCACCACTAGAAGTAGTTTACCTACTTCACGCCGCTGGCGAGTATTGTATTTTGTTCATGTTATAAAGATTACTATTTCATTTCCAACCTCTGGTTTGGTTATTACTCATTCAGTAACCCTTTTTAGGTTGCAACACATAAAAATCAAAATTTCATAGACATTCTTGCTTTGTGCCTGGTGGAATATGAAAAGTGTCACCCATTACGATTTAGTTGAACGTGGAAGGACCATCACTGCAGACATTTAATGCTAGCAACATGATTGGGTAAACGAAGCATTATGCCAAATGTGTCCTCCTTTGGTAGACAGTAAAGGTGCTATTTTTCAGCATGATATTTTAAGGGTACAGTCTGTAAAACAAACGTAAGAGAAAAATAAGATCATTAGGATGGGTGACTCTTCCCCATCCATCATACTCATCAGATTTATCGCATCAGATTTTCATTTGAAAGTTGAAAATAATCTTTAAAACATATTTTTCGCGGGGAAAGACCCAGATTTCTTTAAACATTTAATCGAAAAATTTTTTTGCAGTTTTTGTTTTCGTATAGCACTCCAGATGAAAAATTTGATAAAAGTTAATAGGCTGCTCAGGTATTTCATGTATATTCATTATAAATTGATCTGCACACGGAAGCCAAAACAAATCTAATCATATGACACAATTTCTTAAAATGTAACAAAGAAAAAAATACATGATCTGGAGTGTTTAATTAATAGTGATGTATCATGAAAGAACTCCCGATTCAGTCAGTTATGTGCCATGCGATCATGTATCTTTCGATACATGACTGACGAGGCAGATTTTTTTCCCCGCAGCAGGTTGTCATTTATTTCTGCGATAGACCAGTTGCCATCCAAGGCTATTTATCCATACCTGGTGGGCAGAAGAAGAGGATTCATACCTTTCCTAAGGGTAGTAGCACGTAAGTGAATGTAATGGATTTGACTGGAATTCGAACTGTCCGATTCCTCGATTCGAACCGCTATCCATTACTCCACCAATAAAGTTCATGACATGAGAATATTTTATTTTGTCTTCCGTAGGTGGGGGGCAATTTACAATGGATTTACATAGCAAACTTAACCCTTTTTTACTTTTATATAAAATCGTATAAAATATTATTTGATAACTTTGATATTCCTGATTAAGAGTGCTTTATTTATAGTAATATGAAAATAAAAATTCTGGTCGAAGCGTCTATTGTAAAACTTTAGCTTATATAAAAATGTATTTAACTCACATTTGTTTTCATCTCCTTTCTGGTAAAACGTCATTACTTTCCAAACACATTTATGTTGATTTATTTACTGTTGCATCTTTTGAAATAGGTTTTTCTCAGCTTCTCCTGAAATTAATATTCGACCAGATGCCATTAATCAGCAGTTTTGGGCTTATTTTCCAGCTGGTCGCGTAGATCATTGCAGCATCTGCTGGATCGCATTTAAATATTACAAACGATTTCTCAAGATTTGGGAAATGAGTGTGCTGAATACATGAATAAGAGAGGAATGTTTGTAAAGACACTGTCACCGATCGAATTCCGTAGATATATTCAAGTGGGAATTGGAAAATAATTTGTTTTCATTTTTTATATACAACATTTGTTAATCCAGTAACGAAATACAAGCCATTTCCCGATATCGTAAAAAACAACACGAAATAGGAGATATAAAGCAATGAAGTGTAATTATGTGTGCCTCGGGAAATATTCAACATTTCGAAATATGGCAAGTATTAAGTTGGGGATTAATTTAGAAAAAAAAATAAACAGAAATAAAATAACACGATTTATTTGTGAGTTGGCTATTTTGCTATTCTATTCGTGTTGTATTGTATTAATTTTGTATAATTTTGTGTCGATATATATTACGTATGGCTTGCTACAAGCTACAACCGGAAAATTGAAAATCAAATTCAATAATCATCTGTTCGTGCTTCATATTATATCGCTCCAAAACTTGCATAGAAGTTTATTAATTTCTTTCCGAATTTCTGGGTTGAGGATTTTAATTATTATGCTATATATGTGTTTGTTCCTTTACTTAGTAAGTTAGTTAACACGCGCGTTCCACCTGAACATTGGCTCAGATAAAAAAAAGACCATTCCGCTTTCCTTGCGAGAAAAGACGGAATATGTTTTAGAGATAGCATCTAGTTTTAGTGAGAAGAAAACATGAATACTAATAGAAAATCTAGAAAGAACATTTATTTTGCTAACTGTAAAAACAGACATTTTGAAATCGAAAAAGAGACGCAGTATTCAATTATTAATAAAGTAAGAATAATAACAACAATTAAAATTTATAAAATTATATATATATATATATATATATATATATATATATATATATATGTGTGTGTGTGTGTGTGTGTTTATATCCAAACGTAAAATAATGATAAGTAAGGTTTCAGCGTTCAAAACATTAATTTAAAACAGAGCTCAATATAAAAGTAGAGTCGTAAATATTTATTTATTATGCAGTGTTACATTAGACCATGCTAGCATCGTGATTCTCCACCTGATGAAACGTTAAAAAAGATTTTTTAACGTTGAAACAAGATGTACAGTTTTGTAGTGGGAATGTGCATGTTCTAATGTAACACTGCATAATATATATATATATATATATATATATATATATATATATATATATATATATATATATATATAATGTAAAAGGCTCAAACACTAATATTCCATGGTTATAATTTATTACATTGGAATCGTAATAACGATCCAATTCATCAGACCTACAAATTCAAAAAGTTTTTTAAATTTGTAGGTCTGATGAACTGGATCGTTATTACGATTCCAATGTAATAAATTATAACCATGCAATATTAATATTATATTCTTACTCTGTCCTGGACATTGAGTTCTACCCGGATTCTATTCTCTTGGGAATTTATATTATATATATATATATATATATATATATATATATATATATATATATATATATATATATATACTGGCCACTAATATTATCTATCTATCTATCTATCTATCTATCTATCTATCTATCTATCTATCTATCTATCTATATATATATATATATATATATATATATATATATATATATATATATTATATCCCATTGCATTACGTTCTATACGGGCAAAATAATGAACTATTCCGTTTTGCTCGAAGGAATGACAGAAGGAAAATATATATGAAGAACGCTATCTGGTTTTAGCGAGAAAAAGAAAGTAGAAATAATAATCACAAGAAGAAATAAAGAAAGAGGAAAGAGAGGAAGCGATATTACTATCAGGCACTTAAGGTTGGCTTCAGTGAAATGGAAATAAGGAAGAAAGAAAGAAAGAAAGAAAGAAGGGAAATAGAAAGGGACGGAAAAAAAGAATGGAACGAAAGAAAGAAAGAAAATCTTGCCCTTAATGTCTTGTTCAGTAAAATGGAAATAAGAAAGTAAATAAAAAGAAACAGAATGGATAAGAAGGAAAGATTGTAACGTTAAAATAGACATTATTTTCGTCTTTTATAATTTTTCTTTCTATGTGCCGCTGTCTATATTTCAGTGATGAGTTATTGTAACAATTTATATTGTCCGGACCATTGTCCTCATCTTTATTGTCATATTCACGACGTTTCGCCCGTTGTACGCTCCGGCCTTTATTTCCTCCATCCGGGTAGATTGTTCTAGTTCCACGTGCCATGCCTTTCCTGGATATCTCATTTTCAGTTATATTCCCTTTCGTAACTCAACTCTTCAAGTTCTTGTTTACCTCTGCTGTGGTCAGGTATTGAACTCACAACTTTTCGAGTCAAATCACCGGATTACTTCAACCACTGGGCCATATGTCTTAGCATCTATTCTGTCTTTTTCAATATTATTCACGTTTCATTAATGAAATATACTTTACGCGGAAGTCAGGATACAGAGAAATAATTGGCAAGAATAGGATATAAATGAATAAAAACAACCGTTTACCATATTTTGTTAAAGTTGTTAAACTCAAATATATAACGATGAAATAGTGGAATTTTCGTGGATATTTTATTATGGTGGAAATCGCAAAGAGCGTATTCCGTCGTTATGTTAAGAAATGACTCATCAGAAAATTACAAAAGAGGAACACTGAGAAATGTTCATGGGTAATGCTAATTTGCATTATTTATTGTCCGGCTAATGTCTCCATCTTTGAGGCTACTATCACAACGTTTCAGGTATTGGCTTCTTCAGTCTTCTATCTGAGTTTACTGAGAAAAAGAAAGCATAAGTAATAATAATAATAAGAACAAGGAAAAGAAAAAGAAAAAGAAAGAAAGACGGCGAAAAAGAAAGCATAAAGAATAAGAATAAGAAAGAAAGACAAAGAAAAAGAAAACAATAAGAAAGACAGAGAAAATCGAGGAAGCAATAACACTGTCAGGCGCTTAACATATGCTTCTGCGAAATGGAAATAAAGAAAGGAAATAGAAAGGAAGGAAAAATAAAGAAAGAAACGGAAGAGAGAAGAGAAGAAGGAAAAATAAAGAAAGAAAGGAAAGAAAGAAAGAAAATAAAACGGAAGGAAAAATAAAGGAAGAAACGGAATGAGAAGAAAGGAAGGAAAAATAAAGAAAGAAACAGATGAGAGAAGAAAGAAAGGAAATAAATGGGAAAGAAAAATAAATAAATAAAGAAAGAAAGAAAGAAAGGAAATAAAAGTAAAGGAAAAATACAGAAAGAAAAAAGAAAGAAAATAAAACGGAAGGAAAAATAAACGAAGAGAGAAGAAAGAAAGAAAGTAAAAATAAAGAAAGAAACAGAAGAGAGAAAAAAGAAAGGAAATAAAAGGGAAAGAAAAATAAATAAATAAAGAAAGAAAGAAAGAAAGAAAGGAAATAAAAGTAAAGGAAAAATAAAGAAAGAAAGAAAGGAAATAAAACGGAAGGAAAAATAAAGGAAGAAACGGAAGAGAGAAGAAAGGAAGGAAAAATAAAGAAAGAATCGGAATGTGAAGAAACGAAGGAAAAATAAAGAAAGAAACAGATGAGAGAAGAAAGAAAGGAAATAAATGGGAAAGAAAAATAAATAAATAAATAAAGAAAGAAGGAAAGAAAGAAAGGAAATAAAAGTAAAGGAAAAATACAGAAAGAAAAAAGAAAGAAAATAAAACGGAAGGAAAAATAAAGGAAGAAACGGAAGTAGAAGAAAGAAAGGAAAAAAAACGAAGAAAGAAAGAAAGGAAAAATAAAGAAAGAAACAGATGAGAGAAGAAAGAAAGGAAATAAATGGTAAAGAAAAATAAATAAATAAATAAAGAAAGAAAGAAAGAAAGGAAATAAAAGTAAAGGAAAAATAAAGAAAGAAAGAAAATAAAACGGAAGGAAAAATAAAGGAAGAAACGGAAGGAGAAGAAAGAAAGGAAAAAAACGAAGAGAGAAGAAAGAAAGGAAGGAAAAATAAAGAAAGAAACAGAAGAGAGAAGAAAGAAAGGAAATAAATGGGAAGGAAAAATAAATAAATGAAGAAAGAAAGAAAGAAAGGAAATAAAACGGAAGGAAAAATAAAGAAAGAAACAGAAGAGAGAAGAAAGAAAGGAAGAAAAAAAAGAAGAAAAAAACGGAAGAGAGAAAGAAAGATATTATTTTTGCCTTTTATAATTCTTCTCTCTATGTATCTAGTGTATCTTCTGCAATATTATTACGATATCATTAATAAAATATACTTTGTGTCAGTCAAGATACAAAGAAAAAGAAAAACATACTATTATTTACATATTTATAGTCGGACTAATGTCCTCATCTTAATACTTATTATCCCAACGTTTCGACCGTTCTGCCTCCCGTGTAACCTTCAGGGAATTTAGAACATTATTTAATCTATTGGTCTCTTCCTTTTTCAATATTCAGAGATATCTTTTTTATTTTTCTCCACCTGCTCAATTATTACTCGCCTTGTATCCATTGCGTCTATTCCCATGGATAAAATAAAGGGTTCAGTTCAAAATTCCCTGAAAGTTTACATTATTAATATTGTTCGGACTGTTGTCCGAATAATATTAATAATGTTAATTCACCATTTTTATTGCCATATTCACGACTTTTCGGACGGTGTGCTCTCCGGCCTGCTTTAGGTGATTGTAATTTCGAACTGAACCCTTTTTTCGTCTACCGAGGGTATATTGTTCTAGTTCCACGTACCACACCTCTTCCTGATGTCTCAGTGAACTCCCTTTAACACATCTCTCCAAGTTTTGATCACCACTGCTGTAGCCAGGTATTGAACTCACAACTCTTTGAGTCAAGTCACTGGATCTAACCACGCTTTTAACCACTGAACATGTGTCTTTGAAAGTTACCCTGAAAATTACCTGGACCTACAGGTCTCTGAAGGAGGCCGTAGAGCACAACGTGCGAAGCGTTGTGATGATAATAACAAAGATATTTACTAAACTTATTTTAAACATAGAGCTACAATTATGATGCGTCGATTGAGGATCGAACTCACTACAGTGTAATAATTATCTACTGGGATAGCTCGTTAACCATTACTTCACAGTAAATCTTCCATGGTTAGTTATTAAGCTTAGTTTAGTTTGACAGAAGGTAAATTGTTTCGAGCACTCAGGATGGAACTTGCTTCAAAATATTTTCTATAAAAATATAGGAAAAAAAAAGGAGTAGAGAGGTTCACCTATCGCCCGGTTCAAACTCCTCCCTGGTCTTTTGAACAGGATTGGGTTTCCGGTTCTTTCTAAAGTCTTTTCATGCTTTTTCACCCCTAGTAACCCGCTTGCGTCTTAGTGGCATTATCGCCTTGATTGGGGTGAATTGAGTAAAAAAAATCATGTATAAATGTAAATTTTCTTTCAAGAGGAGATACTGTGTATAACTGAAATTAAAAGCATTTCTTATTTATGCCCAAGAAAAATATAACATTTAAAGGAAAAAGTAAATTGTAAATATAAAAAAAAATAGAAGACTTGAAACAGTCATATTTTTTTAAAACGATGACATTAAATGAAATTCACAGTTTAAAATATTTCTAATAATAAAAGTGAAAGTGAAAGTGAAAAGTTCAGACGACTTTAAAATTTTCACTCTTAAGTTGTTTGAACTAGAAAATGGATTTTTTTCGATAATTAATTTTTCATTAGTTTTCTTCATTTTATCACCGCATTTTATCAAAGTGTTCTAGCCCGACACTCTCTTTAATCGTTAAAGCAAACAGTGTGAAATCAGAATAAAGAAGAAATTTCTAGTGAACCTGATACTTTGTCTTAGATGGACGACATCTTAACCAATTTAATCTTCTTCTTTTATGTGCCGTGTCTCTTCAGGATGTAGGCGATCATGTCTCTCCACTTCTCCCTATCTTTTGTAGCTCTCAATAGTTTTGTCCTTTTGTTACTTCTCTCAAACCTTGTTCCATCATCCACTTGCCCGGCAGGTATGTCACGTGTTGATTTCTCTTGTCTCTCCCTCTATCCGCCCGGTGAGTATCAGATTCTCCAAGATCTCCTTTCTCATTACGTGTCTCAGAAATTTCAGCTACTTCTTCCTGACGTTAGGAAAGCGTCCTCCTTGTTTGCATCCTCTCCAAATCTCATCGTTGCTCACATGTTCGGTCCATGGTATCCTTAACATCCTTCTGTAGAACCATACCTCCGTTGCCTCGAGTCTCTTCTTCATCTTTGAATAGACCGTTCAACATTCGCTTCCGTAAAGGAGGACAGATATCGTGTAGCAGTTCAGTACTCTATTCTTTGTTACCAACGAAACCCTTCTGTCTCATAAAACTCTGCCTAGCTTTTGGAATGCGTCTTTCGCCATCCGAATACGTCTTCAGATCTCAGTGACGCTGAGATCCGAAGGCGCTACCGTCCCCTGTCAGAACAGTTCCCAGATATCTAAATTTTCACACCTGCTTGATTTTAGTTTCCCCGACCTGTAAATCGCATTTTGGGCTTATCTTTTTACTGATGACCATGCATTGTGGCCGCGAATGACGAATTTCAGAATTGCCTTGTTGTATAGGTTCAATAAGTCCGGTGAGAAGACACATCCTTGCCTCATACCCTTTCTGTTTTTGTATATCTGCTGAACTCATTCTCTATCCCCATCATGGAGACCTAATAGTTAGATAGTGGCCAATTTTATAATCATTATCATCATCAGTCCATCGACTGCTTCAATCATTGGAGGGCGGGTTGACCTGAAGGCAGAAGAAACACAAAATCTCCTCCAGTCTGATCTGTTGGCGGTGGCTCTCAGAAGTTCTAGCATTGTCGTTTCCGTTCGCATAAAGGATGCAAACGTTTCACATTCCGATGGCTGTACCCTGTGTTAGTAACTTGATGGGGTTTGTCGCTCCAGTCACCCACTTGTCACACACATTCTTGAACATGCAGCCATTGTTGATCTGGGTCTTGATCGATCCGGCATGATGTTGCTTTGATTCCTCTTCCCCATGGTCCTTTCAGATAGCATGGTGGCGCATATCTCCTCTCCAAGCATTCTCACTTTTCCAATACTTTTCACCATCCCCTTTAATACGGTAACGGGCGGTAACGGTTAACTTACTACCCATAATGCACCACTGACCTTTATATATAATTAGCGGAGCCCAAACCCAGCACACACAGCCTGAAGAATACGTTTAAGCATGAAACAGACTGTTGCCGCCTGATGTTGACCTCAGTGTCCACTTTTATATTTACATGCGCTATATCCCTGACATTCATCTATCCTGGGTATGACGTTAAACTACATCAACGTCCTAGGTAAGACGATAAACTGCATCCAACAGCAAGGCCTCTGATCAGGAGGATTTGAGGAGCGTGGAACCACCTCTTAATTGCTAGTATTCCCAGGTCCACCCTGACCTGTATAGGGTCCGAGCTATGGGCAAATAGTTAACTCCCAAAATTGCGTAAAAATAGGTTTTAATACCAGAAATACTTTGTAATAAAAAAAAAATTATTATCAGCAATAATTTTTGAATGAAAATTATTATCAGCAATAATCTTTGAATGAAAATTATTATCAGCAATAATCTTTGAAGGAAAATTATTATCAGCAATAATCTTTGAATGAAAATTATTATCAGCAATAATTTTTGAATGAAAATTATTATCAGCAATAATCTTTGAATGAAAATTATTATCAGCAATAATCTTTGAAGGAAAATTATTATCAGCAATAATCTTTGAAGGAAAATTATTATTAGCAATAATCTTTGAAGGAAAAATTATCAGCATACTTAAAAAAAAAATACCAGTAATACAAACAGTTATACATTCTTTGAAAAAATATAACCAGCTCTAGATTTCTTCAAGGAAAAATATTCCCAGAAATAGATTTTTGAAGAAAAACATATTACAAGCAATAACATTTTTGTCGGCATTAAATAACCCATTGAGGTGTTGATATGCCGTAAAACAAACCAAATCAAACCCGACATTGACCATCTTAACCCTTAAATATAGAATACCTTAAAATTATAATTTTATCATATATGCGTGTGTGTATGTGTGTGTGTACATGTATGCATATTAAATTTTAATTATGTAGAAGGAAATCAATTATACATCTTATCATAATTAATTATATGGAAAAGGAAATTAGTTACATTGACGTACGAAATTATACGACTTTAGCTTTGAAAGTAAAGTAATTCCTCCAATTTATTATGGTGTTTCTTCACGTCAGAAGCAGGTGTTAGGGATACAGCAGTAGAGGTTGAATCCTTCTGTCAATAAGCACTATGCATTATCTGTCTATATTTCTGAGATGAGGTATTATGTACACTATTTACATTGAACGGACTATCATCCTCGTCTTTGTTGCCATATTTATCACAACGTTTCGGCCGTTGTATGCTCCGGCCTTCTTCAGGTGGTTGGGAATGTCGAACTGAACCCTTTATTTCGCTCGCTGGGGTAGACTGTTCTAGTTCCACGTGCCATGTCTAATGGATGTCAGTTTTCCGTTGTCTCCTGTTAATTCCCCTCTCCAACCGCCGTAACCAGGTTTTGAACTCACATTATTTGGGTACTATCACGGGATCTAACTAACTGCCCTTGAGGACACATGGCACAGTGGATAAAGGCGTTATGAGGGGCACAATAACACCATTGGATAGAGCAACGTTTCAGCTACGAAACACTATTTTCCCACTATTTTTACTTGTTGATAGTGTTACGAGGAAGCATTTCTATAAAAAGTGTTATTTAAAGTAATTAAAATAGTTTAAATGTATAATAGGCCACTCTAGATTGTCCCAGTAATAAAATCCAAAAAGTTTTAATTCACTAAATAGCTTCGATCAGTAAATAGCTTTTGGAACATTCTAGAAAAATCGAGAACGCTTTAGAAGGTCCCAGAAAATTCTACCTAGTTGTTTCGGTCCCCTATAAATAGGTTTTTCAAAGGCACCCAGACAGTTTGTAAGTTGCTGTCGCCAAGCTAACTCCGGTAGATTCACGGATTCAAAGTCCAACCGTAAGAATCCTTCTACAATTTCTCCAGCCACGGAACGTCTGCATGAAACCCTCCTGGGACCAGTGGTAAATAGATATTTTGAACTTTTCATTGACCAAAGAATGTTATTTTAATATTGTCTTTGAATTCTTGTAAAACTTGAGTGGTCTGTTTAAAACTTAGCGGTTGTCCATTCCAAAAAGGTAACTACCTTCCTTCTTCCTCGTGAACTCCTTACCTGACCCCGTATTTGACCTTCTCGGTTCCTGCCTTAGGCAAAAGATAGTAGTTTCCTAAAATCCATTATGTTAGCTTTTGTATTCATGTTTGTTAACTGTTAATTTTTATGTTGTTAATGTAAATAAATTGTCTCATTACCAATAATCACACTTCAGGTTTTTATATTTTTTTGTTACCACCACGTGTGCGAAACATATTGTCTATCTTATCGCAGCTTTTCTCAAAAGTAGGTGATGACGAAAACACCGAAAACGCCTGTATAAAAAATTATAGACCCTTTTTATCCCAAGGCTTCGTTTACAGCAGCAACCCCGATGAAGCTAAGCCTGTCCAAATCTTGCGAGACACCGGGGCGTCTCAAACCTTACTGTTAGAAAGGGCACTTAAATTATCGGAATCGACCTTCACCGGCGATTTTGTTTTGTTACAAGGCGTGGAGTTAGGAGTAATTAAGGTCCCCCTTCACAAAATTTATATAAAATCAGAATTGGTGAATGGTCCTGTCATAGTCGGTGTACGACCAACCCTACCAGTTAAAGGTGTCTCCTTACTGTTAGGCAACGATTTAGCAGGTGACAGGGTAATAGCAGAACCAATTGTCTGCGATAAGATAGAAAAAAGTAAAGAATCGTTGGTTGAAGAAGACAGAGACTTATACCCTGATTGTGCGATTACTAGGGCGAGAGCCAAGAAACAAATTTCAGAAAGTGATGACTTAGCAACAGATGGTCTGTTACAATTAAATAAAACATTTATATCACATAATAATAATCCTCCTCAGAAGGAAAATAACACAAGAAAAAAGAAAAGAATTTGCCACATTAATATGTTAAAAAGTTATATTGACAGAAATGATCTTAGTAATATTAAGCCAATCTCAACCTTAACAAACATTAATATTACAAATCAATCTGAAAATGATATAGACAAGGAGGAAGATGTAGTTTTTAGGGAGAAGGACATGGGTCAAGATAGCCATTTAAAAAACTCGGAAATCCTTTCTAGTTTAAATGTAAAATTTGAACATTTATCAAATGAAAAAAGACAAGAAATTCATGATTTGGTCAGTGATTTCAAAAATCTTTTTCCTGATGTTCCTGAAAAAACGACAGTTGCTGTACACGATGTTTTAGTTGGAGAGGAAAAACCCATCAAACAACATTTTTACCGGGTAAATCCAATCAAGCTGCAGCAGCTGAGAGCAGAAGTGAAATATATGCTGGATAATGACATCATCGAACCAAGCCAAAGTCAGTGGAGTTCTCCTTGTATTCTGGTACCAAAACCGGATGGTACTTACAGATTCGTGACCGACTTCCGGAAAGTAAATGCAGTAACTAAAAGTGATTCTTTTCCAATTCCTAGAATTGATGACTGCATCGACAATCTTGGAAAGGCAAAATATGTCAGTAAATTTGATCTGATGAAAGGTTACTGGCAAGTACCCTTAACTGACAATGCCAAAGAAATTTCAGCCTTTGTGACTCCGGATGGTTTATACCAATATAAAGTTATGGCGTTTGGGATGAAAAATGCACCGGCAACCTTTCAAAGGATGATGCATTCCCTTCTGCATAATATTCAGGGATGTGAAGTTTATATAGATGATGTAATTGTTTACAGCATGACCTGGGATGAACATTTACACATCATCAGAAAATTTTTTCAGAAGCTTGAAGAAGCAAACCTATGTGTGAACCTAAGCAAGAGTGAATTCTGTTGTGCAAAAGTAAACTATTTAGGTCACACTGTTGGACAAGGACAGGTTAAGCCTATCACAGCAAAAGTGGATGCCATCTTGAAGTACCCTATTCCAACAAATAAAAAACAATTAATGAGATTTCTCGGTATGGCAGGATTCTACCGAAAATTTTGTAAAAATTTCTCATCTATAGCAAGTCCTCTCACCGACCTCCTGAAGAAGAACGTAAAATACAAATGGAGTGAAGCCTGTGATGGGGCTTTCAACAAAATCAAGTCAACCCTCATTGGTGGCCCGGCTCTTGCAACTCCTGTTTTTTCAAAACAGTTCAAACTGCAAATTGATGCCAGTGATGTCGGAATGGGTGGTGTTTTAATTCAAGAAGACGATGAAGGTATTGATAGAGCCATTGGATATTTTTCAAAAAAGTTAAACACCTGCCAGAAGAATTATTCTACCATTGAAAAAGAATGCTTGGCGGTGTTATCAACTCTACAACATTTTGACTTTTATCTTAATGTTACTGTTTCTCCTGTTCTGGTCTATACGGACCACAATCCACTAACTTTCCTTCAAAAAATGGCGAATAAAAATCAAAGACTGACAAGATGGAGTCTTCTCCTACAAGAATATGATATCATTGTAGCACATATTAAAGGAAAGAACAATGTCATTGCAGACGCTTTATCGAGGATATAAAATTATGATATTATAGTGAGAAAAGAATATTCATTGCAAAAAAAAAAAAAAAAAAAAAATGAATAACTTAGACTGATTTTCTCTTGAAAGTTTTTCATTGTCATTTCAAAACTTTACTCTAAAGGGGGGAGGTGTTACGAGGAACCATTTCTATAAAAAGTGTTATTTAAAGTAATTAAAATAGTTTAAATGTATAATAGGCCACTCTAGATTGTCCCAGTAATAAAATCCAAAAAGTTTTAATTCACTAAATAGCTTCGATCAGTAAATAGCTTTTGGAACATTCTAGAAAAATCGAGAACGCTTTAGAAGGTCCCAGAAAATTCTACCTAGTTGTTTCGGTCCCCTATAAATAGGTTTTTCAAAGGCACCCAGACAGTTTGTAAGTTGCTGTCGCCAAGCTAACTCCGGTAGATTCACGGATTCAAAGTCCAACCGTAAGAATCCTTCTACAATTTCTCCAGCCACGGAACGTCTGCATGAAACCCTCCTGGGACCAGTGGTAAATAGATATTTTGAACTTTTCATTGACCAAAGAATGTTATTTTAATATTGTCTTTGAATTCTTGTAAAACTTGAGTGGTCTGTTTAAAACTTAGCGGTTGTCCATTCCAAAAAGGTAACTACCTTCCTTCTTCCTCGTGAACTCCTTACCTGACCCCGTATTTGACCTTCTCGGTTCCTGCCTTAGGCAAAAGATAGTAGTTTCCTAAAATCCATTATGTTAGCTTTTGTATTCATGTTTGTTAACTGTTAATTTTTATGTTGTTAATGTAAATAAATTGTCTCATTACCAATAATCACACTTCAGGTTTTTATATTTTTTTGTTACCACCACGTGTGCGAAACATATTGTCTATCTTATCGCACGTGAGCGTAACAATAGCAACGATAACATTGTCGGAGTAATTTTGGCCATCTTTCATCGTTCCGAATGTGGTTTTTCACTACTGCCGCATGACCCAGCAGCTAACTGTGCTCACATTCACTGTTTGGTTTCTGTAAATGATCAGCTTTAGTTTCCATGGAAATAAATAAGAGGCATTCCTTTAGTAGTCACTCTCGTATCTCCTTTCACCACAAAATGTATTATTCTCGAGGTCATTAGTTCTCAAGTAGGTATTTATGCTGATGGCAAAAATCTTTACTCCCGTCTAAATACTAAGTCTGATTGGCCCGACAAAGTAAAACCGGTAGCTGCTCTCGAAAATGACCTCCAATCAATGATTAAATGGTGCAAGAAATGGCTTGTCAGTTTTAAACATTTTTGCCCTCCGTCAGCATAGGCAATGCTAGCTATCATATAAAATCAATAACGAGGTCTGCTGTTAGAAAAGTTGGTTCACTGTGTCGTCTCAGACAATTTCTTCCCGCCAGAATCCATCTTACACATCTATAAATCTACTATTCGTCCGTGCATTGAATATTGCTGCTATATCTGGACTTGTGTCCCTGCTATATATCTTTAGATTCTCGATAAAATCCAAAGAAGGCTCTGTAATGGTATTGGCCCTGGCCTGGAATCCCGACTTCCCTCTGTCATTTTAAAAATTATTTTCGTCCAGCTTTTCTAACGAATTCTCTTCCATGCTGCCTCGGCAGCATAGATTTAAGCGTACTTATAGATTGGCTATTAGGTCTCATCGTATTACTGCCGAAATATCTAGATGTAACCCATTGTTCTGTTCTAATAGTTTCTGTTTCTCGCACTTCCCAGCTGTCGAACTCACTTCCGAAGTTTTTACTTCTCGTCCGCCTAAAATATTCAAAGATTTAAATGAAACGTCAATCGCCATGTTCTGTCTTCCTGAAACCTGTTTCTTTATTGCCCTTTCTGCTCACTAAAGTTTTCTTATTCTGTTCTACTCCCAGCAACCCACTGCGTCTTAGTGGCATTATCACCTTCATTGGGGTGAAAGGATTAAAAAATGACCTGAAAAATGATGCAAGAAATTTCTTAAATGAAGTGAGCGTGCCAACAAAATGAGAAAACGAGACTTGAATCTTCGTTACTTAAAATTACATTTTATTCAACTCGAGATCTCGTTAGTTACTCTCGAACATTTTGTGGTATGCGGCCCCAACGGGACCCCAGTTCAAACGTCCTTACATTCTGTCTGCAACGTATGAGAGACCTCTAAAGTCTTTTCATTTTCTTCCACACTCAGCAACTCCTTTCGTTTTAGTGACATTACCCCCTTACTTGGGTTGAAATGATTAAAAAATGTGGTGTAATTAAAAAAGAAAAAAATGATAATACAGTTAAAATTTCTAAAAATCTGTGAGGCTTTCTTATCACCGGTTCATAACTTCCGCCTTTTTTTGGCCTGAGCTAGTTTAGTTTTATATCTTGGGTTGCTTCAAGCCATAGTGTGTTATCTTAGGAAGGAAATGACTTGGTTAGTAGTAACAGTCGGTTGTCTATTAAAACATGTGCGGCAAGTGAACTGTCTCAGACTGAAACATAGTGTAGCCTCGGGGTTGCTGACCGGAGGTGCTTGCAGAGACACCCTTCCATCAAAAAAGAGTAGAGTCCCATCTCTTGTTTCCTGTTTAGGAATGGGTTTCAGGTTCCTTTTCTTTTCTCATGCCTTAATAGCGGTGCCCTCATGGATTTTTTTATGATATGTATGGATGGTGGCAACGTCTCTTCATACTGAGGGTATCGGTTTGGCAGTTTTCAGATTGCTGTTCCCGATCGGTAGTCAGGAGCCCGAATTCTTGCGTAGCATCTTGAGAGGCTGCTCTGATTAACAGTCGCATAAAATTGGTGTTCTTTCAGTGCCATGTCACGCATGGAAGGGTGTCTCTGCAAGCACCTCCGGTCGGCAACCCCGAGGCTACACTATGTTTCAGTCTGAGCCAGTTCACTTGCCGCACATGTTTTAATAGACAACCGACTGTTACTACTAACCAAGTCATTTCCTTCCTAAGATAACACACTATGGCTTGAAGCAACCCAAGATATAAAACTAAACTAGCTCAGGCCAAAAAAACCCCCAAAAAACCCTTCAACTTTTCTTTCTCCAACTTCGTACCAAGTGTGGAATCTTCGAAAGGTCTCCGAACATTCTAGCTCTCTGCGAAACTGATCTGAAATTTTTCAACCCTGTCCTTTGATCTTTCGATTCCTGGTGATCTTCCTCTCTTTACGAAGCACTCTAATGTCCACATGCATGGCTTAGTAGTTTATGTCCGCGAACATTTCCCAGTGATTAGTGTACTCTCTCTTGAATCTTCAGACCATTCTTACATGTGTCTCCGTCTCTCTCTTCTAAACTCAGTCAGCTATTTTTTTTCTTTCTCTACCGTTACCCTTCCTCTCGTGACCGTTGCGTTCAAGATAGTATTTCTGATATTATAGATACGGTCATATCCCTACGCCCCTTTTAAAATATATTCGTGTTCGGTGACTTTAATGCCGACCATGCCAGGTGGCTTAAACACTCTGTCACTGACCTCGATGACGTCCAAACCCTGAACTTCTCCAGCCAAGAACCTCCTATAAATAAAATATTTTTCTGTTATCAACAAGCTCATTGGGACTCGTTCCGTGTTTTCCTTCGCGACGTCCCTTCGAATGAAGAATAATCAGCCTGTACAAGAATGCATGCCTGCGGTCTCCTCCTGGGTGAAAGCTGGCATCAATGATTTCATTCCAGCAAGGAACTATCAAGTTCAATCGCGTTCATATCTTTGGTTCTCACCTGTACGATCGTCCGCTATAGCACACACGAATCACTTCTTCCATCTTCACCAGAGCTACAAGTCAGATTGCAAGAGATGTCTCCTTGTCTCTGCTCGTAATGAGGGCAAGCGTGTCCCCAATGAAGCGAAATTCGGTTCTAGAGATTATTGGCGGCCCTGCGAGAGTGTGCTGAACCACAACAAATATTCAATCCCTCCTCCATTCAATCAGTTCGAAGTCCTGTCATTTTCAGCAGATAAGGTTGAGTGACTTGCTCAGAAATTCTCTTCCAACTCAACACTTGACTCATTTGAAGTGCCCACACCTGATTTCCCCAATACGACAGAGATACTAGTGAGTGATATGTTCATAACCCCGTCATTGGTCTCAGACATCATTTTTAAATTAGACTCCTATAAAGCAAGCGGAGGTGACGGGATAGCCGCTGTCCTGAAGAAATATGTTCCCAAGTTGACTCCAGTTCTCTCCAAACTCTACAACTATTGCCTCGTCGTTTTCTACTTTCCAGCTTGTTGGAAGTCCTCCGCTGTACCTGTTTTTAAGAATGCTGGAGAACCTTCTGATCCCTCTAACTATAGCCCTGTTAGTCTCCTAGCGTTTTTCAGCAGTATTGGCGGCTTTAATCAATGTTGAAGTATGTAAGCATCTTACCTCTCACAACCTACTCTCTGACAAACAATATAGCTTCCGTTTTGCCAGGTCTACCGCTAATGTGATAACGACCATCACTGAATATGTATATCAAGCTCTTGATAAGAACGGCGAAGCTCGAGCTGTGGCTTTATACATATCAAAAGTGTTTGACAGGGTTTGGCACGCTGGTTTTCTATGTAAGATCCAGGGCAACGGTATTACAGGGCGATTGTTTGATTTAATCCAATCGTTCCTATCAAATCGTGAAATGAAGGTCGTTTTGAACGGGCTCGCATCCAGATCCTTTCACACGAACGCAGGTCTCCCCTAATGCTCCACCGTGGGTCCTACGAAATTTCTGATCTTCAATGATCTTCCTGATGTCACCAGTTCCCAAGTAGGCATTTATGCAGATGAAACTACCATTTACTCCTGACAAATTTAACCTGGCCGCTGCTCTTGAAAAGGACCCGCAATCAGTGGTTAACTGGGACAGGAAATAGCTTGTAAATTTTAATGCCTCAAAAACGAAACTGCTCTCATTTAACTATCATAGAGAAACTTTCCTACCTGCCATCAGCATGGCTGATGTTAAACTCATGGAGAGCAACACACGGTGCCTTCTTGGCCTCACTTTTTCAACTGACTTGAAGTGGAACGACTTCATCGAATCAATAGATGCATCTACTGCAAGCAAATTTAGGTCACTGTGTCGTGCCAGAAGGTTTTTCTCGTCAGAGTCTGTCTTGTACATTTGAAAATCTACCAATAGTCCGCACATTGAATACTGTTGCAAATATCTGGCCTGGTGCTCCTGCTACTCATTTCGAGGTTCTTGACAAAATCCAAAAAGGATCTGCAATATAATTTCGAGCTGTGGCTTTATACATAACAAAGGCGTTTGACAGGGTTTTGGCACGTTTCATTTAAAATTTACAAGCCATTTTCTGCACTAGTTAACCACTGATTGCCGGTCTTTTCAAGAGCAGCAGCCAGGTTAATTTTGCCAGCTCAATCGGATTTGCTATTAAGACAGAACATCAAATCTTGTTATTTATTTACTCAGTATCTTTATTAAAAATCACATAATTATTATTCTATTTTATAAACGCAAACATATATACAGTAGAATCCCTCATATCCGGAATCCCTCATATCCGGAATCCCTCATATCCGGAATCCCTCATATCTGGACATGATTTTGATGTGTATATTTGAACTATTTGGGTGATATATAACTGATTTGAAATTTCTGTTTTTCGGGGAATTTACATTGGATAATTGCTTATTCTTATTTCACCCTAATGGCTTGTGTTGATGCAAAGGATGATGGGAATAAGACCAAAAGAACAACTTTGGAGTTATCGCAGAAAGTGGAAATTTTAAATAGACTAAATGCTGGTGAAAGTTCATTGTAACTAATGGCTGAGTTCAAAATAGGAAGTCAATAGTTTTTCTGACTGATGTGAGATGTTGCCTATTACAATATTTTATGTTTCATGTGTTGCAAGTCCAACTCCATGTTGTTTCTTCTCCTTCTGTCCATTCCAATAGAAATCGCATACAAAATGGAATTGCCAAGACGACGACGTATCTCTTGCATAGAAACAACATCAACATTTGCTTTTGCTCAAGAATAAGATCTATTCGGAAATCTGAACCTGATCGCACGTTATTTCCCACCTGAAAAAAATAAAATTTTTATGTCTATCTTAATATGTTTTACAAAACAAAAAAAAAGAAACGAAATTATATTCTTAATACAGCAGGGCTTCAACATCCGCGGGATAGTCAACTGCTTTTTCATTTAACCGAGGTTAAACCTGGCAGCAACACTTTTGGGTCGTAATTTTTGATAAAACTACATTACAAAATAGATTTCAAAGAAGTAAAAAGTAAACTAAAGAATATATAAAATTAAGTCGTCATAATAATAATAATAATAATAATAATAATAATAATAATAAATAAAAAAAATGTGGCACGTGAGGACATCAACAATTCCAGTTGTAGTTGGAGTCTTCGGATTGATTGGAAATGGTTCCGATAGACTCATTGAAGGCATTCCTGGTAGCCCATGCCTTAAAGAAATACAAAGAATTGTACTAAATACTACAGCCCACACCTTACGAAGGGCTGTATCTATGTAAAATATGTGTGATTTTAGTTTTTGTTTTTTTTTTAAATGGTCAGTGGAAAATGTCATGATGCCATTTCTGAACCTATGTCAGAAACCGGAAAGAAATGAGTATACACTGGAAATCAAAGGAAATAAAATTTTACTACTACTACTACTATTACTACTACTACTATTACTACTATTAAAAATAATTTCTAATATAAAAATAAGCGATTTAAATAACCTCAAAACCAACAAAGTTCGAGGACCATATGAAGTGGAGGGACTTAAATTAATTTAAAAAAATTCTTTTCATTTTTCGTGTTAATAGTTTTACTCTCAAGCATAATTGCCAGTAGGGGGCAGTTTCGTCCCTTCTCTCATCAAATGGACTTAGGAGGTGTAATAAAATATTGCCGATTCGATTAAACATTGATTTCAGTTTACCTCACTGAAAAAATGTTGTTTTAATTATTTTTTTAAATAAAAATTAGTTTTTTTCTTCAAGTAAAAAAAAAACACCCCCCACAAAAAAGAAGAAAAACTCGATGAAATATATGGCCTTATCTAATATAGAACATTTTTTTCACAGATTTCACCATCCCCGTCGGGACTTTTTAAATCTAACGCGGATAACGGCACCCTAATATACTTAGAATTGGTGTCTTTCGCAAAGAAAGTTGAAGGATTTCTCCGTTAATTCCTGTGTTAGATTCAAATCAGATCCTTTATGTTGGGGATGTATTGAGAAATTTGCAAAATAAATATAAAAATATTAACATCATTCAAATATTGATATCTGCAGGCTTAGTTTTGTGAATAACTCATCATTTTCAAAAAATCTCTGCTTGTTATTTCTTTGTTAACTCTTGATGAGATAATGTTTTTTTTAGGTTTGTATTGAAAACTTTACTTTATATAAAACTTTCTTGCAGGCGCCAGACAGTTGTTTTTTGAATGAAAGACCGGACAAAAGAAGGAAAACAAAAACACGTTTCAAGATTAACGGTCAGCATATCCGTTTGAACACTGAAACAAAACTTAAGCCTGGTGAGTGGAACATTTTCTAATATAATAGTTACGTATATATTTTTGCTTCGTGATCGTTACACAATGCTTTTTAGATGGAAGATTCCACTTAATTGCGCCACGTTTTAACCATATATACAGGGTGTCCATAAAGTTCGTGTGCACATTAAAAAATTTATAACTTTATTTGTATTTGCGATAGAAATAATTTGTAAAAAGGATTAGAAAGAAGTAAATCTATATTTTTTAAGGTTTTATTGAAATTTTATTTAAGTTTCCACATGTCCTCCAGTGTAATACGATTTTGCAGTTCACGAAAAACATTAGCCAACTGATTTACAGTAATGCCTGAAATCACATTAGTTATTCTAGCTATACTTAAAACTAGATACATTAAACTTCATAACATTTTTTACAGATTATCGCAAATACAAATAAAGTTATACATTTTTTAAAGTGCAGACGAACTTTATGGACACCCTGTACAGGATGGACCAAAAGTAGTCTTACAGTTGTTTTACTATTTGTTTCGCATTTCCACAGATCTAAATTCGCAGAACTGCTCTTTCATTGTGCTTTTACAGTAAGGGACTAACTTCATCAAACCCTTCCATAGTGTTGGTTCATAAGAAGGGGTAGTATCCAATGGCCACCACTAAAACTAGGTTCCTCCACGAGATCGCTAAAAAAAGAGCATAGCATGATAAAAAAGACGTCAAACTTGACGAAAACAAAATTTTATCGTCTAAATATTTATGTTATTATTAAGAGGAAAGATCAAAGTTTATTTTAATTATTTTTTTAAAAATTTTCCTTCTTTTTAGAACAATCTGAATTTTTATTTAAAAATCCTTGTTACTCTTTGTATCACTGGAACTAATAAAATAACATATACAATTTTTAGCACGTTTTTTTTGTATGACGCACATTAATTTGGAAAATCTTGCAAAAATGGAAATAATTGTCGGATGTTAATGAAACTTTCAGAAAGTATTCACAGATGATCGAAATTATTATAAATATGTTTTCTTTTATTAAAGTCATGGAAGAAATATTTTTTTAATATTTATTACCCCCCCCCCTATAACTAATTTTATGAAAACGCTAGAAATTCGATCGCATCGGGTTTATTGATTACAATAGTTAAAAGCACAAGGCTTTGAGGAATGCAAATCATGTTTTTTTTAATTGGATTCCACGTACCTGAAAATCAGCTCTGAATTGTAGCATACAAAACTCAATAAAACAAATATATTATTTAATGTCAAATGCTTGTTGTTTTTATGAATATGAACAATATTTTCTGAAAGCAAAAAGATTTTTCGATGAAAAATGAATTGTTAATACAATTATTTGTTATTTTTTAATTATAATAAATTAAAATTAAAAGTGCACCCCAGAGCTTTAGTTATTCTACAAGTGCGCCCAGAAGTTAAAAAAGGTTGAGAAACACTGGTTCAGTTTTGACAGGCTTTTGATAGCAGGTAACTTTTGAAAATCATGAGTGACGTTTAATTGGAATGATAATGGGAATGATAATATTAACAGTTTCCATATAAGGAAACATTTGCCATTCATTAACCTAGCAGCCAGTACTACACTCGGTTGAAATTTATAAAATCTTTCTCTTAAAACATTTTTTCGGGAAACTAGATTTGTCAAGTCCAGTAGCTGCTATCGCCCTTTACAGTATTGATGGGAGTTTCCTTCCTAACCTTTTATTTGAAGTAGAGCGGGAATATCAACATCTTGATTATGTCATTGTTTTCTCTTCGATTTTCACCTGATATCCATTTTAGTTGTTGCTGCTGTTGGAAATCCGCAAATGATGTGATTTATGTTATTTGGTGTAGTTCTTTAAAGATTACCGTCACTCGTGACGCCATTACTGATCTTGTGTTATTCTTATTAATTTTTCATCTTCATTCTTTGCAAGTAATTAACTAGATAGTATTTGATTGGCTAGTGGGAAAAACATTTTCTTATCAATGACTAATCAAAGAAGCCTGAGTAAAACTCTCTCTCATAAAAACGAGGCAGAGAGAGAGAGAGAGAGAGAGAGAGAGAGAGAGAGAGAGAGAGAGAGAGAGAGAGAGAGAGAGAGAGAGAGAGAGAGAGAGAGAGAGAGAGAGAGAGAGAGAGAGAGAGAGAGAGAGAGAGAGAGAGAGAGAGAGAGAGAGAGAGAGAGAGAGAGAGAGAGAGAGAGAGAGAGAGAGAGAGAGAGAGTGTTTCCGTTTCCAGATTCGCTGCTGGAGCGTGGGTGTCTATTGCATGTAAACGGACTGAACCAGACAGACTAGGTTTCGACCAAGTACCTCTGCATCCTTTCATCTGACGCCATCACGTTTTTTTATAAGTGATAACTCCGTCGGTGCCCCTTTCAACACAGTGTGGGCGTAGGGAGGGTTTACCCATCGATATAGAGGAACTGGTTGGAGAGCGGTCTCAGTCGAACAAGCTGTACGCGTTCCCACTTGCTACTAAAGACTTGGATCGATAACATGGCGAGACGAAAGGACGGGACATGGGTTAGGCTTAGAAAAGGAAAGGAAGAGTTAACGGAACTAACTCCCACTGTTTTTCGTCACATACTTATACAATATAAAAAAAAACTTTGTTGCATTTTTCATGTTTAATACTTACAGAATATTAAACTAAATCATTGAAATTGAATAATTATGATTTCGATGTCAGAATAATAACGATTTCACACAAATAATATATATATATATATATATATATATATATACATATATATATGCACATAGTCGTTATGTAAAATTTTTATTACAAACATATATATATATATATATATATATATATATATATATATATTGTATTCCTGGTCAATCAAAATTCGTAAATAATTATATAGGCCACACTACAACATGTTTGACAGACTAACTCTACACCTTTCTGGCAATAGCTCAATTAGATCTCATTTAAATATTCATGGAGACCTACCGGACACTACTCGGAACATACTTGTCCACAACACTAATATACTAGCATCATCTACATGTAAAAAAAGGCTAAAAATAATGGAAGCCTTATTAATAAAAACAAACAAACCAACACTTAATAATATTAACTTTGAACATGTACATAATATCTTGTCCGTGTTTTGAAAACATTTTATAAAACATACATACAACAAACTATTTCTTATTTTAACATTTAAAATATAATCCTTGAAAATGGGTAAATGTATAGCCGAAAGCGCTCGGATTAAAAGAACATTCGTTCAGTTTTTATATAATTTATCATCCGAAAAGGAAAAAATTATTAGATAGCATGAGAAATTGTATAAAAAACTAAATAAAAGCACCTTGTCTGTCGTTTTCAATGAAATGTGCATGAAAGAAAGATTGCTGCCTAAATACACACACACACACACACACATACATATATATATATATATATATAATTGTCTTTTCATATATATATATATATATATATATATATATATATATATATATATATATATATATATATATATATATATATATATATAATTGTCTTTTCATATATATATATATATATATATATAATTGTCTTTTCAACACCGGTGTGGACTGAAGTTCATGGGGGTAGTGGACTGCAGTAGGATTTAGCTGTGAGGAATTGTTTTTGAAAGCTAAATCTTAACTTGCCGGTAACCCTTAATACAGAGTTTATACTTTTCACTGTTTCAGTTGGACGCTAGGAACATGCAGGGGTTAAGGAGGATGGTAGGTGCTTATCTTAAGGCAGAGATGTTTTCTTAGGGAAATCCCAGAATATTAACACTATGACGACAAGTGGGGGCATTAGAAGAGAACACAAGTTTTTAACCTAAATTGAAAATTAAAGTAGAAATTAAGAATGAACCCAAAAGTAAATTTAAAAGAAGTTACAGATGACGAGATATAGGAGGATTAACGGAAGAAGAATTAGGTTTATTAATTATAATCAATATAGTACGAACAGTTTTAGAGGGGAAAGGAGTAACTTAGGAAAAATTCTACTATGGGGATTAGAATTTATTTTTTTATTTTTTCATTTTTATGCATATATATGTCGTCATTTGAAGGGTTAGGGGATGGATCTTGGGTATCTCATTAATGAAAATCTATATTATGGAAATTTGAATCTGTTTTTATGTCAACATTTGAACACTAATTCGTTTCTCTGATTCAATAATTGGCTTTAATTTCTGTATTTTATTATTTTAATAATTTCTTCTAAGCATAAGTCACATCTAACTATAATTTTCAAAACTATCTGTGGGTTTAGATTTTCGTCCTTCAATTCCCAAAAATTTATTGAAAGAGATATATATATATATATATATATATCATAATAATATATATATATATATATATATTATTATATAAATATTAAATCTGTTGTTGCTTCTAATTTTACAATTCTAGAGATCACTTAAACATCAGGCAATTTAATAATTAATTCATATTTACCTCTCTTGACTATTTAATATTCAAATTTTTAGATGAAGGGTTGTTATGAAATAATTTGCGCATCCTGTAAAAATGACGGCTGTTTTAAAATAATTTTGAAACTGCATTGTACTTATAAAATATCAAAAACTTTATGTATCGCAGAATTTTCTTGATTAAATTAAGTGCTTCCTGAATATTAAAATAAACCATTAACATTTTATTCCCTATTGAATAATAATAAATTATACATCAGCAGTAGAATAAATATGCGAATATGTGCTGTCGAAAAACGTTACTTATAAACCAAAAGGATATATATATATATATATATATATATATATATATATATATATATATATATATATATATATATATATATATATATATATATATATAATATTTCATATATAAGGATTATTATATAATTATTAAATGTATTGTAGCATGTTGTTTTACAATTCTAAAGTTCTATTTAATTCCAAGCTATTCAATTAACAATTCAAATTTGTCTTTCTTGCCTAAAACTTCATATTGAAAAAGAATGATCACTGAGAAAGAAGTCTGCTCATAAAACCATTAAAAGCAAAAATATCAGAAGAAAGCTAACGCAAGATATTTTCCTGTAATTATTGCATAGATGACTGAGTCTCTCTGTGTAATTTAGCAGCACCATATTCATCCATCATATTCGGAGAGGACTTGCGCTTGATTTGCATTAAAGGAAGGAAGAGCTCGTCTCTGTCTGGATCCAAGGATAGGACTTCATTAAGACGTCTGGAGACTGACCGGATGCAGTAACTTAACATGCCGTCCTGGGTATGACGACAAACTACACCCGCGTCCTGGGGAAAACGATAAACTACGTCCGACAGCAAGTCTTCTGATCAGGAGGTCTTGAGGAGCGTGGAACCACCTCTTAATTGCTGGTATTCCCAGGTCCACCCTGACCCGGGGTAGTGGTACCCATGGGCAAATAGCTAACCCCCAAACTGGGGTCCAAAAATATGAATGTGTAAAAATAGGTTTTAATAGCAGAAATACTTTTTTGTAAAAAACTATTACCAGCAATAATTTTTTGAAAGAAAATTTTTTTTAAAAAATTTTTTTTATTACGAGCAATATATTTTTGAAAAAAAATATTACCAGCAATAACAATTTTTGCGTTAAATAACCCATTGAGGTTGATATGATGTAAAACAAACCAAACCAAACCAAACGCACATTAACATGTCGCTTTTCGTGTCACATAGTGTTATTCGCTCTCCACAATCATCTTTTTACCGAGTGCCTTCAGGCCGTTGGCGATCATGGCACTCCACAATCTCCAGCCCGTTGTAGATCTTAATAAATTTTATCTTTTTGTTATCTCTTCTAAGTTTATGACTTGTTTTCCTCTGTCCCTTTAGCGTTGACATTCCATGCCCCGAGAATTATTTTCGTTTTCTGGGTGACAGTCCAGTGACCCCCTATCGCTCCTGTCTTTCCTTATCGGGCGAGGGATCAATTCCAATGTGTCTGACCCCCCCGTTCACGCTGTTTGTGCTAACAATTGTTGGATGACGGTCAGGTGACATATGTTGCACATGTCCCTCTTTAATGGACGTGGAGTTAATTTCAGTAGACTTTATCCCCTTTCACGACGTTATCTTTTATAATTTGAATGTTAAAGGGCCTTAGTTTTCTTGGGATGCTCAGTCTATAAGGTAGTTACACTCGTTTAGAATTAACTGTTTGTGTCCCATAGACTAGTTCATCTTGGGTATGAAGATAGACCACATACGGTAGCAAGGTCTCTGATCAGGAAGTTTTGAAGAGCGTGGAACCACCTCTTAATTGCTGGCGTTTCCAGGTTCACCCTGACCGGGGCTGATAGCAGCTGTTAGGGCCACAGCTATGAGCAAATAGTTAACCCCAAAACTAGGGTAAAAACATTATGAAAGTATAAAAATTTAAATAAAAATACCAGCAATACATTTTTGAAAAAAAAATATTGGCAGGATAAGATTTTTGAAAAAATAAAAAAATATTGCACGAAATAGATTTTCGGGAAAAGAAAATATTACCCACAATACACTTGACGCTTGATAAAACCTCAATAAAATCTGATTTCATACAAAGAATACATGTTCTATTCAGACGAACCTATCCTAAAAATCTTCTCGCCATTAAACAACCTATTGGGGTTGATGTGCCGTAAAACAAAATAAACCAAGCCGTAGAAAAGTTGTTAATCAAGACTAGGGTGATCAGTTTGCCCTGCGACTTTATCCATTGTCAGGAAAGGGATAATACATGAATTCATGTCTGCTCTAAATGCATTTCTGTTATTAAAGCATAAATTAGTGAACTGATTTTATTAAAATGTTTTCTTGTTAGAAAAATGATAAAACATAATGAAATATTTCTTCGCTAATGCAAATGCTGCCACTGTAACGGCTTTTCAATAAAATGCTGCTTGTTCGTGAACAGATTTTATGCCTTCTTAAAGATAATTATCTAGAGAATATCTATATGGCATTATTAACTTAATTCTCGCACAGCTGATTTGTAACGTACATACGCTTATATTAAGCTAATATGAAAGCAGCCATAGACCTAAAGTATGGTAGCTTAAAAGGGATAAATTTTATTCTATTGCATCGTTGAAGCGAATCTCACATTTAAGCTTTTAAATTCTTTATTGTTAATTCTTTCAAGTAATCATATTTCTTTGATTTGACGTTACTTCCGACTTCGGCAAAGTTAAACATGCAACATTTACACCGGCTTCGTTTTTTATGTCCCGTATCCCTTCAGAGCGTGGAAGGTCGTGACTCTCCACAATTTCCTATCTTTTGGGTTAAATAAGAATTAACAATGTTTGTCTTTTTACTATTTCTCCCACTCCCTGGTCTGACATCCATTTGCAGAAACTTGTAATGTATGTTACCCGCTTTTTCTCACTGACATTCTCGCCTTCATTATGTCATGTGACTATCAAATTCTCCAAACTCTCTTTCTTTCTTATGCATGCAGGCTTTTCATCTGATTCTTTTTGATTCTATGCATCAGTGTCCGTTCTGTTTCCATTTTCCTTAAAACTTCCTCGTTCATTACATTCCCTCCCCATCTTTTTTCCAGAACCATATGCGTTTACTTCAAGTTTACTCTTCATTTGGGAGGAAATTGTTGAGAACTCACTGTCATATTGGGGGGGGGGGCGGATTTTATTTGGGAACACTTTTTTTTTTGTTTCTCAAGAATAGTTTTTGTTTATTAATACTGTGTTTAGTTTTTGGAAAGCATCATTCGTTTTTTTTAGTACGCCTTTGGTATATTGTGTCCCATTTTTATCCTTTGTTGAAAGACTTCCCAGTTAATAAGCATGCCAATCGTCGGACTCTCATTAAATACGAATGAATAACAATGCTAGATTGATATATCTATACTTCCCGATGTGGTCCTTTTTAGTTCAATTATTAACACATAATAATGGAAATATACAACAGTGGTGATATACCGGAAGATCTAAGTAGATCCATTTTTATAGCACTGCATAAGAAGCCAGGTGCAAACAAATGTGGACTCCATCGGACAACCAGTCTAACGTGTCACATAAGAAAACTTAACATCCGAATTCTGATGAATAGAGCGCGAAGCAGAATCAGACCGGAAATAAGACAAGAACAGCGCGGTTTTTTGTTAAAGAAACTAGAACAGAGAATGCGCTATTTATACTCAGAATGATATTAGAAAGAGCACTAAAAATGCAGAAGGATATATACCTATGTTTTATAGATGATGCAAAATCGTTTGATAAAGTACGTCACAAAGAACTGTTGGAACTGCTTGGTTAGGCTTGACATATATGGGAATGATATTAGAATAATCCACAAACTATTCTGGCGGCAAACCGCCTGCGTACGGATAGAAAATGAATTTAGTAGATATACAAAAATAGAACGGGGTGTAAAACAAAGATATGTCTTCTCACTGGACTTATTCAACCTATACATCAAGGCGATTCTGAGAGAATTAGGTGTTCTACCAGGATTCATTTTTGGTGGCCACAATCTTATCAATATAAGACACGCAGATAACACTGTGTAAATGGTAAACACAGAAGGAAAACCACAGGTCCTCCAGAACAAGGAAGTAACGGAAAGCGAGAAGAAAGGACTAACAAGAACTGTAAGTAAACAGAATGTGTGGTTCTCAGGAAAAGAAAAGGCTCAAGATTCAAGTATGAATTGGAGATACCAACATTGAACAAGTTCAGGCGTGTAAATATTTGAGGAATTATTTTAACAGAGGATGGGAAAATGCGACCCCGAAATATGAACGCACTTTGAACAGCAAAAGACGCGTTTTAAAATCTAAACAAAAGCTCTTAGAAACAGGACAATTTCTTTAGAAACATCGAAAATGGTGCTCAACTGTTATGTAATAGCAATCCTCGTATATGACAGTGAATGCTAGCCAATTCTCACTCAACTTAAGAGACGACCGGAGGAAAGCAAAATGTGATTCTACAGAAGGATACTGAGAATGCCATAGATGGAGCATCTAAGCAACGAAGTAGCCATTATTTACATTATTCGGACTATTGTCCTGATCTTTGTCGCCATATTTATTACAACGTTTCGGCCGTTGTACGCTCCGGCCTTTTTAAGGTGGTTGGAATGTCGAACTGAACCCTTTATTTCGCTCACTTGGGTTGACTGTTCTAGTTCCACGTGCCATGTTTAATGGATGTCAGTTATCAGTTACCTCCTGTTAATTTTTCCCTCTGAAAGTTCTTCACTACCTTAACCGGTTATTGAACTCACACTCTTTGGGTCCTGTCACTGGATCTAACCAACGCCTTTATCCACTGTGCCATGTGTTCAATACCCGGTTAAGGCAGTGGAGAACTTTCAAAGGGAAAAACAAATCCTGGAAACTTTTGGATCGGACTAATGGATGAAAACAAGAATAAATCTAAAAATATTTTCTTTTATGTCGTCATATTTGGCGGGAGGCTAATGATAATAAGATTGGCATAATTTGACTTAGAATAGTACATTAATAAGATATTCTCACAGACGATTACTATTGTGCAGTGAGAGTAATCTCCATTGTGTACGCTACAAATGTAGTCCTGGGTATGACGATAAACTACACCCGGCATCAAGGAGTCTGATAGGAAGATTGGAAGTTTTGAGAAGCGTGGAATCACCTCTTAAATACTGTTGCTCGAAGTGGTAGCACCTGTTAGGGTTCAAGCTAGGGGCAAACAGTGAGCCCTAGAACAAAAATAAAAAACTATTTTTATAGCAAAAATACCAGCAATACATTTTCTGCATTATTTGCGCTATTGTCCTCATCTTTGTCGCTATATTTATTACAACGTTTCGGCTGTTGTACGCTCCGGCCTTCTTCAGGTGGTTGGAATGTCGAACTAAGCCCTTTATTTCGCACACTCGGGTAGACTGTTCTATTTCCACGTGCCGTTTTTAATGGATGTCAGTTGTCAGTTATCTCCTGTTAATTTTTCCCTCTGAAAGTTCTCCACTGCCTTAACCGGGTATTGAACTTACACTCTTTGGGTCCTGTCACTGGATCTAACCAACGCCTTTATCCACTGTGCGATGTGTTCTTGAGGACATCAGTGAATTTCTGGGTATTATAAACCTAATGTCTTCAGCAACCATTTTACCAGTGCTCATATTGAAATTTTTGCTGTTATCATTACATGTTTTTACCAGAGCTCATATTGCAACTTTGTTGTTATTATCGCTTTTCTCTGGCACTCCTTATTACTGGTTCCCATATTGTATTCATTTCTATTCTTGGTCGGCTCAGGAGATTTTTGTGGCCTAGCATATGTGCTGATTCCTTAAGTTTACGAATTTTTCAAATGGTGTTCCTTGTCTATGATCTCAACATGATCCCACAGAGGGCGGTGATCTCCCTTCTCTCTCCATATGGCGACAAAGATGAGGACAATAGTCCGAATAATGTAAATAATGTACATAATACCTCATCTCAGAAATATAGACAAATACATTTTCTATAGTAAAATGACCAAAAACACAGTTTTAAAGCAAAATGACCAGTAATACATTTTATAGTAGAATGGCCAACAATACATTTTATAGCAAAATGACCAACAATACATTTTATCCTTGATTAAAGACACACAATTGCGTTCAAAATATATTTAGTTGAATCCATAAAATTGTGTTCAAAATATTCAGATTTTGGCATTTAGTAACCCATAGAGGTTGATATACCGCTAAACAAAATCAACCAATCAACAAATGAGGCTAAGCTTAGTAATATCAAAAATTTAATCAATTAAATTATATGTCAGTAAAAATAATTGAAGGTAAGATATTATTTTTATCAGGATTTAATAGTAGATAATATCTGACATGAAATTGCAGCACTTTAATACTTGTATAATTGAGTTAACAACGAAGTCTCATACAGAGGCTTCAATTATGGTTTAGGGTGGTTCCTTAAAATAAACTACTTTGAAAACATCTAATTATAGTATCATTAGACAGTTACAATTTGCATAATACTCGATTAGTGCGGTAAAACATTCTTTAGTTTAATCATAGTAATTGAAAATTGATGTTTCTATAGTTACTGATGTACACATTAGCTGCACTAATCGAGGGATTCCTGTATTATGAACTTGCAGCAGCGTCTTTTTTAGCTTATATTTTACGAAGAATAGATTCTACAGACATCTTTCTTTAATAATTCTAAAACGTAACAATGAAATGTGCAACAATTTTCGGATTTTTAGTTATCAAAGTTATTTGATACCAAGCGCTCTCACAGAGGTTTTCATAAAAGTATCTTTAAGTGCTGGGAACTCTTATTGATATTTAATATTACTTTGGTGTCATGGACTTTATTTGGCAAGCGAACACGGGAGAATTCTGTTTCATTTCATTTTTCATTCGAAAAGGTATTATTTTCTTTCATTCTGTATTTTCTTCCGACGGCGTCAATAGATTTCTTCTTTTATCGACTGTAATTTTATATTTATACACCGTTTTCCAATTGAATGCTTAAGAGAAAATGTCAAATGCCGACTTAATTTGTGCGAAAAATGTCAAATCTCTTGAAAAAGCACAGCATATATTTACTTTATCATAGAACCCAGTGTTTGGCTATATTTGCCTTGAACTCTTCTTACGTATGAAGAAATGCTCCCTTTTTCCTTCATATCTCAAACGAATGCTGTGTGTAGACATTTTTTCCATTTAGTAAGAGATGTTGAGAAAGTATTCAGTTATCGTACAAGTTTATCTGTGATCTTTGTGTCAACAGACATTCCGTCTTCTTATTTTCCAACAATTTTAACCTCCTATTATACTTGCTAATGCATGCTGCAACTTTTCTTTTAAAAGGTGTCACTTTGCAACTTCCATAATTGAAGTTATCGACCATATCTTCAGTTTGGAGATATATCTAGGGAGATGATGGATTCTCTGTCAGGCAGCCAAATGTATTCACTTTATCTATTCGGTTGAATTTAGCTAAAAACATTTTGTGTAATATAATAATACCGAAAAGTGGTATTTGTGAGAATTTGGTTATATTGTTGCTGAATTATAGTAATAAATAATGGAGAGAAAATTTAACTCTTAAACGGCGGGTAAAGATTTTACAAACGTGAATATCAAATGGGTAAAAAAAACAGCAAAAAACAAAAAACAAAACCCCAGAAAAATCATTATTTTAAAGGGTGAATTTTATGTTGATATTGGCTGTGGAATCACCTCTTAATTACTTTTGTTCCCAAGTCAACCCTAGCCAGAAGTGGTAGAACCTGTTAGGGTTCAAGCTAGGAGCAAACAGTGACCTCTAGAAAAAAACAATACACTATGAAAATATAAAAATACATTTTTATAGCTAAAATGCCCGCAATACATTTACTATAGTAAAATGACCAACAACACAATTTTAAAGCATAATGACCAGTAATACATTTTATAGTAGAATGACCAACAATACATTTTATAGCAAAATGACCAACAATGCATTTTATAGTAGAATGGCCAACAATGCATTTTATAGCAAAATGACCAACAATGCATTTTATAGTAGAATGGCCAACAATACATTTTATAGCAAAATGACCAACAATGCATTTTATAGTAGAATGGCCAACAATGCATTTTATAGCAAAATGACCACCAATGCATTTTATAGTAGAATGGCCAACAATACATTTTATAGCAAAATGACCAACAATGCATTTTATAGTAGAATGGCCAACAATACATTTTATAGCAAAATGACCAACAATACATTTTATAGCAAAATGACCAACAATGCATTTTATAGTAGAATGGCCAACAATACATTTTATAGCAAAATGACCAACAATGCATTTTATAGTAGAATGGCCAACAATATATTTTATAGCAAAATGCCCATCAATGCATTTCATAGTAGAATGGCCAACAATACATTTTATAGCAAAATGACCAACAATGCATTTTATAGTAGAATGGCCAACGATACATTTTATAACAAAATGACCAACAATGCATTTTATAGTAGAATGACCAACAATGCATGATAAAAGTCACAACTCGGATTGAGAAATCGCCGAGTTCGAATTCCAGTTGTGTTCATTACGTTCCCTTAAATGATAATACCTTTGGGAAAGTTATGAATCAATTTATTTTCCTCCAAACAGGACAGACAGTTCTATAGCTTTGGTTGGCAACTGTTCTAGGAGAAAAACTCTGAATTAAAAAAAGAACAGCCTGGAGAGGATTGGACACTTGAGCAGAACATGTAGTGTCACTGTGATCCTAATTGTTTTCGGTATAAAAAAGAGGACATTTTAATTCGTTTACTTTATAAAAATAAGGATTTTTGGTTTGGTTTGGTTTGGTTTGTTTTACGCCATATTAACCTCAATGGGTTATTTAATGCTGACAAAACTTTTATTTCTGGTAATATTTTTTCTTCAAAAATGTATAGCTGATAATAAATTTTTTTTTCAAAGTATTTCTGGTATTAAAACCTATTTTTACACTTACATAGTGTTTTTTGTTTGAGGGCTAACTATTTACCCATAGTTGGGACCCTAACAGGTGCTACCACCCCAGGTCAGGGTGGGCCTGGGAACACCAGGAATTAAGAGGTGGTTCCACAATTCTAAAAAACCTCTTGATCAGAAGGCTTTCTGTTGGACATAGTTTATCGTCATACCCAGGACGCCGATGTAGTTTATCGTCATACCCAGGACGGACAAAAATAAGAAAGAAACGAAAATAAAATAAAAGTTATGTTCCGTATTTTTTAACTCTTTGAAACCTTTCATGGAAAACGGAGTTGTGCAATATTTGGATAAAGTTGTTACTATTTTGTTCTCTTTTCTGTTCGCGAAGTCTGCATGAAGGCATAGAACTGTCTTTGGTTTGTTCTTCCAGCTTTGTTTGCAAGCAAACCTCCAGGAAATTCTGTCACCTCCTGAATCCGACGAAATAGTAACACCATGGATCTTACAGATGCCAATTATTCATTTAGACTCGGCTCATAAGCGAATGATGGCCAGAATGTTTAAAAAGGTTTAAATCACCAACTGATATTCGTTGATCTCAAATGAAATATCATTTAATTATGTCCGCTGTTCAAGTGTTAATATTATCGCTAAGTGACAAAAATACAAACAAGATTCGAAAAATAATGGCGTCATTTTTTAGTTACTAAATACAACCATGAATGCAAAATCTCTTGGGTCGGGTAATAGGAGTGCAAAATTGCCTTGAAAAATCAGAATTCAAAACGCTTTTACTTGGGTTTGAACACCAAACACTGGCAATAAATATGCAACTCTTTCAACCACAAAGAGATCTACTTTTTATTTACTAAGCTTAGAGGACGTGGATAAACTGGCGTTGCGAATAGGGAGGAAAAGGATGATTTGGCTGCACCATTCTTCAAAACGAAACCTGACTGCTTAGAAAATTGGTATTCCCGAAACATTAGTTTCTTCCTGGGTTTGAAACTCCACCACCGGAGACAATGTGAAGTCTAGCTCATTCATCCAACAGGTAACAAGATGGCATTCTTTTCCGATATCTGACCCGACGACGGGGCCTAGTATTGTCGGCCGCATCCTCCACAGGTGGGGTGGGGGTAAGCACGTTCCCCACCAAAAGAAGTCACCTACTAAGTAAATCTATACAGAATCTAGATAGATGGATTGGGTTGATTCTATATAATTATCTATTTCTACACTGTTTATACAGTGTAACCCGGATATAAGAGAGTTGTCGGGACCGGAGAAGAAGTATCTTATATCCGGGTTTCTCTTATATCAGGGTTTCTCTTATATCCGGGTTTGGTCTATTTTGTTTTATTAACACAGGCTCTAATTTGGGACCAGAGAAAACCTCTCTTATATCCGAGTTTCTCTTATATCCGGGTCTCTTATATCCGGGTTACACTGTATCTACAAACAATTTAATGGTACATCGAGATAAAGAGAGTTAAAAGACAATGATCTGCTCAAATCCTCAAGGTAAACTATAAGCCTTAGTACTTCCATGATATACCAACGCCTTAAAAAGTAGGACTAGCCTAGCAACTTTCCTTTGGTACTTCGACTTCACAAATTTAAGCGCAGTACTAGAATGGCAACTAAGTCTTATAATTTCACTTTTGAAATTGCGAGTTGTAGCCTTAAGTTCCGCGCTAACTATCTCTTCTCCCGCACTTCTTACTTGAGGGAGTGTCCTGTTTCCTGCTTTCCTGTCAACTAAGATTTTCAAAATTTTAATTGCTATCTCAATCGTCATCTTTTGTTTCCTTGAATCCTGATTTTACATGGTCTCCCTTTGTTTCGATCATCCTTAGAAACCCATTCTATCTTAGGGGATTTATTGCCTTGAAAAAAAAACAAAAAAAAAACAAACAAAAAACAAACAAAAAAACAACCCAGAAATAATTTTAACATTAAATAAAGCAACAATTGTTGACATGTAAAATCAATCAACCCCAAAACTAACCCAATGTTTTTTTTTTCCGAGTCGGAACAATCCAGTTTTACTAATGCCATTCTGGGTAGTTACTATGTATTGCAAATTACAGTACTTTGTTAAATCGGAAGGGCCGTAGGATGGTTGGAAGATTGTGCTGCGGCATGCTTCTCAGTTGGAGAGAGCTTCTCTCGTGAGAAAATCAGTCACCAACTTCTTTTTTGGACACAATAAAAATTAGTATTTGAAATCTTCACTCGTACCTGAAATCAAACATCGACTGATTCTTTTTAGTACACTTAGAGAAAAGAAAAGAAAACTACGGGCTGATCATCGGTAGACCGCAGGAAGGAGCTGTTTTAATGCAAAACTATTTTATTGAAATATCAATAAAAATGAGTAAGAAAAGCGGCCATAAATTCTAAGAAATTGAATTTACCTCTAATGTCGACAAGAATGCCTCTATTTTTTGATTATGGATAAATTATATGTCAGTAAAAATAATTGAAGGTAAGATCTTATTTTTATCAGGATTTAATGGTGGATAATATCTGACATGAAATTGCATCACTTTAATACTTGTATAATTGAGTTAACAACGAAGTCTCATACAGAGGCTTCAATTATGGTTTAAGGTGGTTCCTGAAAATAAAATACTTTGAAAGCTTCAATATTGAAAGAATGGCAGCAAAAACACGAAGTCAATATATCTCAGATTATTTCTGTCTAAAATACTATTGGAAGGATTTTATTTAATATAAGCATTATTATAATATATACTACGTTAGTCTGATAATAGTTGCTATTCTTAGTGTATGAAAATTGTATATAAATAGAACAATGACTATGGCACAGAAATATATGTTTGAGTAGCAATCCCTCTTTAATACATGTTTCATTAAACAAGACTGACAAGAGATATTTTGTTTAGTTTCGATTATCTTTTTCTTGCATATCTTTTAAGTGTTCTCTTTTCTAGATTTAATGAGTGTAAAAATTGTAAACTTTGTTAATTTAGTGCGCTTTCGACTTATGTATTAATTATTTCCCATAATCTCTGTTATACTACTATAAAACTGTTGTGCAAGTGTAATTATAGTCAGTATAAAAGTTAGTAAAGTTGACCTATTCATTGAGGCCGTGTTCATAATTGATATTATAAAGGGTTTGTTTCTTCTTTGTTTTAATAAGAGATTATCTGAAATTTCAATGATTTTTACAATTGTCAGCGTGTATCTCAGTCATATTCTCGACGGGTATCATGTGTAGCATGCTTGGTAAAATATCACGTTGCTTTAAATATGTCCGTATGGAGATCTGGTCAGAGAGATGTAGAGTCAGTCGTTCTGACAGGTGGACGGTAACCTGCCCAACAATTATATATAGTTTTGATTTTGCTTTTATCGGGAGCGACAGTATATATATATATATATATATATATATATATATATATATGTTATGGTCCAGGTTCCTTGTATCATGGTGATGGTCCAAGGTAGAACCAATGAAGAATAACTCGAACACAGGTATGGAATAACACAGATATATTACAAACAGAATATGTACAAAAGAAGTAGAAGTGTTAGTAATAACAATCAGGTTAGGTTAGAGAGAACTATGTTGTCTCGACCAGTATCACTATTCCAATGTCTTACAGTAATCGTCTAACGCGACTCTGTCTCTGACTGACTCACACTGACTCACACTACTGATTCCTCTTGAGGCGCAGTATTTATGGTGTACGGGATAGTCCATTACTATTATGGGTAAGTTCCCAAAACACCCCACTTCCAAAGCTTTTACGTAGCAGGGGTTTTTAATATCTTTTTTTCTTTGGATTTATTTACAAAGGTTCTGTAAATTTTCTTTTTCGAGACGATTTTCTTGGTTCTGGCATTGTTTGCGGTCTTTTTATATCAAACGTATCGAAAATCGTGTCCATTAACTCGTCTTGAGGTGGACTGTTAGCGTCCTGTAACAGTCTTTTCCTTATTTGGTTTACGTGTCTTCTGTGTGAGAATTTTTGTCCCTGTACTATGTAAACCATCTTGCCAATTTTTTTTGTCATTTGTCCCTTGCTCTTAATACAATGTATTATTTTTGTAGGCTTTAAAAAAAACTTTTTCTCCTGGGAGAAATTTTCATTTTTGGTGCATAGGACTGTGTTACTTGTTTTGTTTTACTTGGTAGCAAATTATCAAATGCAGATCTAATCTTTCTTGTAAACATCACTTCTGCTGGTGATAGTGTTGATGGTGTAGCATTATTTGGCGTTATTCGATATACCTGAAGAAATTGCTGTAGTGCTTTCTCCGTAGGTACATCGTAGGCTTTTCGTAGCGCTCTTTTGAGTGTATCAACGAATCTCTCCGCCTGCCCATTTGATCTTGGGTGATAAGGCGGGGTTTTTATGTTTTACTTGATAAATTTCGCAAAACTCTTGGAAATATGCTGGCGTGAATTGCGTTCCATTATTTGTGACTAGGCAATCCACTACACCAAACCGAGTGAGGAAATTTATGGTCGTTTCTGAAGTAGGATTTTTGCAAAGAAACACCTCCGGCCATTTACTATAGCTATCCACAATGATTACATAGTAAAAACCGTCAATTGGTCCTGCATAATCTGCGTGTATTCTTGACCACGGACGATCAGTCTCTGGCCATGGCTTATGTATGATTGGCGGTGCTTTGGCTGCTAAATTACAACCCTTGCACATTTCCACCATCGGAGTAATATCCTGGTCCATATTCTTCCAATATACATAGCTTCGCATTAGCGGCATCATTCTATTTTTACCAGGGTGGCCCCTATGGAAATCCTTTAAGATCCGCTTTTGTAATGTTTTGAGAATTAAAACCCTTTCGTTGTAAAGTAACACATTGTCGCATAGAGAAAAGCTGTCTGAAATTTGCTCATTTTTTCTGTTATTTTTTCTTTTGTTTCATTAATAAATTCGTCGGTTTTGGTTTCATTTTATATGTCTTGCAATGTGACTGGGAGGTTTCTAACTGTACAACATAGTACTGTCCTGATGTCTTCTTCGTTTCTTAAGGCTGCGATTATCGTATCTTCCAATGGCTCTGTCTTTGTTGGTATAAGACTGCATGCCCTATCTTTTTCGTTGGTAAATATTCCAATCTGAAATTATAATTCAGAAGAATCGTTCCCCATTAAGTAATCTATTTGCAGTGTAAACCAGTAGACCATTTTTCGAACCGAAAATTGTTAGTAACGGTTTGTGATCCGTCTGAAGAGTAAAATGTCTACCATAGATGTACCTATGAAACCTCGTGACTGCGAAGATAATTCCTAGAGTTTCTTTCTCTATTTGGGAATAATTTTTCTCTGCTGGTTTCAGGGTTCGAGAAGCATGTGCGATGGGTTTTATTGTCCCATCTGGATTTTTATGTAATATACACGCTCCGACTCCGTAGGCGCTAGCGTCACTTGCTACAATAATTTCTAGTTTGGGATCGTAGTGTGCCAAAAATAAATCTGAAGTTAGCGTTTTGATTATTTCGTCAAATGCTTTTTGGCATTGATCTGTCCACTGCCAAACATTTTCTTTCTTTAGCAGCTCGTTCAGTTTTGCGCGAAGTTTATGCATATGAGGTATGAATTCCTGGTAGTTACTTGCTAATCCTAGAAAACTTTGTAGTTCTGTTATATTTTGTAGGAACAGATATTTTTTTTTTATTGCTGTAGACCTTTCAGGGTCTCGTCGTCTACCTTCTTTATTATATGGCCAAGGTATTTGATTTCCTTCATGAAAAAATCGCACTTATTTTCTTTTATTTTCGTCATCCAGGTATGCAAATGTGTACTCTAGTCCGGCAAGCATCGTATCCATTGTCTGTTAGAATATAGCCGGCGCAACCTTAATTCCAAAAAGATAGTGTTTGGTATCTGTACAGTCCTTTCTGTGTGTTTATGCATAGTAGTTTTGAACTTTCTTCATCGACTGGAATTTGCAGGTACGCCTCATTTAAATCAGTTTTTGAAAAATATTTTCCGCCATTTAATTTAGTAAATACTTCTTCTGGACTGGGTAGTGGATAATGGTAGTCCTTTATTGCTGCGTTCAACCCTGTAGAAAAATCAGCGCAAACTCGAATTTCGTCTGATTTCTTTATGACTTAGACCGTCGGTGCGGCTCATTTACTGTATTCTACTTTTGTCAATATGCCAGTGTTTTCGAGTCTGGTTAATTCTTGATCACTCTTTTCAATTGACGCAAACGGTACGCTCCTTTTTGTCTTGAAAATAGGCTGAACGTTTTCCTTTACTTCGATATTTGCTGCCATTTTCTTACATCTTCCTCGGCCTGATGAAAATACTTCAGGGAAACTCGTTTTTAGTTTTTCTTTTAATTTGTCTGTCTCGCTTGGTAAGCTTTTTTACATTTTGGCAGTACGTACTTATAAGTAGATCCCACAATTCGAATGTTTGCATCCAGTCCGTTCCGAATAGGTTTTCGGTATTTCTTAAGACGTACATTTTTAGTTTTTTCGTCATTCCATTGAATGTTACATTAGTAATTACTTCACCCTCGAATTTGATCTTTCTCCCCGTAACTGATCTAGCAATTTTATCAGTTTTTAACATAGCAGGTTTGTTCAGTTTTCTCCATGTTTGTAGGTTTATAATCGTTAAGTCTGAGCCAAAATCCAGCTCTAGCCTAACTTTTCTGTTTTGCATTTCAACTTGTACGTATTTTCTTATGTTAGTCTCATCTTCTTGGTCAGTCCTCATAATTCTGCTTTTGTTTTCTCTTCTAGACCAGCAATGAGAACTTTTATGGTCTATTTTTTTACATGATAGACAGGTTTTAAAACGATATGTACAGTCTTTTAACCAATGCCAAGTCCCACAGCGATAGCATGGACTGGGTGGTAGTTTCTTATATTGATTTTTAGAGTTAGAAAATTTTGTTTTACCTGTTGTTGAGGGGGGAAAATCTGTTTGGTTGGTTTGTGAGGAGGGTAAATTGGTTTGTCTTCGTACTTTATGTATGTGTGCTATTCCAGCTTCTTCTATGACTTTTGTCTTTCTTCACACTGATGCATCTCTGGCAGTCTTCGGCTAGCTTTTGAAGTGTCAAATCAGTTTCACTCTCCAATATATTTTTGCTTCTTAGGTTGAAACCAGGCCTTGGACGTAAATTGAGCATTTGAAATTGTCCGCGCTGAGTTCTGATAATTTGAAGTCGTCACAATATTTGTTGACAATGGACGCGAAAGTTATGTAATCTTCGTTGTCCTTTTTTGTAAGGTTTATGCATTTCCATCTTTTGTGGAATAGTGAAGTATTATGGCTGAAAAGTTCCGTTAGCAGTTTAATGGCTTCTTTGAACGTTAGCTCACTTGTTTTTCTGGGAAGGATATAATCTACGAATTTGGTATATTCGCATGTGCCTAATTTTGTTAGCAATAGACGTACTTTACGTGCGTCTGACCAATCTTTGCAGTCAAATTTATATAGATCTTCGTACCTTCGGAAGTTGTTTGCAAAAGTTTTATCTTTTTCGGGTGCGTGCTTGAAATCTTCGATAGTACTCCAAATAGTGTCTTGTGAGAGAACTGTTTCGTTCTCAGATTTTTGCTCCTTATTCGACATTACACGTAGCAATAATTCTTGCTATTCCAGATGTTTCTGTTCGTACATTTGCTGCTGTTCAAATTAGATTTTGATAAGCTCCATAATGGTTGACTTGAAATCTTCCAAGTTGACGTATTTTTGTGTAACCTAATATTATGTAACCTGTGTACGCAAAAAAAATTCCTTTGTTGCCAGTAATTTTGATATCCAAAAAGAAAATTCTTTGTTTTTTTTTGTGTGTTCGCGCAGAACTAGTTTTTTCTTTTTAGAATCCCGCGTAGAACTTGTTTTTTTTAGAGTTTACTCGTCGACCACTGTTATGTGCGACGGATAGCAAAAAAAAGGTATGTCCTCCGCGTAGAGAATTTGTTTGTCCTTTGAGTTACCTCGTCGTCACTGTTATGTGCGGCGGATAGCAAAAATGTATGTCCTCCGCGTATAGAGTTTGTATTTCTTTAGGGGTTTCCTCTTCGCCACTGTTATGGTCCAGGTTCCTTGTACCACGCTGTTGGTCCAAGTTAGAACCAATGAAGAATAACTCGAACACAGGTATGGAATAACACAGATATATTACAAATAGAATATGTACAAAAGAAGTAGAAGTGTTAGTAATAACAATCAGGTTAGGTTAGAGAGAACTATGTTGTCTCGAAGTATCACTATTCCAATGTCTTACAGTAATCGTCTGACGCGACTCTGTCTCTGACTGAGTGACACTCACTGACTCACACTACTGCTTCCTCTTGAGGCGCAGTATTTATGGTGTACGGGATAGTCCATTACTATTATGGGTAAGTTCCCATAACAATATATATATATATATATATATATATATATATATATATATATATATATATGTGTGTGTGTGTGTGTGTGTGCGTGTGTGTATTTAGGCAGCATTATCATTCAAGCCAATGTTTGGTTGAATAATCTGTACATATTATGTCTCTTTACTTTTATTTTAATCCTCTCACATTCTCTGGTCGACTTCTTAATGTTGATATTGAATTCATTAAAAAAGGTGCAGGGGGTTTGGATTTTTTCTTTTTTTTCTTTTCTTTTTTATTTTCCTATGTACTTTCAATCTTATTCAAGATCATCTTCAGGGCTGAACTGCTAAGACAAAAAATCAATATAATTGATAGTTGTGAATTTTTTTGTAAATGCGCATGAAACACACTCTGTTATAGTAATTTCAAAAATTAATTGTTAAGAATATGTAAGGGGTGGGGGGTAAATTAATTTGTAATTTTTTATTAGTTATGATTTTTAAATTGGCTATAACGGAACACGTTTCATGCGCATTTACACACACACACACACACACACACACACACACACACACACACACACATATATATATATATATATATATATATATATGTATAGGCAGCATATCTTGATTCAGGCATGTTTGGTTGAATAATTTAAATATTATGTCTATTTATTATTATTTTATCATCTCTAATTCATAGATGAATTTTTTACTGTTGTTATTAAACTGATTAAGGAAGACGCCATAGTTTTGGTTATTTCTTTTTTTTTAAAAGTACTTTCAATCTCATCAGATCATCTTCACGTGTGAATTGCTAAGAGAAAAAATTAATGTAACTGATAGTTGCGATTTTTTTCTAAATACGCATGAAACATTTATGTCGTTTTTTTCCAATGTTTTTGAATTAAGGGAGGCACTTTATAAACATTTACACACATTGTTGCTATACTCATAATTAATCTTATTTAGAGTCAAATTAATCTTTTGTCTTGACAATTCACTTCTGATTATAATCTCGGGTGAGATTGTAAATTCTTGCGAAAATAAAAATGAAAATAAAATAAAATAAAAACTACGGCGCCTTCTTTAAGGAATTTTATACCAATATTAAGAAATCGATAAGAGAATTTGAGAGGATTAAAATAAAAAATAAATGGACTTATGCCTAGATTATTTAACCAAACATATTTGAATATATATATATATATATATATATATATATATATATATATATATATATATATATATATATATATATAATACATAAAAAGGTAATGGTCAGAGTTGAATAAAAGCAGGAAACAGTAGTATTAAAAGTGCTCAATACACATGCGAAAAAATAAAATGAAAAGTAAAAATAACATTTAGTGCATTTAACTTTAAAAATCATGAAGTCAGTTGGATTCGCTACTTTGGTTTCAACCTTACGCTGTCCTCAGGCGATTTTTATCAAATGACCTCTTGACGCTTTATTTTTTAAATAAACTGATGAACGCTATATTGTTATTTTGAAAACTAACAATGTAGCATTCATTAGTTTTAAAAAATAAAGCCTTTAAGATGTCATTTGATAAAAATCGATTGCGGATACCGTAAGGCTTAAAACCAAGGTAGCGTATTCAACTGACCTTCTGATTTTTAAAGTTATATATATATATATATATATATATATATATATATATATATATATATATATGTGTGTGTGTGTGTATGTGTGTGTGTGTGTGTGTATATTTATAATTGCCTGCAAACCAGCGTACTATACCAAACCACTGTAAAGTCCAAGCGAAATCTGAAAATATATAGGAATAACAGAAGGCCATAGGAAACAGAGAAGCAATTCACACAAAATTCTATTTTCCAGAAAAAAATATGCAAATAGCAGAAGCCCCTGAAAATATATATGAAACCAGTTCTAGATTAAATAGCTGGGTAGACTTTGCTATCTAACTGTAATTGTCAATCTGTATAGGAGAAGGATAACTGTGAATTCAAAACAGGCTATGTAGCCCTATGTAAACATCGAACAGATTAGGAAGTTACCAGTTTAGCTGTCATACGTTGGTTATAGGCTCTGTGATCGCGACGGAGGTCGAATGAAAAAGATGGAAGCTCACAGTCACGAACCAAACTACTCCAAAAATAAAATCGAAAATAAGAACAGCATCAACTTCCAGCAGCATCTGAAAACATGTAAATCTCCAAGACGAGAAAGTAGCATTAAATAACTAATAAATAACAACACATAACTTAAGCCTAATAAACTTTATTTCAAATAGCATAGTTTAGACTCGATGAAAAACACAAAATTTAAATAAATAAATAAAATAAGCAAACTAAATGTCATGATTATAAATAATATGTCATAGCCCGAAACCAAAGAAATGAGAAAGATCAGTTTCCTCCTTCCTATAAGCACTGACCTATCTCTGTATACAGTTCGCTCAAAGTGTAGTGGCGTATGGCCTGACGATGTGTGCAGCTGAGAGTTAATAATCTATCTATCTATCTATCTATCTATCTATCTATCTATCTATCTATCTATCTATCTATCTATCTATCTATCTCAGTCATTTCATTATCTATCTATCTATCTATCTATCTATCTATCTATCTATCTATCTATCTATCTATCTATCTCAGTCATTTCATTATCTATCTATCTATCTATCTATCTATCTATCTATCTATCTATCTATCTATCTATCTCAGTCATTTCATTATCTATCTATCTATCTATCTATCTATCTATATATCTATTATCTATCTATCTATCTATCTATCTATCTATCTATCTATCTATCTATCTATCTATCTATCTATCTCAGTCATTTCATTATCTATCTATCTATCTATCTATCTATCTATTATCTATCTATCTATCTATCTATCTATCTCAGTCATTTCATTATCTATCTATCTATCTATCTATCTATCTATCTATCTCAGTCATTTCATTATCTATCTATCTATCTATCTATCTATCTATCTATCTATCTATCTATCTATCTATCTATATATCTATTATCTATCTATCTATCTATCTATCTATCTATCTATCTATCTATCTCAGTCATTTCATTATCTATCTATCTATCTATCTATCTATCTATCTATCTATCTATCTATATATCTATCTATCTATCTATCTATCTCAGTCATTTCATTATCTATCTATCTATCTATCTATCTATCTATCTATCTATCTATCTATCTATCTATCTAATACAAAACCAGATTACCTCTCTCCAATATGATTTGCCAGTATGTAATCTCGTCAGTTCTAAAGCATCTAACTCCTCAGCTATAAGTCAATCATCTGTCCATTAATATCTGCATGTTCTTGTGATTCCGTGATTATTCCGGCAGTATTCTCTTCGGATTAAAAACAAAGTTATGCAACATTGTGCATATAGTTAGCATTTGTTGTATTGTCGAGACTACTGTGAGTTCACTGTGTAATGGTTGATTTATATAATAATTGATTTATATATTTGCATTAGTACAAGTTGATGAGTTGGAAGTGGTTCTCATACTGTAGCAGATATTAGACATCTGCAAAATCTATTCTGTCAATTCTGGAATGCTCCAGAGAATCCCAGTTTCTTAGAGCTGCATGATCTCTACAACTTTAAGGCGAAAAAATGAAGGCGTGTGATTCGATAAAACTGCGGTAAGAGACATTTATCGAGATTAGCTAGACAGGAGAATCTGTGGCGCTCACCGTGACAAGGTTATGTTAATGGTGGTTTAAATGGCTGATTTAAATAACGAATTTAATTATCTGTAGATATTCTGTTCTTTGTTTATTTCGTTTAACTTTTAATCAATACTGGTTATTCGTAAAATTAATAAAATATTCAGTTTGGGAGAATTTCTTTCAACTGTTCGATAGAGTCTGATTATTTTGTCTTCAAATCAAATTTATTCCATTTTATTTTCAGATAAACATGCCAATAACTTCGGCGTTAATTTTTATGGATATCAATAAATGCGTAAATATCTCGCCGTAACATTCAAGAGATTCCATTTTGTTTTAATGCGTATTTAGAGGAGAATAAGGGGGAAACGAGGAATGGCTACAGAAAGATTAGAAAGCAATAAAGATTAAATGAAGAAATTATTAGGTTAATAAAAAAAAATTATACTCATGTATTAAGTTGAGTCATAAATTCTGCTTTTGCATATCATGTTTATTATACGAAAAATAAAGCACATTTACATTTTATTCGGTTATATATTCGCCATTATTTGAATAAACTTTTGGAAAATTTATCAGGCAGTTCTTCGATACATTTTGAGTAAAATTTCGCGGGTTTTGCCTGACGTGGAAACGTTTTCGACAAATGTCCAAAATGGCTTAAAGTGAATGATGCCTCTAGATCTTGGCGAAGAAAGTTTTCCCCGTCAAGCATTTTGCGGCGATTTGGGTAAAAATTGATAATCAGCTGGTACAAGGCCAGATGAAAACAGCAGGTTCAATTTTTTTTCCTGTGTATTCTTGTTGCTTTCGGCATTACGTTGTCACGGAGAAGAACGACGATTTCCATACTGACTGGCGCCGGATAGTTTTGGACCAAACTATTATGGACACGTTGCAGCTGCCGGATTTATAAAAGTGCATTTAGTATTTCATTTCACTTTAAGAAGTCTAAATGTATGAACAGCAGGACCTTTCGTGGAACTCAGATACTGGAGTCGGCTGTGGAGATTTATACGAGCCAGTCCACCGCCTTTTAAATTGGACATTGTCGTATGTTACACATTGTTCATCACCTGTTATTATATATTTTAGGAACGTTTAGTTAGGTTGATGCAATCTTTGACCCAATCTATCTATCTATCTATCTATCTATCTATCTATCTATCTATCTATCTATCTATCTATCTATCTATCTATCTATCTGTTCCTATCTATCTATCTATCTCAATCTGTTCCTATCTATCTATCTATCTCAATCTGTTCCTATCCATCTATCTATCTATCTATCTATCTATCTATCTATCTATCTATCTATCTATCTATCTATCTCAATCTGTCCCTATCTATCTATCTATCTATCTATCTATCTATCTATCTATCTATCCCAGTCTGTCTATTATCTAAATAGAAACGCATACATTGTGTGACGGCGATGTATAAACCGAATGTATTTCTTTTAATGGGACACCTTAGAGGCCTGTGGCATCTCTTCGGTTATTCCGTTGGCTGCATGGGAGGTGAACCATCCTCCGTAGGCTGTCAAACAGCAACTGACTATTCTCACCAACGGCTGCCATGTGAATCTCAAGACCGCCTTTAATACGCCAGTAAATTCTTTTTGTCAAAATAGAAATAACCACATTTTGCATCTCTAGAGATCGATTTCTGATACCGAGCGCTACACCATATAAATATAACATTTTAACCAATATAATTACACACACACACACACACACACACACACACATACACACACACATATATATATATGTATATACATACATACATATATATATATATATATGTATATACATACATACATATATATATATATATGTATATACATACATACATATATATATATATATATATATATATATATATATATATATATATATATATATATATATATATATATCATTAGAAGATAGTAATAAATATGTTTCGATGGATATAAACGCATTCATCTCATCAAACCGACTACATTTTATGAAATAGAATCAAGATATGCCAGACAGACAGATATACAAAGATGAAAAAATAAAATAACAAAATAAAGAAATAGCAAAAATAAATTGAACGAGAAAAGTTTTCATTGGGAGCTTACATTATGAAGAGAGAGAACAAGAGTTAATATAACGAGGAAGGATGGTAAAGAGATAGGATGGTTAGATTTAAAGCAGAGTTAGCACAATGTGTCAAATAAAGTTCGAAGAGGCATGGGTTAAAATGATGTCTATTTAAACAGCATCTTCATCATATAATCATTTACATCATAATATTGATGATAATAAAAACATAATATACTCATAAGGAAAAAATATATTATTATAAATATAAAAAATACATAATAAAGTATAAAAGATGCCCATAGGCACACACACACACACACACACACACACACACACACACACACACACACACACACACAATCATACACTCACATATATATATGCATACATACATATATTTTCACACACACACACACACATATATATATATATATACATACATATATTTACAAACACACAATCACACACAGACACACATACACACACACACACATATATATATATATATATATATATATATATATATATATATAAAACAAAATATAAAGATATATATACACAGGCATATCCATATGCACACCAAAAATATAACTAAAATAATAAAGATGATCATGATAATAATAAAATAAATATTAAATTTTAATAAATGTAATATATAAAAATATATATATATAAATATTAAAAAATATAAAACTCATAGTAATAATAAATAAATAATAAAAAATACAAATAAAAACAATAACAATGAAAAATACTAGTAAAAAAAATAAAGGATATATATGATATGAGCATCTGCATGATAAATCACATAAATATCCAAATACATCTACAGACCAATATATACATGTGCGACAAGCACATACAAATACACATACATACATATATACGAACACAAGCACATATATATGATTGTACACATATACAATTAAATACCAATTCACAATTGCGTTACCAGCAAAGTAATTGTTTTAGGGTATTTTAAATCTATTTTTATGTTGACAATTGAAAATAATTTCATTTCTTTGGTTCAATAGTTGGCCTGCATTATTAGGATTTTCTTTCTGTAGGCATTGATTGCATTAATTCCGGAAGTTGTTGGGAGTTGGTGATTGACAGATAATATCCCATTTAATCTGTGGGGTGAATCCTCTATCTTTAATTCACTAAAAATGTTTGGAGAGAGCAGTTTGGTTACATTAAAGAAGCATCAGAGAAGGGATGCCTGTGATTGAAGAATATCTGTTTCCAACTCTCAGCAGAGATACCGATATATACTTTTTATCATTAATATTTGCTTTTGGAAAGATAGTAGCTTGGTATAAAACATTTTCTGAATTACAAATGCCAAAAACTTTCCAGTGGGCTTTGATTCTACAATTACAAGAGGGCTTGTTACTTGGTATGTTGCTGTTATAAAATGTTTTTAGTATTTTATTGTTATGTGAGTCAATAATATTATATATATTGTTTGTGGAGGAATAATTTATTTTTAGAGTTTTTCTATTAAAAAAAAAATTGTGGTGGGTTGTTTTGGTTAAAATGTTTATCGATTAAATTCAGAAAAAAATCTGCCAATATTTACATTAGATAGTTTACAGAAAGTGGGGTTGAACCATATTATATTTCTTTTTCTGTTTTTCGGTTTATTAGTTTTATTGTCTTTCAAAAATTCCTGGTAAAGTAATTTTTGTTTGAAACCACTCTTATTGAGGACTTCGTTATAAGTTATTCTCAGTGAAGATTTTTTGTTAGACGATAATCTATCCTAGTCTTTACAGTGTTATGAATCTGTCTAATTATTGAATTTGGATGATTGAAGTTGACATTAATATAAATAAGAATTTGATTGTCTTTGTGAAATGGCTTAAATGTGTTGTTAGAAAGGTTGAAAGCTATATTTAAGAAATTAACTGTTTTAAGATTAGGTGAGATTTTAATTTTAAAACCAAGGAATTTGGAAGTCTTTATAACCTTCTTCTCTATGGTAGAAAATAGTGGACCATTACTATCTTGGATGACCATCATCTCTGTAAAGACCAACCTGTTTAGGATCAATAATCCTACTAGGAGTGTTAATATATAGATGCCCACTAAATCAGCTATTTGAGCAGAGTCATAGGCGCCCATAGGAACGTCAAAAGTATTATTATGACTTTTAATCCAAGTGGAATTATTATTTAACAATAATTTTTTTTCTGGAAGCTAGGATAACTCAGAATTCAACATCCGTAATGCCTACATAGATTTTAGAAAAATTTAAACTTTTTAATAAGAGATTTTGGAAATGGAGGCGTAGAAATCTATAATGCCGAATTGGATAAAAGTAACCTTATTTTTATTCTTAATGCTATGGAAGCATTTTATAGTATCAAGGTAATCTTTCCAAAGATTATTATAAGAGGTTTCTTGTTTGGTGTAAATTAGTCTTTTAATTATTTAAAAAAATTAAACCTAGTTCAGTTTTGGAAGGATTAATCGATCGTAATTGTAGGTTATTATCGAAATTGGGTTTGTGGTCTTTAAATTGTAAATAGGCATTTTCATATGAATTTTCCACATTTTGTCTACAATATCAAATTTATTAGCAAAATTAGCAGCATTCATGTTAATTAGCAAAATAAAATTATTTATTAGTTAATAATTATTAGTGATTTTATTACGGAGGAGTTTTTGATAGAGGGGTTAATTTTATAAATATTTCTCGATTTAGCGGCTTTAATCAACACATTTTTAGAGTTTGTAAAATCTTTGTTCAAGTTAGAATGGGATTCAGTTTAGCATGTCAGTTTCGAAAGGGTCAAGGAGTTTATTTACTTGATGGAGTATTTTTTGAGATTTTAGATTATATTTTTTTTTGGAACCTAGTCCATCTTAGGAGTCTAAGTAAAAATATGTTTTCCATCGTAATCATTGTATAAGGTCTATTATTTTATTTTTGAGTGATAGAGTGAAAGAATGAAAAGATGGGTAGAGAATGTTATTTCAAGGAAGAGTCTGGAGTAAATTTATCCATTTAGTATAATGCGTAGAAAAATAAGATAATCCCAAATGAAATATTCCAGAGAAATCTCAACTTAAGGAGCAATTATAAATAATACCAAATTATATATATATATATATATATATATATATATATATATTTGGAGAGAAAGAGAGGGAGAGAGAGATTTATAGAATTTTATTACATATTAATATATATATATATATATATATATATATATATATATATATATATATATATATATATATATATATAATATAAAAGGCTCAAACTCTAATATTCCATGATTATAATTTAATACACTGGAATCGTAATCACGATCCAATTCTTAATTCTCAAAATGTGTGTGTGTGTGTGTGTGTGTGTGTGTGTGTGTGTGTGCATGTGTGTGTGATCGGATGTTGTTTATGCATTTCAACAGTTTTTATCCAATTTTGATGGAATTCTTTTGATAGATAATTCTTCAGTTCGATTTTGAGTCCAAATTGTTGGCGACAATGGCTCTCCACTACTTCCTGACCATTATAACTCTCAGCAACGTTTTACTATTTACTCTCTGTTCTTGGATATATATCTTTCATAAAAACTTTAATAAAATTAATATTTTAAATTCTTACAATAATATTATTTATTATTATACAGTTAATTTATATAATTAATTATATCTATATCTATGATCCTAAAAATGTGTCTGTGTATGTATGTGTGTGTACTGTGTGATTGGATGTTGTTTATGCGTTTCCACAGTTTATTCTTACACAGTTCCCTTTTCAGGGCCTGCCCCCATTCATATTGTTACACCCCACCCCATTTGGGAATGTGCCTCAGATTGTACCCAAATTTTGTGACTAGTATTGATTTTCGGGTAGGCTGACTTTAAACTTAAACTGCTTCAACTGAACAGCAAATATTCCAATTAATGAAAGACCCGGTCGAAGACAGGTTATATTGCTAGTATATATATATATGTATATATATATATATATATATATATATATATATATATATATATATATATATATATATATATGTATGTATGTGTGTGTGTGTGTGTGTGTAGATTTAAATTATAAATAGTATTTTGTATTTATTTTGCAATCATACAATAATTTTGCATTAGTTATTGAATGTTATATGCTTTGATTTATGTGTATTTATATATTTTTGTGTATTTATGTATGTGTGCGTGTGTATGTGTATATATATGTGCATATATATATATATGCATGTGTGTACAACTATATATGTGCAAAATATGTATGTGCGTGTGTGTATGTGCATATACGTATATGTATGGGTGAGTATATTACATATGGATGTATATAATATCTATTATTTGTATGTATATATATATATATGCATATAATGTGGTGTGTATGTGTATGCATATATATATGTATATTTTGTGTGGGTATTTATTCGTGGGTGTGTTTATGCATGTGTATGTACAGTTGCGACCAAAATGTTCAGAACGGCTTTGTTTTCGTCAGAAAAGTAGGGATAAGTTTTTATCAAAGTTGTTTTATATTCTATAATTTTCACAGTCAATAAATACAATATTATTTGTTATTGTCTGAAACTTTGGTATAATTTGAGAGGATAATACAAAAGTTATGGAGGATTTAGTGATTTACTGCAAAACCCATGGCGGCCAAAATGATCAGAACGGTTGCTTTTACTCCGTGTTTTAGTATATTTAACTGGCGAACTCTAATTTTTTAAATTTGTTTACGTGACGATTCGTTTACTAAACATTAGTAAGAATATCTGCAGTGTACTTTGTTATTATAATTCCACTTACTCCGTTACCAATTCGTCAGCAGATTATCAATCTTCGAAAGATGGATAATTTAAGTATTGGGTCTATTGCAAAGATTGTTAACAAGTCAAAAAGTGTTGTTAACGGTATTGTTAAGGTCTACGATGATTGTGGTTCGTGTGAAGCAAGAAAGTCTACAAGTAGGCCAAGAAAAACGACCAGGAGAGAAGATCGTGCTATGGTAAAGTTGGTTAAAAAGGACAGATTTAAAACTGCTGCTGCTGTTTCTCGGGAAATGAGCATTGTACTGAAGAAAACTTTATCTCGAAAAACTCTGTTTCGTCGTTTAGTTGAACATGACCTACAAGCAAGAGCACCTGCAGTGAAGCCACTGATCAGCTCCAAGAATAAAAAGTGTCGTCTTACCTTTGCAACCGAACATGTGTTGTGGTTTCAAGAAAAATAGCAAACGGTGCATTTCAGTGATGAATCTAAGTTTATGTTATTTGGCTCAGATGGGAAAAGTTACGTTCGTCGAAAAGTAGGTGAAAAATTGTCGCCTAAATGCCTTAAGACTAGTGTTAAATTCGGTGGAGGAAGTGTCATGGTTTGGGGGATGATATCTGGATATGGTGTGGGGCCTTTGGTTCGATTACATGGAAAGGTAAATGCAGGAGTTTATAAACAACTTGTAAAAGATCATGTCTTGCCTGTGCTGAGAAATTCAACTAAGCGTCAACCCATATTCATGCAGGACAATGCCCCATGTCACAAGGCTAAGGTGGTCATGAACTTCCTCAAGGCTGAAAAGGTTATTGTTATGGATTGGCCTGCTCAAAGCCCAGATCTCAATCCTATTGAAAATGTGTGGAATATTCTAGGAGAACGTTCGAAAGCCAGAAATCCTAAAACAACCGAGCAATTATGGAATGCCCTTCAGGAAGAATGGAATAAGATCACCCAGCAAGAAATTGAAAATTTAATTTCCTCATGCAGTCGAAGATGTCAAAGTGTGATTGAAGCTAAAGGGCTTCACACTAAATATTAATTAATTTCAGTATTCTCTGTCATTTTTGATTATTTTGTTATTTTTTCAACCGTTCTGATCATTTTGACCGCCATGGGTTTTGCAGTAAATCACTAAATCTTCCATAGCTTTTGTATTATCCACTCAAATTACACAAAAATCTCAGACAATAACAATTGATATCGTATTTATTGTGAAAATTATAGAATATAAAACATATACCTACTTTTCTGACGAAAACAATGCCGTTCTGAACATTTTGGCCGCAACTGTAGGTGCTTATATGTATGTGTATTTTAAGACATTTTTTATGTTTATACGTTTTTTTATAGATACAAATATTTAAGTAAATGCTCTGTTTATTTAAATATTTGTATCTATAAAAAGAAGGTATAAACATAAAAAATATCTTAAAATAATTGTCGGACTTTGTCCATTTCATAATGTATGTATGTATATGTGTACATATATATGTATATGTGTATATATGCATACATGTATGTATGTATGTGTATGCATTGTATATATGTCTTTACTTGTGTGTTTGTATGCATGTGCATATTTGCATATTTTTTATATGTATATGCCATACACTCACGCACAAACACACACACACACACATATATATGATGTATTTTATTATTATGTAGATCAAGTAGATATAATGTATTTAAGGCTTTTTTATATATTATATTTTTCAATTTTTATATGTATATAATGATAATTGTTATTATACTGAGTTAAATTAGATGATGACGATACAAATATCGATTTAATTTCAATGTATTTCACTAGTTGTCACTTGTATTTCCCCCACCTAACCTTGCTCATTGTGCAGACACCTTGCCTCTCTTTTTTCTTTCTTCCACTTCTCTCTTCAATAATGTAAATCCCCAGGAAAATTTTCTAGCTTAAGTAATTTAGCCATTTATTTCATAAGTCTTGTGATTTAATTTAAAATAATTTCTAATATATTGTCTGGATAAGTTTAAACCATTTTGTAATTTCGGTCTGATGAGGCAGATAATAAAAACTTATCTGCCGAATTCTTCGATGATATTAGTCTCTCTGTCTTTCTGTCTCTCTGTCTCTGTCTCTGTCTCTCTCTCTATATATACATACATACATACATACATATATATATATATATATATGCAAGTTTCATTAAAAACGACAGACAAGGTACTACGGTTAAGTTTTTTATTTAATTTTTCTTGTGTATGAACAAGAGCTTTCTTTGCTGGACAAAGGGTGTGTAAGAACTGTCCAAATGTTTTATTTTTCCGAGCGCTTTCCGCTATACCTTTAGCCATTATCAAGGATGATTTGATTTTTCAGCTTAATTGAGTGCGTGCATTATGTATATGTCTTAGTGTGTAGTAGTGGTGTTTTAATTTCCAAATACGGTTAGCACGTTGTGGCTTTGTTCGTAGTTAATATTGTTCCTTGTCTGTCGTTTTTAATGAAACTTGCATAAAAGAAGGATTGCTGCCTAAATATACAACTATCAAATTACATATATATATATATATATATATATATATATATATATATATATATATATATATATATATATATTCTATCTTCATGCTAGAGCATGTACAGTAAATGCTTCTCTACAGACGTGATGAATAAGAACTGCTCTTACGAGAACCAAAATGGTGACTTTTCCACTCTGTTAAACTAAAGGTTAGGACAAAAGCTTACAGGAAAGTGCGATAACAGTTACTGGACTTAAATTTTAGTAAATAATTTGATCCTTTCTTTATTTTTACATCTCTTCAAAATGTAAGCGATCATAACTCTCTGTGGATTTATTTATTATCTGTCAATTGCTATCACTTCTTGGAAAAGACAGCTTCCCTTTTGCTTTCTCAGCGGTTTTGAATTCAAAATTTACTTTTCTGGAGCTGGGTGCCACCCACGGATATAGAACCCAGTTTAACATGCTATTTTATCCATAGCTTAGAGACAGATTCATGCCTTTCCCAAGGCTATTAGTGTGAAAGTTAACGCATCAAACTCACTCGGAATTTGAACTCGGCTTGCTGATTTTTATTCCGCGCTGATATCAGTTACACCACTCGCACATCCTATGACATAATACAGTTATTAGCCTAACATTTGCTTAAAATTACATTTTCGTCCATCGGAGTCATTGGTTTTGTTAGTTTTTCTGCAAATATCTTGATCTCTTAATATTGAAATGGTAATTTCTGTTTGCCTGATGTTTGTTTATTTCTTTCTTTTTCTAGCTTCGACAGTGATGTCATTCGCATTTATGTTAATCAGGAATTCCTTGCTAGTTAATGAGGTCATCGTAATTTAATAAGCCGGTAAGGGAGTCAGAGTTTACGAGGACAAGGCCATTGAAGGAAAAAATCATGCTAACATTAAAAGAAACAAATAATAGGGAAAACAACTCTCTACGCATAGGCGAACCCGTACACACCCATATTAATTTCACAGCATTTTCTTAAAAACTAGGCGTGCTTAGTTCATCAGTCATATTTTAGACAAGACTCCAAAATATAGAGAAGTAAAACAAATGTGTAAAAAAAAAAACAATTATCAACGGTTAAAAATTAAATAAAAGTGAAGTAAAAAACAACAAAAAAAACCCCCGAAAAAATGTACATAGCTGCACTGATCACAATATTTTTACTTGATAAGCTTTATTTTATTCAAAATCGATATTCAGATTAACGCGTTATGAGCAATTGATTTTCACAAGGGTGACTTTAAGCGTAGAAACTGGTTTTGATTTATCGGTAATTTCCTAACTTCCTGATATAATGACCACATCGGCAATTTGCGCCCGAAGATAGAGCCTTAATCATCTCTGAACATTGTTTTTTAAATCAATAATATCGGGAGAGTAATGGATAGCGGTTCGGACTGAGGAATCGGTGAGCCGAGTTCAAATTCCAGTCGAATCCTTTACATTCACTTACGTGCTAAACCTTGGAAAGGTAGGTTTCCTCTTCTCCACCGCCTAGCTATGGGTAAATAGCAGGGCAGACCGGGTTCTATAGCTCTGGATGGCAACAGCTCTACCACAGAAAGAAATGGTAACCTACTGCTGGAAAAAATCTGCCTCGTCACTCATGTACCGCAAGATACATGATCGCCTAAGCGTGTATCACGCATGGCACATAACCGATTCACTGAATATCGGCAAGGTTAACGTAATGGTTATGGGTACGTAAAGTGGTATTGTCGTACCGAGTTCGAATTCCCGCCTGGTTTATTTTTGCACAGATAATCTCGCGAAAGATGTGAATCTATTTCTGTCTCCTACCCACTCAACAGATGATATTATAGATTAGTGCTTTATAAAAATCAATTCAGTTGAGACGTTTGGTAATCGGCTAATTAAACTCATATCATCAAGTACAGACTCTCTTCTACGCCTGTCACTACAGATCCTATGACGTGAAATTACTTGACATGGCATCCTGATTATCAAATGAAATGTCCATGTTCACTCTGTTGAATAGGCTTGGATATTTTTCACGATAACTGTTCGAGAGAATGTTTTTGTAATTACAAATTGTGAATTTGAAAAATGACAGTAAGCGACACCGAGAACGAGATAGACCGCGAATTTAGAGAATTCCAGGAAGTGACATCGAGAACCAGATAGTCCTCGAATTTGAATAATTCCAGGAAGCGACATGGAGAACCAGATAGATTGCGAATTTGAAGAATTCCAGGAAGTGACATCGAGAAACAGATAGATTGTGAATTTGAAAAATTCCAGGGAGCGACATCGAGAACCAGATAGATTGCGAATTTGAAGAATTCCTGGAAGAGACATCGAGAACTAAACAGGTTGTGAATTTGTGAAATTTCAGAAAGTGACACCGGGAACCAGATTGATTGCGAATTTGAAGAACTCCAGGAAGAGAGACTGAGAAACAGAATGATTGCGAATTTGAAGAAATCCAGGAAGAGACATCGAGAACCAGATAAACTGCGAATTTGAAGAAGTCCAGGAAGAGACATCGAGAACCAGATAGATTGCGAAATTGAAGTATTCCATGAGGCGGCATCGAGAACCAAATAGATTGTGAATTTGAAGAATTCCACGGAGCGACATCGAGAACCAGATAGATTGCGAATTTGTGAAATTCCATGAAGCGACATCGAGAAACAAATAGATTGCGAATTTCAAAAATTCCAGGAGGCGACACCGGGAACCAGATTGATTGCGAATTTGAAGAACTCCGGGAAGAGAGAATGAGAAACAGATTGATTGCGAATTTGAAGAAATTCAGGAAGAGACATCGAGAACCAGAGAAACTGCGAATTTGAAGAAGTCCAGGAAGAGACATCGAGAATCAGATAGATTGTGAATTTGAAGAATTCCAGGAAGAGACATCGAGAACCGAATACATTGCGAATTTGAAGAATTCCAGGAAGAGACATCGAGAACCAGATAGATTGCGAAATTGAAGTATTCCAGGAGGCGGCCTCGAGAACCAAATAGATTGCGAATTTGAAGAATTCCACGGAGCGACATCGAGAACCAGATAGATTGCTGATTTGAATAATTCCAGGAAACGACATAGAGAACTAGATAGATTCCGAATTTGTGGAATTCCAGGAAGCGACATCGAGAATCAGATAGATTGCTGATTTGAAGAAATCTAGGAAGAGACATCTAGAAACAGATACATTGCGAATTTCAAGAATTCCAGGAGGCGACATCGAGAACCAAATAGATTGCGAATTTGAAGAATTCCAGGGAGCGACATCGAGAACCAGATTGATTGCGAATTTGAATAATTCCAGGAAACGACATAGAGAACTAGATAGATTCCGAATTTGTGGAATTCCAGGAAGCGACATCGAGAACCAGATAGATTGCGAATTTGAAGGTTTTCCAGGAAGAGACATCGAGAACCAGATACATGGCGAATTTGTAGAAATTCAGGAAACGGCATCGAGAATCAGATTGATTGCGAAATTGAAGAATTCCAGCAAGCGACATCGAGAACCAGGTAGATTGCGATAACGACTGAAAGCCTCTAAGCCGGAACCGCGACCGGTGTCGTCACGGTATTACGAAAGGCGTCTCTTTTCGTTCCGCCGGAGCCTGCCATAGCCGATGGCGTCGTCGTCGTCGCTAGGGGCGGCTGCAGTTGTTGGGATCAGCTGAGCTCGTCGTCATCGCTCCTTCGGTTGTTGTCGCTTCGAACCCGGCAACGTCCGCAGATAGATCATCCGATTTGACATCTACCGTCACATTTTAAACCCACCCGCGGATAATGAAACGAGTGCTTTCTCGTAAACCACTTGACTATAATGCAACACAAATTTCGACACAATTTCATTTGCAAACAAACATGTGCAGAGTTAAGAAAATTATAAAACGTTAGAACAGGTCAGGAATGCAAATTGGAATACATTAAGGGAAGCATTAGTAATAACAGCAGTTTTTTTAGAGTGATGTTCACTTTGTACAAGGTCCAAGAGGCACTCGAGGTAGAGGGTTGCAGAGTAAGAGACACTGTTTACGGGGATATGTGGGAAAGATAACAATTAAACCTAGACATGAATAGGTTAAAATTGCATTCTCTTCGGAGTCGGTTCAGTAAAGCAGCGGTTCGTGGAAAGAAGCTGCTCGAGAGGGACTTGTATTTAATCAACGGAATACGAAAGGAATGATAGTAGTTCGCTTCAATGTGCGTGTAATGGCGGGTCTTAGACGTGAGGGTTAGAAACTGGAGGAACTTAGGAATATCGTTTGTTTGACCAAATTCCATGTAAATAGCGATAGAGCAGCGAGAGGCTTGCGTCGTTTCATCTATCGGATTTTTCTTCCGAGAAAATGAAGTTTGGTTTTGGTTTGTATTATGGGCATATCAACCTCAATGGGCTATTTAATGCCGACAAATTTTTTATTGCTGGTAATATTTAAAAAAAAGGTATTGCTGGTAATATTATTTTTCTTCAAAAATATATCGCTGGTAATATTTTTTTTTAAAAATGTATTGCTGGTAATAATTTCTTTTACAAAGTATTTCTGGTATTAAAACCTATTTTACACTTTCATAGTGTTTTGACCCCAGTTTGGGGGTTTACTATTTACCCATAGTTGGGACCCTAACAGGTGCTACCACCCCGGGTCAGGGTGGACCTGGGAACACCAGTAATTAAGAGGTGGTTCAACGCTCCTGAAAATCTCCGGATCAGAGGCCTTGCTGTTGGACGTAGTTTATCGTCTTACCCAGGACGCGGATGTAGTTTATCGTCATACCTAGGACGAGAGAAAAGGAAATTAAAGTAAAAGTAATGGATAACAAGTAAGTTTATTAACTTAATGAAAGCGACACAGTAGATAACATCATGAAATGGCGAAGTTTTTAAGTAAAACCATGAAAAACAAATGCAAGTAAGCACAAGAGGAACGGTTTAATGAGAAATGAGCAGAGATTAAAAAAAACTGTAAAACATAGGTGTAGAAAAAGAGCAAAGAAAAATCAGGACAGAAAAGCATGTTTGGAAGGTGTATAAAATCCAAAGACCAAGCAGTATTAACGGGAAAAGGAAAGGTACTACGAATAGGTAGAATGAAAACATAGAGAACTCAGGCTGTGAAAATAGTTGTGGAAAAAGCACAATAAATAAAAATCGTAATACTAAAGTTTGAGATTAGATTTATACTAGTGAAGATGAAAATGAACATAAGGCAAGAGCAAGTGAGATGTTGACAGCCTCAGATGATTCGGGATTGATAAGATTACCAAAGTGATAAACGAAATATATGACAGCAACGAAATATTGGAAGTCCTAAGTAGATCAATCTTCGCAGAAAGCAGGTGCCAATAAATGGTAATTACATCGGTCAATAAGTTTGATGAGATATATAACTAAATTAATAGTGAAAATTGTAATGAATAGAATTGGTAATAAAATTAGATTAGAAATAAAGCAAAAACAGCTGTAGTGGTCAAGAAATGACCAGAATATTATCAGACCGAGTAATAAAAGTGCAAATAGATCTATACCTGTATTTAGGTATGATTGAAAAACACCTGAATAATGTTGTTTAATAATAGTTTAGCAGACGTCTATTTTTTAGGGGAGTGTATCTCCGCTCGGACTTCCTGAGGCTGACCTTAGGGGTTAGAGTGAAGACAAAACGAGGAAGTCGATTTTGATTGGCTGAACGACTGTGAGAAAGTTAAATAGAGAAAAGGTTTTCTTCAGTGAGACGAGTCTTAACCATCAAACATTGTAGACGTAGGTTATTTCGTTTCTGAAACGGCACCCCAATGGAGGGAAAGCAAACCCACTGGGTAGTTAGAAGAGGTATACGTCGAGATTAATAAACTAGTTAAGTTAAATTTACCTGTGTTGAAGTTTTTCCATCTTGAATCAAAATGACTGGCCATCACTGAATCTGATCTGTGACAGAAGAAGGCAATGTTATTATCGAATTGACGCCGTCGCCCAAGACCACCTCAACCAAGGGGCTATACAAGAGGTTGCTTCTCCGATCACTACAATCATAAACTGTTCAAATCTAACGTTAACTGTTATCTTCCACATATATCAGCATAAAGCTTGCCTCATATTCTGTAAACCCTCTACCTCGAGTGGCTCTCGGGTCTTGTATAGGGTCAACATCATTGTAAAAAAAAGAAAAGAAAGAGTAGTGGGAAACTAGCAACGTGTTGTCTATGGGAAATGGAATAAAGATTGGAAAATAATTCACCATCCACAAGGTCACGTAATAGTTTCTGAACTCACACCGGCCCAAATATGACAGCACTACTCTTATACTGGGTTGATCTGACTCTTGTAATGGTAGATTGGAGTTAGGTACTTTCTGGGGTGATTGAAAGAACCGACCATTCTTCCTGCATCTTTTGCGATGGCACCGGATATAGGAGTTCCACCTGGAATGGTCAATTTAATATGGATCTTCGAAAGTCAGTTAGATAGAGATATTTTAAGCATTTCATCTTTTTTTACATTAACAAAAGAAATAAGATAAAGATCATAAGATTGCTGACATTTTTACAGCATTTTGGTTTGAATAGATTATATAGGTAAGTAATGGCAAACTGTTTGTTTCTCTCATATGTCCGTCTATTAAATTGGCTAGCTAATCCCTGAGGCAGATGTCTTCTTAGAAACATTAATGTTTTTTAAACACTCACTGAGCCAATGTAAGGTTCATTCTTCAACTATGTTGAGCGAAACTTAGTTACAGTTTCTGGGAAAGATAGCATCATCTGGAGTGATTAGGAGTCGAACAAGGCCAGCAGGCTCTAATCTCCAGTCAGGCGTCATGCAAACACAACCGATGACGGCTTTCGAACACTTTCGTCTACCCAATTTCACTTGTAAGGTTTGGGTAAACATATGTGACTTTCAAGAGCTTCTCAACGGTGTCGCATGCTGGAATCATTCCCTCACATAAAAATTAGGAAGAAGTTGATTCCTGAGCAAATCAACCATAGTTAGATTCGAGCCTGAGTTTTCTGGCCACAACACTAAGGTTCCAACTATTCAGACCTATTCAGAGATTATACACTTGTATCTTTATAAGAAGAAAATATCTTAACCGATCTTCAATGCAGATTGTTTGAATCTTTATACTTTAAATATAATAATTTTACGTCTTTTCTCTTATTTGAAAGACGACATTTAAATGTAGAAGTGTTAAGGTTGTTCCGATGAATAATCATTTCCGAATATCATTGCTTTATGGGGTTTAGTAATATTTACATTTATTTATGCCGAAATTAAATTCTGTTTCTTTGTCATACTCACGTTTCACCCTTTGCACCCCCGCCCTTCTTCAGGCGTCTGTCGCGATCGATAATTATCTTCGAATTTTGAACCAAATACTTAATTCAATCCATCGAGGCAGACTTTTATCATTTCGTTTTTCGTTCTTAGGGTCTATTTCATATCAGTTAATACTCACCAGTCTAAATTCGTGTACAGAAACAGACAGGCGTCTTAAAGGGTTCGGTTCGAAAGTTTAAGAAATTTACGGCGAACGCGAGACAAACACCTGACGGAGGATTCAATGGTCGAAACGTTGTGGCAATAACAACCAAGAAGGACATGAATGTTCAAATAACAAAATATGTAATAATAATTCTTCGCATGGAAAATTTCGACAAGAATTGATTTATAAAAAATTAATAAGGTTGGCCATTTTTATTAACTATTGAAATAATTATTTTATGCCAGAAATAATAAAATTTTTATTATATAATTGTTGTAACCTAGATAGGGTTACTGAATGAGGAATAACCAAAACGGAGGTTGGAAATGAAATGGTAATCTTTATAACATCAACAAAATACAGTACTCGCCAGCTGCGTGAAGTAGGTAAACCACTGCTAGTGGTGGACTACTTAGACAGCATATTACCCCTACTTACAATAATCCGACGTATTTATGAAGATTGGGACATACCCATTAGTGTTCATAGGTACGGTATTTAACAATAATATTTTTGTGTATATTTTCCATTGAGTTAACGCTCTGTAAAATGAAACAAATTCCCAGCGTATTTTAAGGAATTATTTCTGATTTAACCATTTATTCATTTAACCTACTCCTACCCACACACCAAGAAATAGGACGATGGGCATTAATGGGTTATAAACAGAAAACCTATAATTAATATCGGATTTTATCAACTTATAAACCAATAAAAATATTCCTGAAGACAGATTTTTTGGAAACTTATAATTAATAATAGTGAACATATAGTGAACATCAATGAATTAAAAGTAGAAACCTATAATTAATATTGGATTTTACGGTGGTCTTTAATGGATTATAGACAGAAAACTATAATTAATATGGGACATCCGACCTGGCATCCACCGTCTCATTTTAGAGTAAATCATTTCAACTGACAAGTTGGTAAACGATGCTAAACTAAAAGGTGCGGAAGTATTTGAACAGTTCAAGTGAAAATTCGTAAATTTATTAAAGAGAAACGTTCGTATTTAAAATTCTTGCCACTTGTTAAATTCTAATAGTATTTGTTTTTTCTTTCTCCCTATATTTTTTTGAGTGCCATATTCTTTAAGAACGGAAGCGATCGTGGCTCTCCACAGATTCATTTTCTTTATTATCTGTGAATTATGATGACTTTTGGGGGAAATATATTAAAAGAAACAGAGAAGATTCTCAGTGACTTAACGATTTCGAATTCAGGGTAGGTCTTTCTTCAGCCTCATTCGATCTCTTCTATCCTTGCTTCTACTAACGGTAGACATGAACATCTAGTCACGTGAGTCTGAGAGATTTCGGTTGGGAAAAAATAAAAGGAAGGTAGAAAAATAATTCATTTTAAAATGAAACAAACACAAAACCAGTCGAAGGGATATATTGGCCGGTTTTTATTCCTCTACTTCTTTTATGTACTCGCCTCTTTTCAGCACATTTTTCTTCTTCACAACTTCGAAGAAATGTTTGATCTCTTTAATATCCACCATTCCTTGTTCTGCCACCCGTTTACACATGCTCGTTGGAGTCCATCTTTGAGTAAAAACTTAAGTGTCTGTATTTTCGGGATTTAGGTCTACAGCTGCCTTTGAATTGGGAAACATAAAACGTTGTTAATGATTTTAGATAGTCATAAAAGTAGAATCTTATGAAGATGTTGACAAGCTGGATGGATGGTTTCAAGTGGATGGATAGGGAGATGGAACCCCAGCCATAATTCATATAAGCAGGGAGAAAGGGATCTAGCAGTAACTAAATAAGTAGGTAAGTGACCAGCAGCCAGTGAGAGAGGGACCGGTAGTGAGAGAGGTGGAAGGAACCAGCGAGTAGTTAAGGAGATAGCAGTCCGCTTCTTGATTAACACCGTGAATCGATCGCGAATCCCGTAAGGAGCACCATATGTATTGCAACAGCAGTAGAAGTGGTGTTTTGGGGGCAAGATAGCCTGACGGAGCACAATTATCTCCAGGCCAGATTTTGAAATCAGACTTACCTTCTCATAGACTGGTTGCCACCCAGGGCTATAGAACCCAGTCTGTCCTGCTATTTACGCATAGCTGTGGGGAGAAAAAGAGGATTCATACGTTTCCCAAGGGTATTAGCAATGTAAGCGAATGTAATGGATTCGACTGGAATTTGAACTAGGCTCTACGATTCCTCAATCCGAGCCGCTATACTCCACCGTACCTTCAGCACCGAGAATACCTAGTGTTAATATAATGACGGATTATTTTTTTTATTACTCAGATGTGAGAGCTTGATACTAAACGTTACCCGACTGTTGAGGCTATTGTTACGGACAGATGTAGAAAGAAACAGAAATTAGTCAACCTGTTCATTACACTGAGAGATTATTATATATGTTATACTTTTCATCATACTCTCTAACGAAATCACAAATGATCTCACGAGGAACTATTATTGAAAATATCTGGCTTGGAGTTATAGATTTTATTATTATTTCCCCGATATAGTATGTTTACATTATTCCTTATTGTATAATACTTCATAGGTAAAAGCATAAATAAGGTTATACATATTTCTAATTATAAATAGCAGACAATAAAAAAACATTGTTTTAAAGAAAAAGTAAACCTAAAACTTGAGAATTCTTTATTCAGTTAACACTGCTTTAAAACCAGCTGATAGGTATTTGATCATTTAAATTATATCTGTATTTTATTATTGAAAAATGCTATATGAAACTGTTTATGCTTAATTTTGGCGAATAAAATTGTATCTATTAGTACATTTACTGGTTCTTAGTATCTGAACTATTTTCGTAAAATACCATTCTTCTTCTTTTCTCATGGCTGATCGTAGAGGAGACACGAGCGACGACGATATATCCAGCCGCCGCCAACCAGATCTATTTTCCGCCTCACGAAACAGCGTCGGAGTGTCCATCCTGGTTCATTCTTTGACGTTGACCCTCCAGCTTTTGGACTACCTCCCCTACGTCTACTCCCTTCCAACGTACCTTGAAGGATCGTCTTGGGTAGAGTATTGTGGCGTATGATATGTCCAAGTACGCAACAGCTTTCTCCTCTTCACTGTTGCCAAGAGGGGCTCCCGGGGGCCTGCCAGTTGTGTTACTTGGCCCTGTACGATGTCATATGTCTTGTGTTCTCTCCAGGAGATCAAGAGAAGGCGTCTGGAGCATTATACTACTAGGAATTGCTATATAAGACCTCTTAGACTTTATTTTAGTGAACAGAATTAAATTTATTAACATATTTATTAGTACGTTGGGTTATTGAACACTTACATGATGCCATCGAAGTTTTCTTAGGTTTACCATTAGAAATTTTCTATATAATAATTTTATGCTTTTTTCTGAGGAATACTATTACATTTATAAACATATCCTTAACTCTCATAAATATTTGAACGGTTGCATATATTCTATTTGTGTTTCTTTATAATTTACAACACAAGACGTTTTATACTTTATGTTGACAAGTCAGATTGAATTTATTGAAATATAAAGAATGACGTTTATATACACCTTCATTTACGGCCATGTTGCCGATCCTTGTACGATAACCGAAGTTAAGCAACGTCGAGCCTGGTCAGTACCAAGATGGGTGACCGGTTGGGAATACCAGGTGCTGTAAGCTTGGATGTGCGGCTGGTGTAATTGATTGGAAATCGAAGAGCTGAGTTCCATTTCCAGTCGGGTCCGTTATGATCACTTGCACGCAAATAGCTTTAGGAAAGGTATGAATCCACCTCTTCTCAGTTATGGGTTACTGGGACACATAATGAGAAAGGAGGGTTTGCTAAATCTGATACACACAAGGCCGATAGAGGGGCAAGTGAAAGCAACACAGTTTTAAGCAAATGGATGACAGGGCAAGTGAAAGCAACACAGTTTTAAGCAAATGGATGACAGAACAGGGTCTGAGAGAAATAACAAAAAGACAAAACTTATTGAGAGCTCCAAGGGCATATAAAAGAAGAAAATCAGTTAAGCATCATTATACGAGGGTCATTCAATAAATAACGTGAATTTTTCGGTATAAGGAGTTCTAATACAGATAGAAGCTTACTTTTTTATTTATTTTTCAACGTAGTTTCCCAGCACTGTCACACACTTTTCCCATCTGTGCACAAGCTTCCGTATTCCCTCAGCGTAAAAATCTTTGGACTGATGTTTCAGCCAGTCGCTCACAACACTTTTGACTTCATCGTCACTTTTAAACTTCGTGCCTCTCGTGAACGCTTTCAAGGGACCAAACAGGTGAAAGTCTGAAGGGCTGCTGTGTGAGGTCTTGCGTTGTCATGATGCAAGATGACTCCTGACTGATGAACCCTGCGTTTGTTCTTTATGTCTTTCAAAGTCCTTGAAATGTCATCCACTGTCACCCTTCTGTCAGACTGAATGAGGTCATTGACGGATTCGGTCACCTCAGGAGACCTCACTTCTGTAGGCCTCCCAGGCCTGTCTTTATCTCCAACACTGCTCCGTCCTTCTTTAAACAATTTAGCCCACTTGTAGACATTCTTTTGGCTGAAACATGTGGCACCATATACAGTTGACATTCTCCTATGAATTTCAACTGGTTTGCACCCTTCAGCAACCAAAAACTTGATAACTGACCGCTGTTCAATCCTGGCGCATGCTCCTTGATCGGTCATTTTTGTTAATCGCCAAAACTCTCAAAGTTTTTTTTAATCTGCAAAAGAAATTAAATCCATGTGAAAAAGAAGTAAAACAACAACAAAAAAAAAAAAATAAATAAAAAAGAGTAAGCTTCTGTCTGTATTAGAAGTCCTTATACCGAAAAATTCAACTTATTTATTGAATGACCCTCGTATTAAAAAAATTCGTATAATTTTAAAAAATTCGTATAATTTTAAAAAATTCTGGCTTAAATCTTCAAGTAATACAAAAGAGATCTGTTGTTTAGATTTAACTCCAGGTGTATCTAGCAGTTGGCACAATTTGATAAGCCGTATAAACAAATTAATCATTCAACGTACACCTTCAGCAATGACTTTTTTCTTTCTATTCTCTAACGTGAGGCATTTATAAGTTATGGTTGTTTTTCTTTTCACACATTTCTCCAGATCAAAGTGAAAGAACTAATTCATAGAATAACTCAGTTGTAGTTATTTATATTGTCTTAGACAAAAACCGACGTACAGTTGCGTCCGAAGCTATACACAACATGCCACAAGTCGCACATGGGCATAGTGTGACAACTAAACGCGTTGAGTGATGTGTTTATTCTTAAATGTACCTGTTTTTTTCTTTTTAACTCACTTTACATTTGTTATGACCTTGCTAAAGAACAGAAAAAAATTACGTTAATCGACAAACATTTGAAAGTTTTAATTCAAATAAAAGTTTATAAATCGCCGTAACTTTATTTCGTTAGCTTCAACTTCGGAGTTGAATACAGACATTTCCTGTTGTTGGTATATACCCAGGCAGAGATCTGAAAAGAGTAACCCAGCATTTCGAAATCTTGTACTGAATTGTATATGAGTAGAAGATAATTTAAGAAAAATCTCATTATTTTTACCTGTTATCGATTGAGCTGTCATTTGAATGCAGTTGAAGACGCACCTGGAGCTAAATCTAAGCAACGTATCTCACTTTTTATTTTATTATCTGAAGATTAAGCAACATCGACACTGTTCTTTAGAATGACGGTCTTATATGTAGGTTGCATTCGGTAGTGGGGAGTTTGAAGATTATTTCTTAATTGTGTAACAGTTTTAGAGAACCTTAAAACAAAAATCGAGCGAATCGTCACGTCCGAAAATGTGGAGCGTAAAGTTTCTTTATAAAGCTGTGTGTTTTCCCATGAACATTCTTTTAATCATTTCAACCCAGGCAAGGCAATAAAGCCACGCAAGAGTTTAATGAGTGCTAGGGAATATGAAAGAAAATAAAATATTAAGGAAAGAGGTTAATAAATTTCGTTTGGTTTGTTTTACGGCATATCAACTGCAATGGGTTATTTAATGCCGAGAAAATTTTCAGTGCTGGTAATATGTTTTTTTTTTTAAATCTATTTCTGGGAATATTTTTCCTTGAAGAAATCGATAGCTGGTCATATTTTTTTCAAAAAATGTACAGCTGTTTGTATTGCTGGTATATTTTAAAAAGTATTGCTGACAATTTTTTTGCTTGAAAAATTATTGCTGGTATTAATTTTTTATTAATTTTTTTTTATTACAATGTATTTCTGGTATTAAAACATATTTTTACACAAGTTTGGGTGCTATTTGCCCATAGCTGGGACCCTAACAGATGATACCACCTCGGGTCAGGGTGGACCTAGGTACACTAGCAATTAAGAGGTGGTTCCACGCTCCTCAAAACCTCCTGATCAGAGGCCTTGCTGCTGGACGTAGTTTATCGTCTTATCCAGGACGCGGATGAAGTTTAACGTCATACCCAGGACGAGAGAGGTTAATAAATGAACAAGAATCAAGAAGACAGAAGATAACGATTGACATTACATTTACATTTTTGAAAAACGTATTTGAAAACGACATTTCTCAGGAAATACTTGGAGCACATTGTTTTTAAATAATTTCACCGGAGAGAAAGCAGTAAAAACACTAAGACACAAGGGTGTTATTGAGTGTGAAAGAATGAGAAAAAAAGCAAACATATTTAAGGAACAAGAACAATGAAAGAAGAGTAGTCCTGAAGACAATAGATAACAAATCAAGAAAGAAGCCCGAACAGAGGTCCACATGCGAGAAGTGCCATAGAAGAAACCGTTAGCATAGAACTTACGGTTATATCTAGCCATTTTAACTGTAAACTGATGCCACCAATCTAGTACTCCACTTAAATTCATAAAGTCTAGGCACCATAGAGAAAAATTAGAACAATCACCATGAAAGTATTTTTAAGCATTTCACCCCAAGCAAGACGGGAGTGCCATTAGCATGCAAGGGTTTACAGAGGGCGAAAGCAAGTGAAGAGAGGCGTGTTTGAGGAAAGGATAAAGAGAAGGACGGGGAACTAGATCAGAAGATGTCGATTGACATTACATTTGAATATTTGAAGATTATAGCTATCAGGGAAGCGAGTAAGAGGAAGGGAGTTCCACAGATGGGAAGTGCGAGATAAGAAGCTGTTGGAGTAGAAGAGACGGCTACATATAATCGTTTCCACAGTGAACGGGTGGGATCTAGATGCCAACCTAATAGCACGTTTAAATTCAAGCAGTTTGGGAAAGTACCTTGTCGGAGCAATTGCTGTGAAAACACTTCTAGAAAAGACAGAGGGTAACAAGTCACGGGGAAGCTACGTTACGGCGGTAGGAAAGGTGACTGAAGTCGAGATGCCAGGTCAGAATTAATAATATTTCAAATTCTTCTTTGATTTTTTCACTAATCTCTAAATGTAAAGCAGGAGCACCAGACCTTATGTGGCATCAATATTCAAAGAAGAAGAGTAAACTTATAAATATGCAAAATAGATTCTGGAGAGAAAAATTGTCTATCACGACACAGTGAATCAACTTTGCTAGCAGCAGGCCTAGCAATTGATTCAATATAAACTTTCCACTTCATGTGCGCAAAAAATGTTAGTCCGGCAAGACGCAACGTGTAACTCTTTTGGAGGTTAGCATCAGGCATGCTGATGAAATGCAGAATGCAGCCTCTCTCAGATGACTGATAGGGAGCAGTTTTGTTTTGGATACGTTAAAATTTAACAAGCCATTTCTTACCGAAGTTAGGAGCAGACTGTCGTTCGTTTTTTAAGTGACTTTCTTAATACTTTGATATATATTCAGATCAGTGAAAGGTTTAAGCTTATGATATTTCTTGGGATTATTCGAATAAAACTGAAACGTAATTAACATATGTTAACTTAAAACCGGATTCCTTATACATTTTTGTCTCACTCTATAGTTCGATTCTTGTTTGTGTCGGTGTGAAAAAAAAATTGGATAAGACTCGGCATCTTTTAAAGAAAGGAATAGAAAGTGAGGAAAGATAACACGAATCCAGTTCTCAGCATACTGGATTCTTTATTTATTAATTCACCTGGTACTGTCTGAGGGTAAGTAAGGGACACGTAGAACATATTTTCCTGTTTCCTCTGACGACAGATCTAACCCTAACTTCGGCCGACGACTAATCCGACTGCTCTCTGCTCAACTCTGATCGCGATTATCATTCTTACTGTCCCTATCTTCATTTCTGTGTCAGTCCCTATCAGCGATGGACGGTTTCAGACTGGCTTTATCTAGAATTCGTCCTGGCTATGTAAGCCGGTGACCGGAATTCCCGATCTTCCGGTAGAGTGGAACTTGATCCCGAAATTTTTATTGTTTATTTTATTTATTTTATATTCCTCTTACCTATGGTCAGCCGGTGGTTGCTTTGAAGCTCTTATATCTCGATTTTACTGACGACGTAGTCAGTAGTCATAAAATCCGAGTCCAGATAATATCATTTCCAGTCCACTTGACAACATAGACGATCCAGTCCACTCTGTCACACATGATATTATTAGAGAAGGATGGATTGATTTTTTTATGGCTTATCTACCCTTTCTGGGTTATTTAAGCCAAAACATATTTTTGTTTGTAAGAATAAGTCTTTGTTTTTCAAGTGAATATTACATTAAAAACTTTTAGAGAATAACAATATTTTTTTCAGATACAAGTTCTACTATTTAATCCATAGCTTAGGGAGGAGATAGGTTTATCCAGTAGGAGATATATAGACGAGCAGACTATGCGCTCTAGCTGCTGGTAGAGCAACCAGTATTTAAAAAAGACAAATCTCTGGGCTCCCAATACAAAATACGACATTAAATAACTCAGCAGGTGTCCACATGTGGCAAGATCAAACAATCAACCTGTGGTGACCGCGTGTCAGTACGGACGCAAAAGAGGCCTCGATTTGCGCGCGAGCATGTCTGCCAAAACTAGTTACACCCGAGTTTTTCTCGTTAGCATCAGAACAGCTTGGCATATCCAGATATGAGCCTCTCTGCAATATGTCCAGATCCGGGGCTTTGTCAACTGTCTCTTGACAATAAAAGCGACTGGAAAACCAGCAGTTGGTAAGTCGGTGTCTTGTCAAGACGTTCCCATGGCGCGTTTTGTTCCGAAAGTTGCGTGCCGCTCATCATGTTGTGGCTTCTGGGATAGAAGTACAAAGACGAAAAAAAAAGACATATTTAACTTTTTGCTGAGATGCTTGTGTTAGGATTGAAACTTTTGCCGACATTAGTTTACAGCACATGGCACAAATCAGTTGAGATACCTTCTGCTACTAAGATCTCCCCTACCAAAGTACGTTCAATATATAAAGACGTCTTTTTTTTTCGAATTCCTTAAATTAATTATTAATATTCTGTGGCAGTTCGGCAAGACACTTTCTTATCCGCTCAGCATACGGGCTTGCATATATTTTAGTATTTTTATCTGCGTTTAACACCGAGTTGTCTAAATAAAATGTATTAAGCATACGCTCTACGTCATCCTCAAGTGCGATATATCATTGTCAAATAGCTAAACCTGATTTGAATTTAACGCTGATATAGATTACATCTCAAAGAGAAGCGATAATTCTATTGCTCAAAGTTGTCTCATTCTAACAAAATGCAAATTAATAATGTATCATGATCTTTTTGGCTTCATTTGAAAGACTTCATGTAGATTTGCTATCGGTCAGAGTCGGTCGTGGTTTCGGTAACTTCTTCAGGGTAATTCTTAATACTCAGAAATAGACACGGGATCAAGATAACTTGAGGTAATATTCAGATTTCATATACTAATTTTCAACAGGCCTTTTAAATGAGGTCGCAAGTTTATCTTTGTTGTCCTCAAACAGATAACGCCACCGAACGATTTTATTACTTTTGGAAAGTGATAAAGTGACATTCAACACTGTTTTTTAGTCGTTCAGTGACCAACTATTTGTGTCAGGTCACTCTACAAGTGCGACTGGTACTATATAACTGTCACAAGGCCGGGTCAACGGCGACTAAACCGGTTTCCCCACCAGACTTTCTGGTGCGTAGGGTGGTTAGACACCAAGCAAATTCACAAAAAAAAAAAAAAAAAATGCTGGATAAACCTTTTTGTAGGGTCACCGGCTATCTAGCACAACAGCGTAGACTGGAATCCTTACCTAGGGATGAATACTCTGATGACACAACATCACCAGGCAAATGGCTTCCTAGAGTGAAGTCAGTGATCAGGGCGGAGGGTTTCCTCGATGTAATCGACTGTCACGTGTCTGTGATCATGACTTGAAGCTGGAAGACTGTTGTGAGACCGATACTTTCCTACATCATGGACTCTCCCAGTACTATATTATTATGTGAATGGTAGTATCATGGGAGTAGCACCAGTAATGGTGCTCTGCTGTCGAACTCTCTGTAGACCAGTCCCTAAACTCGTGTATACGGGTTGTAAACGGGCATATTTTTGGCTGAGCCTACGGGCTCGGTAAGCCCACGTTAAACCGGCCTTGTGCCACATTCGACCCGTGTGTGTGGGGTGTTGTTAAATATCGTAGCACCAGTAATGCGCAGCCGCGTACGATGCCAATATCGGACACCACTGGATAGTAAGCTCTGCTTACTCTTACACTATTCTTTGTAGTTTTTCTGTTTAATATATCTTTCTTGCCTCTCATCCATGTTCCGTGTTTTCCTTCCGTGGCTCGTACTTCGGGTCCACATCAAAGACTTCGGCTCTCTTGTTTAACCTGGAGAAGGATGGTTTCAGCCAGCTCTACGTGACCAACTATTTGTGTCAGGGTCACTCTACAGGCGCTACTGGAACTATGCTACTGTCACATGGTCTGGTCAACGGCGACAAAACCGATTCATCCACCAGGCTTTTCTGGCGAGGGGAGGGGTGGCTAGACACCCAGGAAATTTACAAACAAAACTTGTCGAAGCCTGGATGAACTTTCCTTGTGGTTACCGGCTACGCATGACTGCTTCAATTCTTTTCTTAATCTGTGAGGAGATTGTCCAGAATTCACTGCTATATATGATGATTGATATTACATCCTTTAGTATTTCAAGTGGAATTCCTGATGACTGATCTTGTTCCAACACACATGTAATCAATTGAATCAAGATCGGGAGAGTTTGGTTGTCAGCGGAAAGTTTTGGCATCTTCATCATATTTTTAAAAACATTTTGTTGAGATTTTTCAGCACGGTGGCAATTCTCTGCTTATATTAATCTATGCCTGATATGCATACTTCATACAAAAGAGTATATGTCAAGTTGGAGGCATTGTATATTAACACAAATTTGTTTGAACACCGTATTTTTCTTTACGTACAAGAATGATTGACTGATTCGTTTTCTATGGATTATCAACCATTTGCAAGTTATTCAAAGTCAGAAATCAGTTTTACATTGTCAGAATTTATGTTTTGGAAATGTCACACTAATTAACCCATAGCTGGGGGACGAAGAAGTGGATTCATACTTTTCCCATGTGTACTTGCGCGTAAGTGAATATAACGAGCCTGACTAGAATTTGAACCCTGCTATCCGATTAAAAATTCCGAGCCGTTATCCATTACCCCATTCGCAGATCCTGGCTGATTGCACCAGGTATTCTCAAGCGGTCACCACTCTATGTACTGATCAGGGTTGATGTTGCTTAACTTCAGTGATCTTACGCAAACCTATGTTACAACGTGATATGACCGTAAGCTTTTAGAGAGAGAAGAATTATGTAATTTTGGAAATTTTTGAATTAATTCCATCTAGATATCTGTTCCTTTGTATGTAAACAAGAAAAAAAAACCGTCCTGAATAAGACGATAAATTACATCCATGTCCTGGGTAAGACGATAAACTACGTCCAACAGCAAGGCCGCTGATCAGGAGGTTTTGAGGAGCGTGGATCGACCTCTTAATTGCTAGTGTTCCTAGGTCTACCCTGACCCAAGGTGGTAGCATATGTTAGGGTGCCAGCTATGGGCAAATAGTTAACCCCCAAACTGGGGTCAAAACACTATGAAAGTGTAAAAATAGGTTTTAATACCAGCAATACATCTTTGTAAAAACTTATTACCAGCAATACATTCTTGAAAAAAAAAAAAGAATTAGCAGCAATAAAAATCTTGTCGGCATTAAATAAGCCACTGAGGTTGATATGCCGTATAACAAACTAAATCAAACCAAAGAAAAAAAATGAAAAATGTTTTTTTATAAGGTTTTTAATGAAATTGCATTAATGAAAGGCTGTTGCATACATTACCTAACATTTCTACAAGTATGTTATGTAAGTTACAGTAATTCTTCAATTTTCCAAACCTTGATTATCTGGACGTGGAATGAAATGAAGAGAAAATTTGAAGTAACCGGTACATTTTTTTCAATTATCCGCACTAAACCCATTCTAATATTTCTTCTCAGACAAACGCTTCGAGAATTTAGAAAACCGTACATAGCATTTGATAAAATTTGACAATAAAAAAAAAAGTTATTTCGCCTCAAACAGGACGAGAAAACATTTAAGGGGATACTGTGATTGAAAGAAACACATAGAATCATAAAAGAAAAGGATTCAAGGAAACAGATGTCGGTAGACACTACATTTAAATTTTTGAAGATCTTAGTTGACAGAAAAGCAATAAGCCTGAAGAGAATCTCACAAACAGAGAATTGCGATAAAAGAAAATATTCGAATTGAAATTAGAATTATAATTCAAAATGTTGACAAAGAAATTATGAAACCTATCTTCTAATCTAGTACTACCTTTCAATTCGGGAAAACGGAGTACCAAACGGTAAAGTACGTCAGAACAGTTACCGTAAAAATACTTAGGGAAAAGGTACAGTGAAGCGACATGCTGGTGGGAAAATTTCTGCAGCTGAGATATATAGCAGGAGCACCAGATCAGATATGGCAACAATGTTCAATGCACGGACGAATCGTAGATTTATAAATGTGCAAGATAGATTCGGGTGAGAAAATTTGTCTAGCATGATGTAGTGCACCGAGTTTCTTTCCTAGTCAATGTTTCAATATACGATGGTCGTTCAAAAAGTTCAAGTCTCACCCAGAAAGAAGAGCCATAGCTGGACATATTTCTGTGATGGACATTTCATACAAAGGTGAGGTGCGTGGGAGGAATCTAAAAATGGACAAAACAGCCATAAAGTACCTGTAAAAGAAAGGTATGACACTTAGGGAATTACATGTGAACATGATACAGACACTTGTTGAGAACTCTCCTACCTATGCAACTGTGAAGAAGTGGGCTGTGAAATTCAAGCCGAGCAGAGACAGCGCAGAAGATAGTCCCTCGATCAGGTCGTCCGAAAACCTCAGCTACTGGTGAACAAGTCGATGCCATTCGCAATATGGTTTTGGCTGACAGAAATCTTACTGTTCAGCAGATAACTAAGTCCATAGGCATTAGTTCTGGTTCGGTCCATACTGCTTTAATGGAGATCTCGGGGATAAGCAAGTTGTCTGCATGATGGGTCATAAGAATGCTGACACCAGAGTAGAAGCTGAAAGGGGGTGATATTTTCTGTTTCCTAAACTCAAATCCCACCTGTATGGTAGCCATTTTATAAACAAAGATGAGATCATGTGCGTGGAGGAGTTTTTGGAGCACAAGAACGCCACCTTTTCCGTGATGGGATTGCAATGTTTAAGTATCATTGAACCATGTTCACTGATGTAAAAGGGACTATATTAAAAATAACGGAAAACTGTCTTGTTTCTCCAACTCCAGTGTACGCCCTAGAACTTTTTGATAGACCCTCATAACCTTTCCACTTCATATCGGTTGAAAACGTTACACCGAGAAGGTGCGTTGAGTCGCATTCTTGGAGGTTAGCATCAGCCATGATGATGAGAGGCTAAAGCTACCCTTATGAACACATTTACCTTATTCCAGATCTGACAGAAAAACGCGAGGCCAATCGGAAACAGAAAAACTAGAAAAAAAACTAGAAAAAACTTTGAATAACAAGCGTTTGAAAATTTGATGATATAATTTTAAAAAAAGTATTTCACCCCAAGAAAGACAATAAAGCAACTCTGATGCAAGAGGTTACTGAGTGTTACAGAATATGAGAAAAACGGCTATAAAAGAGAGAGGTCAATAAAAGAATAAGAATTAAGAAGACAGATTGACATTGTATTTAAATTTTTTGACGATCAAAGATGACTGGGAAGTAAGAAGCCGGAAGGGAGTTCCACAAGCGAAAAGTGCGATAGAAGAAACTTTTAGCATAGAACTTACGGTTACATCTAGCCATTTTAGCTGTAAAATGATAAGCCCCTCGAGCCGATCTAGTACTGCGCTTAAATTCATAAAGTCTAGGTACCATAGAGTACTTTAAACTTATTTCAGAAAATAACTTTTAGCTTCATTCTTTTTCAATAATTTACATCTTCTATTATCCGGAATTTGGAATTATCCGAACATATATTTCAACCCCTGTACCAAGATGTCCGGATAATTGAAGAAGTACTGTAATACAATGAAAAAAAATAAGATTATTTTACCGGTTCACCTTTGATGTTATTCTATTTTAAGAAGAAATAAGTAGAGCTTTTTGAGACACCAATTCTTGGTTGCCCAGTTTCATTCTTGCTTATTTCATTCTTCATACACTCAGTCGCCAAAGATCTTTTTTTTCGCAGGACATGATCCTTTGGGTGCAGTTGAATCAAAGTTGCAGCTAGGATACTGCAATCAAAATCGAGTCAACGTTACATTTTTTTCTTATCGCTACACAAATTTAAATGTAAAATGACAGACAAGTGGGAATATTTTGCTTGTTTCGTAGCGATTCTCTGCGGAACCGAGATGATTAGATTGGAAGAAAAAAACCCCGGGCAACAGCTAATCGGAAAACTAAACAAACGATAATGGCATTTGAGAATTCGAGAAGTTGCGACAATAACCAGACAAAATCAAGTGATAAAAACAATGGAGAAGTGATTTTATTGATAAGAAAGAGATAATTAGCGAAACGACGAAGAAGAGAATTAATAAAAATAAGGAAATATATTAATAACAGGAAATACAGAGGTTTTATTTTAAGGAAAAATTCGAAAACGTCAAAGGAATTGGAAATTATAGAAACTTCAAAGAAAGTGTAAGATAAGAATAATTGAAGAGCTTTGATTACTGAAACAAAAGAATAGTAAATTTGATGCCTTGCGTGACTATAGTTTTTTAAGTGATAAAGTTGTCTTTACATATTATTGTTCTGGATGTCGTAGTCATAGTCGCCATTTTGGAACAGCGAATTATCATAGTGTCATTAATAAAACGGAAACTATTACACTTCATTAAATCTATGGAAGCAGAAGTCATCACATTGATGCTGGTTTAAGAAGCTTGATGCGTTTTACTGGCGTATATACTACTTTTTATGCATGTACGCACGCATATATTTGCGAGTTATATACACACACGTATATATATATATATATATATATATATATATATATATATATATATATCAATTAGCAATATTAATGCAATTATTGGCGAAATCCCTTCGCTAGTATACATAATTATAAGCATTATACTACTAATAATCCACTGAATGATTAGATTCTTATGTATAAAATGGATATGGTATATTTTTGTTAATTCAGCTAGTACTTTCGGATAAAGCGATTTCGAAGGGATTTCGCCAATAATTGCATTAATATTGCTAATTGATTCAAGGTATGATTAACTCCTTGTAATATATATATATATATATATATATATATATATATATATATATATATATATATATATATGTAAAAGAAGAGGAAGAGGTTATAGTAGTTCCAACGAGAGAAAAGTGTGTATATTAAAAAGAAGTGAGAAACCGCAAACGTTTTTGGTTGCAATGCGGATTTAAAAAAAATATATTATGCTTTATTTTCCATAATTTTGCTACACGTGTTTCTGGTCTCGAGACCGTCATCAGACAAAGGGTGGAGATTTCCACATATTACTAAAAATAATAAATTTTTTTCTTATGTTTTTCGATGTTAAATATTCTCGATATGAGAGATTCTCTTTTTTGTGTGTTAGTAGTCCAAATATCTTTCTTGGACTGGCAGTGAAAAGTTCTGCGGGAAGTGTTATAAAACAATTTAGATTGGTCCGAGAAATGGTAAAGGAGTTATCAGCATTCTTATATTTTAAAGACCCCTGTGTGTTCTTAAATCTATTTCCATTTTTGTGTGTTTCTGTCAGCATGCGTGTATATATGTATATTCCCTCTCCATAAATACACACTGTCTCACTACGAAGAATTAATAAACACATTTCTACACATACACACATATACACACACATATGCACACACATAAACACTCACCCCCCCATCCTATTACAAGGAATCAGTACATATACACACACAGTTGCGGTTTCTCTCTTCTTTTTAATATATATATATATATATATATAAAATATAAAAGTTGAGAATATATATCTTTTTAATATATATATATATATATATATGTATATATATATATATATATATATATATATATATATATATATATATATATATATATATATATGTATGTATATATATATATGTATGTATATATATATATATGCAAATGTCAGTCTGTCAGACTTTTTCTCATAGAGGCCATAGCTCAAAACATCATACTAATTAATTTGCTCCGTGAGCAAATTAAAAACATTCTGGGTCAGATCCAGACCCCCAATCCTGAAATTTGCGGGGATTTTTTTACGTGATTTTTTTGTACGATAACAATTTTATAACTCGGAAATAAATTCGGGAATAATTGAAATTAATTGTGAAATCGAACAGAAGTCACCCATGAAATAAAAATAATTGTTTGTACGAAAAGTAAGGACCTACATACATCATTTTGTCTTTAAATTAGTAGGATTATCGCTGAACCCTCAAAAGGCAAGCTTAAATATTTATTCAATACTTAAATGCAGCGATCAATTTTGAGTTTTTCTGTAGTTTATTGTTGCCTATCGCATTCGGCAGCAGTATGCCTCGCAAAAAGAAATCTCCGCCAACATAGCACCAGATTGCAATCAAAAGAGACAAGGCTGCAGGGAAGAAAAGAAAAAAAGTCTTGGGCAAATGAAAACCCAGATCAAACGGTAGTCAGGAGAGCATCCATTGTTGAGAATATGCAAAGACTTCGAGACTCTCAAACTCCTGAACAAGCCGAACGCCCAATCAAGAGCCCTCCGCACGAGCTAGACTAATTGCCGTCCGATAAGGCAGCTTTTAAGCTAACGCGCGTGCGCGCACACACACACACAAATATATATATATATATATATATATATATATATATATATATATATATATATAATATTTGGTTTGTTTTGTTGTTCGGGACCATTTATATAAGTTTGGCTGAAAGGCATGAATGTTTTTTGAATACCTTTGGTTTTCATAAGCCTTTTATAAAAGAATCGGTGCTATGTTTCTTTGGTAGTTTTCAACTCTCCTGTCTTGACACATCAGTAGGTGTTGTCTCTTACTTTTAATAGGTAGCGTGTCTTCATGGTGCTGGAATTAAGAAAATTATTTAAAGGAAGTGCGGAAAGTTTTTTTTTTAAATCTACCCAGTTCGTAAATCCGATGTTTGTGTATTTATTTAAAAAAATCCTTTCTTTGTCGAGGCCATAATTCTTCAGCACCACCTCTCCCCCTCTCTTTCTCTCTCTCTCACACACACAGACACACACACACACACACATATATAAATATACGTTATATTTAGTGATACATGTGTTTGAATAAACGTATCTGCTATTATATTAAAAAACAGATGTCTACTCAAACACGTGTATCTACTAGATATAACGAATATATTAATATATTATTAGAAATGATGTCAGAATATGGATAAAGATAGTTTAATTTTTTCTCATATATATAAATATATATATATATATATATATATATATATATATATATATATATATATATATATATATATCCAAATAGAAGAAAAGACAAAGTGAGTAGAACTCCAGAGTTTATAGCATTTCCTTTTTTTAAAAAGTGCTCAATACATCAATGTATTGTGTGTGTTTGTCCTTTGGTCTTCTTCGGATTAAAGGGAGGACGCTGAAATGTTTAACTTTTAAAGAACATTTTTTTAAATGTGTTTGGATGTATAATCTAACCAGTTTTGTTTAGCTTCTTTTTATGTTTTTTTTATCACTCTTGTTATTAACAATCGCCCATTGTGATAATAGAAGATCTGTCAAGAAGTGTGTGTGTGTAGATGGTGCCATTGAAAGCTCATATTAGTCAAAATAAGATGCAAATGCATTTTATCCATACCAATATTCTGCGGACATTTATAGACATTGGACAACATATTATGCATAAAGACTCGAAGTCATCAGGATAAAAATTCAAACTCGCTATGACTAATTCTAATAAATTCTTCATTATGTATAAATATCAAGAAAAGAGCCATGTAAAACAAAAACAATGCTCTTTGAATAAAATACACATACACGAACAAAATATTCGCGAAATGACTTGATAATAGCAGAGATAAATAAGTTAGAACATCAAATTATAAAAATTGTTATTGGATTTCCTACGTTGAGGCTGCTTCATTTTTTTTAGCCAGACACAGCAATTAGGTGAATTGTGATCTGAAATTTTCACTTTACGACAACTCGTATAATGTTTCAACAATGTGATTAATAGTGAAGTGTTGATTTAAGTGCATTGAAAAGAAAGTTGTGTTGAAAAATAACTATTTGTTGTGTAAATGACATTCTTTTCATCAATTATGTTGCAGACATGTTCTTTTTTTTCTGTTATATCTATCTATCTATCTATCTATCTATCTATCTATCTATCTATCTATCTATCTCCGTATTTTCATTATCTATATCGATTTGTTCATATCTATCTATCTATCTATCTATCTATCTCCGTATTTTTATTATCTATATCTATCTATCTATCTATCTATCTATCTATCTATCTATCTATCTATCTATCTATCTCCGTATTTTTATTATCTATCTATCTATCTATCTATCTATCTATCTATCTATCTATCTATCTCCGTATTTTCATTATCTATATCGATTTGTTCATATCTATCTATCTATCTATCTATCTATCTATCTATCTATCTATCTATCTATCTATCTATCTATCCCAGCATTCTCTTTATCTATCTATATTAATTTGTGCAGATCTATCTATCTATCTATCTATCTATCTATCTATCTATCTATCTATCTATCTATCTATCTATCTATCTATCCCTGCATTCTCTTTATCTATCTATATTAATTTGTGCAGATCTATCTATCTATCTATCTATCTATCTATCTATCTATCTATCTATCGCAGCATTCTCTTTATCTATCTATATTAATTTGTTCATATCTATCGATCTATCTATCTCAGCATTTTCATTATCTATATCATTTTGTTCATATCTATCTATCTATCTATCTATCTATCTATCTATCTATCTATCTATCTATCTATCTATCTCCGTATTTTCATTATCTATATCGATTTGTTCATATCTATCTATCTATCTATCTATCTATCTATCTATCTATCTATCTATCTATCTATCTATCTATCTATCCCAGCATTCTCTTTATCTATCTATATTAATTTGTGCAGATCTATCTATCTATCTATCTATCTATCTATCTATCTATCTATCTATCTATCTATCTCAGCATTTTCTTTATCTATCTATATTAATTTGTTCATATCTATCGATCTATCTATCTCAGCATTTTCATTATCTATATCATTTTGTTCATATCTATCTATCTATCTATCTATCTATCTATCTATCTATCTATCTATCTATCTAAGAAGGTTTTACTGATGACTACAGACAAGCTTAGTTTTGACAATTGTTTAGTAATGTTCTTTTTTTATTATGAGATAATGAATATGTACAAGCATTTGCAGAAAAATATCCATAGGAATATAGTGGCATTTTGTGCGGCATTGTTTCACATGATATTTTTTGAGCTGGAAGATATTTGTTGCCAAAACACATATGCAACATAAATCGTAAAACCAGACAATAAATACTTGAAGACATAATCACAAAAACATAAATGAAATAAAACATCTTTCAGCCAAATTATTATTAAAAACTTACAGGAGAACCGAGGAAAGAGCTTACATGAAATAAAATGTCTTTCAGTCTAGGAAACATTAAAAATAACGCGAAATAAAACATATTTTAGTTGAGAAATCATTAAAGAGAGCCACCGTGAAATAAAATATCTTTCAGCCTTGGAGTTACTAAAAACCTATACGAAATAAAATATATTTTAGCCGAAGAATAAAGAAAAAAAACCTACAGGAAATTATCAAAAACCTACGTCAAATAAGACATCTTTTAGTTATTAAATAGAACCTATATAAAATAAAAAAAATATTTTAGCCTTGAAAATATTAAAAACTTATATAAAATAAAATATATTTCAGCCTAGGAACCGTGAAAGAAAATCTACATTAAATTATCAAAAGCCTACATTAAATGAGACGTCTTTCAGTCGAAGAATTATTAAAGAGAACCTAACTGAAATAAAATATCTTTCAGCCTAGGAAATATTAAAAACTTACATGAAATAAAATATATTTCAGCATAAGAAGTATTAAAAAAGCCCACAGGAAATTATTAAAAACCTACATGGAATAAAACATCTTTCAGCCGAGGAATTATTAAAGAGAACCTAACGGAAATAAAACATCTTTCAGCCTCGGAAGTATTAAAAACCTATATGAAATAAAAAAATATTTCACTCTCGGAAGTATTAAATACATTCCTCAATAACCATAAAGGCTTAATTTCTACAATGTTTCAGACAGTTTTACATATGTAAGCGGTTTGAAAATGAGGTCCTCAACACGGGCAAGAATGATTTCAATTTCCAACAATCTCAACATTAAACACTATGATGAAAAGAAAATACACACGAGAAAGCTTGAATTGCAAAGCCATAACATCGAATTTTGTGCTCTCTGAAACGATCAACGATGGCTGAAAGCACAAGGACGAATTTGTAACGACAATAAACGTACTGGATACAACTATCCTTAATATTGTCTAAAAACAAGGGAAAAGTAAGTACTACATAACGGTTAAAACAAACTTTCTGTTCCCTCTTCGATTAAAAAAAAAAAACTCATTATAGGGAAGCAGCGGGAAGTGCTAGCTAGCGTAGCGGATATCAGCACGAAATTAGCAAACCAACTTCGAAATCGGCTAAGGTTGATTGCGCTCTCTTGGAATGAATACCCTTGAGAAATCTACGAATCAATACTTTGTGCTCTGCACCGTTGTTAAAGATAATGACGAAATAATCTTTTACTTCTGGCGATGGTTAATAGAGAAGAGGTGTGTGTGTGTGTGTGTGTGTGAACAACCACCCACTATAGCTACAGCCCTAAGCGGAGTTTCCCTTTTACGAGCTATGAACGTGGGCGATAATGGCCCTCCAAAACTTCCCGCTTTTTTTGTTCTAAGTAATTTTGGACAGTTCACAATCCCTTTTTATCTCTGTTCTGCCATCCACCCATACAAACTCTTTAAGATTCGCCCTGCACCGACAGCCTTCAATTTGTCCTCTGAGTGTTAAATTTCCCGAGTCATCTTTCCTCATTATGTGCCGCAGATATCTCAACTATTCCTTCCTGACCGTAAGTCCATTTTGTTTTCATTTTACTTAAATTTTCTCATCTTCCAGGCTCGCTTCTTAGGATCTGCCTAAGTATACTGAGATTTTTGTAAATATCTATGCTGATGATACAACGGGATATGCGCGCACCTGCAAAACCCTAGATGACCTGAGCGTAGCAGCTGATCTCTCCTCTGATCTAGCTCGAACAGCTCATTGGGTAAAAACTGGCTGGTCACATTCAATGTCTCGGAAGCCAAGCGAGTGACTTCCTATCATTACTGAGCGGACCGTGAACTTTCTCCTATCGCGAGGAACGTTTGCCCTCTCAGACAGACCCAGTGTCTTGAGCGTCTGTTGGAACGTAAGCTCAAATCAAGATGTTTGAAAAATGGCCGAATCTCTGTGCTGTTACTGCAAGCACCTGACTCTTCCTGCTATCCTCTACCATTACAAGTACTGCCGCCATACATGGGCAGGAGCTGCCCTGTCTTCACTTTTCAGTCTTGGTAGAGACCAAAAACGTCTCCGTATTCTTGTGAGGGGTGAATTATTTTCCGCCCTACAATACCTTTTCCACGGGCGAACGTTACAAGACTCTCGTCACTTTACCATTATTTCTATGGGAAGTGTTCAGACGAAGTATCTTCCTTAGTTCCACCAATTCCAAACTTCATTGCTAATACCCGCCATGCCAAGCACATTGTAACGAACTACCGTCATTCTTTTTGTATTCCATTGGTGAGATGTAAATTCTACTCGAACAGGTTCTCCCAAAGAACTTTCTATCTGCCTCGAGTAAAGATTTATCACTTTGTTCCTGTTTAGGATTGTGTGTCCGCTTCATTCTAAAGTCTTTCATTCTCTTTCTCTTTTACTAGCCCCTTGCGTCTTACTGCCTTGTTTGGGTTGAATTAATTGAAACAAGAAAAAGAGCTGCCTCTTCCTGCTATCTTTCTTTACAAGAGCCAAATAAGGCTAAAAATGGAGTACAGCTGCCAGTCTTTAAATTCTAATCTCATTCGAGTCCAAAATGCGTCTCCACGGTCTTGTGTGTGATGAATTATTTTCTGCACTACAACCCTTTTCCAACAGGTGAAACGTTTCAAGACTCTTGCTACTCTACCATTATTTCTATGGAAAATGTTCGGACGAAGTACGTTCCTTAGTTCTATCCTTCACGGCTAAGACCCACCATGCCAAGCACATTGTAGAGAACTAATCATATTTCATCCGTATTCATGAGATGTAAGTTTCTCCCGAACTACTGTTTTGTGGAAATAGCACCCAAAAGGAGATTCTCTGATAATTGCAATCTTAGCCTGTTCAATTCCAGGGTTAACCGTTACCTTCCCCACATATCCTCATATATTGTGTCTCTTACTCTGTAACCCTCTTGGACCTTGAATAGGGAGAGCATTATTGTAAATAAAAAGAAAAAGTTACTCACATGTTATGTCCAGGGCATTATCACCATTTGTCCATAGAACACTGCTTTGTCGCTTCAAGTCTCTGAGGATATGATCCACCATTCGCTGTCATAGATTAGATATTACACAGCTGCTCAACACACTCGTCACTGTTTCTCATGGGATTTTCGTCTCTTAATCCTTTGTTTAGTTTCTAGAAAGCATCTTTTGTTATTCCAAAGCGCTTTCGGATTCCTATGTTACATTTTCCGTCATCTACTACTACACAAGTCATATGCTTAAACTTCCAGACAGTATAAAAATCTTTAAAATGTTTCGGTACTCACATTCAAATTTGATAATGACTAGAAATCACACACACACACACACACACACACACACACACACACACACACACACACACGCACGCACGCACACACACACACACACACACACGGCTGTATCCGTGGACGTCCGTCTAGCAACATTCCTATTGCGAAACCCTGCTCAGGCACATTTGTTTTTCTTCAGCACCCAGAAAACCCACCTGTGGTTTATACTGCAGCTATACTCAACGAACCTTACAGTTTCTGGGAGAAAACGCATTATTTGGCCTGATCAACAGTCTAAACAAGGCCAGCACTCTCAAAACCTCAGTCACGATGACTTGTGACTTCGTGCTAGCACAACCGCCGACGGCTACGCAAACAGTTCCATCTACCCAATTTCACTCACAAGGTTTGGGTCAACGCGTGGTATGGTTTTCAGGAACTTTCCAAATGTGCAACACACTGAGATCACCTCCTCCAGACCGATAACACCAAGAAGTCACCTTCCTGACAAATCAACCGTAGTGGGATTCGAACACGGGTCTCAGGGTCAGTAAGCGAACTTTCTAATACGTACGTACATACATACATACACATATATATAAATGGGGTAAAACCTCGGTCGCGTAGGAATAATATTGTATATTCTTACGATAATATGTAAGAATATTGCTCTACAGACGAGGTATTGAGCACTTTCCAAAGTCTTTCTTTATCCCGTAGTTGATTTATGCAAGAAGAGATTATATATATATATATATATATATATATATATATATATATATATATATATATATATATATATATATATATATTATGAAATGGACAAAGTCCAACAATTATTTTAAAGACATTTTTGTGTTGAAACATTCTTTTCATAGATACAGATATTTATAAAACAGAACATTTACTTAATTATTTGTATCTATAAAAAGAATGTATAAACATAAAAATGTCTTAAATATATATATATATATATATATATATATATATATATATATATATATATATATATATATATATATATACACACATATTACATAATAGAGAAATACACATTTACCTAATGAGTATAGACTATTTCAACTAATGTCAATGTGTTAGCATTTTTCGACTCAAATGGTGGACTGGTTCTGTGTGAGAAACATAAAATTAAATATGTAAATAAAAAACTGCAGATGAAAAATTGATTCAGAGCTAACCAAAGAAAACGCCCGAGTGGTGCTAAGGGGAAGGTGGATGTTGTCTGGCATAAGTGGAAAAAGGCTACACAAATTTGACCCAGATAGAAACCCTAAACACACCAAGTTAGGGTTATTAAAAAAAATTGAAGGGCAATTAAAGGATGGCCAGCAGAAGAAGTTAAAAAAACGAAATTATTAATTATTAGTTATATGACAAAAAAAATGGTTACATCTAGAAATTACCAAAATATGCTTGCAAATAAAATATAAGATTGACAATAAATTTTTTAGATAGTTTATATTAAAAAAATTGAAAAAAATAAAACTTTTAAAAAGATTTAAAAATTTAAAAAAATTCAAAATATATATAAAAAATAAAATACATAATTAAAAAAATAAAATTAAAGTAATTTAAAAACAATTTAAAAATAAAAAAAATTAAAAAATATTATACACCAACGGATTTATTACATGTACTATATATATATATATATATATATATATATATATATATATATAAGGGGAGATGCTGAGGTCAACACCAAGCTGTGAGATTCTGTTTCATGTTTTAACACAATCTTCAGGACGTGTAGATTGCGTTCAAGCCTGAGACATACGGTCGTCGAATTGTATTTTTAATTATATACACTCTTATATTGAGAACTTTTACCCATAAATATATCATACCTTAAAAGCCTATTTTTCTCACACACACACACACACACACACACACACACACACACACACACACACACACACACACACACACACACACGTTTCATTACAGACGTATGACAAGATACTGCGTGTAAGTATTTTATTTAATTTTTCATGTGTTATCATTTTCTTCTTTTCTGGGCATACATTATGTAGAAATTTTCTAATTATCCAGTATGTCCGAGCGCATTCGGATATAATTTTAGCCATTAACAAAGTTGAATTTTATTTTTAATTTCAGCTGAATGTATGGATTGTTTTACTAAATTTACTCCCAGAAAGAAGAAAATTTTAAGAGCACTTGAAAAATTAAATGAAACACGTAACCGCAGCAGTACCTGGTCAGTCGGTTTGATTGAAACTTCTATAAAAGAAAGATTGCTGCCCAAATACACAATTACATATATATATATATATATATATATATATATATATATATATATATATATATATATATATATATATAGGGAGAGAGAGAGAGAGAGAAAGAGGGAGAGAGTGAGAGAGTGTGGGCGCTATCCAACTCTTCGAGAAATTTTATACGGAAATTTGTCCTTAACGCTTTATTTATTTCAAGAAATTTCAAATTTTCCTTTTTTTTATCATTTCACCCAAGGTAAGGCGATGAAGCCACTGAGACGCAAAGGTGTTACAGAGAGTAAAAGAAACTGAAGAAGCGTTAGAAAATTCATAAGCCACGATTCAAGGAGGCAGTAGATGACGATTGATGTTTCCTTTAAATTTTTGAATATTGCTGTTAGCAAGAAAGCAAGAGGCCGGATGAGAGTTTTACTGATGAACGAGAAGTTCTCTGCCCACTCGTGTGCATAGTTAAGATGTTGATCATGGTTTTTTAGCTATCCGTATCCCAGCAAATCGAAATAAAATGTTTTAGAATATCCACAATGAAATTTCCTATGAACATTATTTTATTGAAAGGAAATAATTTTAAAATAAGACAACTGAAATAGCTGAATTTTTTTTCTAAAAAAAAGAAGCCAAACTAAACCAACAAGAATTTTTATGAGACTAAGAGCATTTTAGTCGCCTCGTTAAGTAGATAATTTTGAACATCTCTTAAGTTCCTCTATTTATTTCAACAGATTTCCAGGATTTTACAAGTAACTGATTGAAACCTTTCTTTCATTTTAAATTACATAAACTAGAAGCAGTAGTAATGTGGTCCTACCAAAGGATACTGAAAAATCCATGCACGGAGAGAGTAAGCAACAAGGACGTCTTAAAGAAAATAACAAGAGACAGAATCCTTATATTCAGAATAAGGAAACGACGACTATAATTCATTGAACACATGAGGAAGGAAGGCATTAGAGAAGTTAACCCTCACGGGGCATATTGAAGGCGAGAGAAACAGGGGAAGGCAAAGAGCTACTTACCTGATGGGCTTGTGTGAATGGATGGCGTAGCAGGAGAAGAACATTTCCTAATAGCCACACGAGATAGAAAAACCTTGATTGCGTTTCCTGAAGTGATTCGTCACATAGACGAAAAATCCTTTTATTCTGTCCACAAACGTGAGCGGAAAAATAACTGAAGCCGAGATGTTAGGTCATGATCAGTAAAATTGCACATTTTTCTTTGTATTTTATCAAGAATCTCTAAATATATAGTAATAGCACCAGACCAGATGAGGCAGCAACATTCAATACATGGACGCATGATAGAGTCTTACCCGGAGAGAACTATTACATATAGTAGTATGGAAAAGCATGAAGAAAAGACTATTAACTATAAGAAAAATATTTGGTCCTCAACAAAAATGACATACCAATGTATGATCTACGTATTTGAAACGTTAAAATGAAGCAGGTATAGAAAGTGCACCTATCTTGGTTTTGTAGTAACAGAGTGTTATGGTCCAGGTTAGGACCAAGGAAGAACAACACGAACACAAGAGCAGAAATAACGAAGATATATTACACGAAATAATAATACAAGATGTTGAAGGTGTTAGTATGACTGTCAGTCTGGTTTGGAGTGAACTACTATCGGCTCGACTCGATTCGTCCCTCTCTCTTGAGAGGCGTAGTATACATAGTGTTAGGAAGAGTTCATTCTGTAGTTATAGGTAAGGACCCATAACACAGAGAATATGAAATGTAGCACAAATATCACAAGATGAAAAACGTAAATAAAGTTTTAAGAGACAGGTAAACATGCTTACAAACAAAGAAGAGGGTGTTGAACTGCTATGTAATATCTAATCTCCCACATAGCAGTGAATGTTGGATAAATTTCCCAGAGATGAAATTGAGGCGACAGCGAGCTGCTGAGAATAACATAGGCATATAAAAATAACGAGAAACTTTTAAGGAAAATAGGTACTACTAAGAAACCGATGCTAATAGCAAGAAAAAGGCAGTGGGAATATCTGAGACGCATAATGAGGAGAGACGGCTAAGAGAATTTAACACTCACAGTCTGTTGCAGTAGAGACACGCAAAAGAAACAGCAAGTAACCTATTAAACAATTTCGTGTGTTTAGATGACAGAACAAAGACAAAGGTGTCAAAAATTACTTAGAGAAAGAATAAAGGAAATTGTGGAGAGTCATGACAGCCAACGTTCTGAGGGGATATGATTAATAAAAGATGTGTGCATACATATTCTTTTTCATGAATAGGAAAACTGACGCAATGTTCATGGAGGTCAACCCAGCTGAACTTAAGATGTGTACACGTGGAACTGTTGGGAAACTGGAAGTTATATAAGTTATATAAGCGCTCATCCTCGCGATAAAATATCAATGTCCAAAGAAAGCCCCCGAAACCCCACGGCCTCGCGCTGAAATTAACTGACGAAGTCCAGAAGTGAATAAAGAAAAAAGAAGAAAAAAGAAGAAAGAAAACAGAAGACAAAAACAACCAGAAATAAAAAAAATGATTAAGTTACTGTGATAGGGGGCGAATAGTACAAAGAAGAAAAAAACCGTCGAAAAGTAAAGCTATCGAAGAAAGTAACGTATATAAACAGTTATAAATATAAAAAAAGAATAAGAAGAAAATAAAAACTCAATGAAGTTACTGCGATACTGGACGATGGGTATAATTAAAAAAAAAGACGAAAGCATAGCTTGTAGAAGAAATTGATGCGAGGAAATATTTCGATCAATATAGGCAAAGAAGTAAAAAAGAAAAACGAATAGGAGTTACATATTCAATTACTTTGTGTTTTTTTTCATCTTTTACGTTCTTTGCTTTTCGTTTATCCGTTTTTATTTTAGAACCATACAAAACAGAGAAGAGGCAATGTTAAGGGTTCGTAATAAAAAACAAAGAACAGCCAAGAAGAGTAAGGACAAACCAAAAATTAGGAGAATTCTATTTTTTGAGCGTAGGTGTCTATGATTATAATACGATCTTTTCTACTTTTGATATATGTCATTTTCATTTCTCAGTTTCTGATATATATATATATATATACTAGCAGCATGGCCCGGCGTTGCCCGTGCTTGATTAAAAATTCGTACGACTCATACAGCAATCCCTATCACTTGACTTAAAATATTTTTGCCGTTCCTTGCCTTTAAAGGAGTGCCCTTTGCCGTGTTGATGATGCTACATGCCTTACTTCTTGCCTTGCATTCGTTACACACACACATCCTGCCTTATATATATATATATATATATATATATATATATATATATATATATATATATGAATAAAGGCTCAAACACTAATATTCCATGGTTATAATTTATTACATTGGAATCGTAATTACGTTCCAATTCATTAGACCTACAAATTCAATAGGAAAATATAACTCCGGGTAAACAAAATTTTAGTGAAAGTGTATGTGTGGGAGTGGGAAACAAGTGTCAGAGGGAAATATATATATATATATATATATATATATATATATATATATATATATATATATATATATATCTTAGAGTTTGGGGTGTCCAGTACTTGGGGATTGTACTTGTTCGGTTGGGGGAATGTATATTCTATTAATTCATTACAAAAAAGGAAAGGAATTCATATCTTTTAAGAAATGAATTCGTAAAAAAATAGGGTAGGGCTGTGCAGCATATGGCCAACGCCCGGAAATGCCGAAATTTGAATTGAATTCATTGTTTGATTTCTTCGAAATGGAGTTGATCCGTGGTGACCGCAATATGTTGTTTGCTCACGCTAGGGACCTGCACTCGCTGTCACACAAAAAGAATAAAAAGAACCATGGGAATCAGAAGGTTGATCTGTAAGGTACCCTCAAAGCCATCAATTGCGCCCTGATAGACGACAGTGGCTGCTCTAGACATAAAAAAAAACAAGAAGTCGACTCAGATGAGGTTAAAATGTGCAGCCGAGGGACAACTGGATGACAGGAAAATATATAAGTTTCTTCGCGAAGATAAGATCAACGTTCGAAGAAAGTCCCCCAGACGACATACCCTCACACTTATATTAATTGATTCAGTCCAGAACTGGATAAGTAATAATTATACATATGAAACATTTTAGTTTCGTTTTCTTATTAAACTTTATTAAGGTAACGTTATATTGGTTTAACAAAAGATCACGGGTGTAGGGCAAAAATTGGAACTCAAAAACACTCTAGCCGTACTAATCTGTGAGACAAACTTCTTAGTTACTACTTTACGTCAAAGGGTTCTGTAAAAATAAAGTACACAAATGCTATATAAGGGATTTTTACAAGAGTAAACTTCAATCAGCTATTATTTCCTGTTTATATTAAAAAAATAAACAAAGACATATTACGAAATCCCAAATAAAATCTACAACTAAAAGATGCGTAATCAAGAAATACATACTTATCGCAAGTGACTGAACTTCTCTAACATCGTTGACAATCTAAATATAAATATGAAAATTTTCACAGGCTTCAATCAAACCATATGATAATTATCAATGTGTATTTATTTATATATTTCCTGTCACATCTGTAACGGTAAGTGAGATAAATCCCTTAAGCCAGTAATTTTATGAGTGATTACATCCCTTAGTCGTTTTAAGAGTCTATAAAAATAAAAAAAAATTGCATTTCGACAAAATTAGATCCCGAACAAAATTAACCGTTTAATTAATCAGTTCCTTCACGCTTACCTATTTTAGAATAGTCTTATTTGTTCAAGCTTTTCATGAGAGGCACTCAGGTACCTTTGTTTATTTAGTGGTCGTCTTGTTTCAACTTGGTATTCAAATAGGTTTTGTGGTTGTCGTCTTTGTCGTTTTCTTACTAATCTTTTTCTTCCGACAGAGATTTTCATTTCATTGTTATATTAAACACATACAATTTTTAACATGATAAGATATTGAGAAAAAGTGATTTATATAATACCCGTAGTAAATAATAAATCATAGATACCACTGAAAGCCTAAAAAATATAAAGGGAACGGATTAATTAAACGGTTTATTTGCCTCCATTTTAGTTGTGAATTATTTATGCTCGCTATATTGAATCATTGTTTCAAGATTTTGTTTCATTGCATTTCGCTATTAAAACTTTCTAACAATAGCAGACACGGAAAAGAAATTACAAAATCTCCTACAGAAGGTAGCGACGGAAAATGTGAAGAAGGGACTAAGCATAAACTACAAGAAAACAGAATGCATGGTCATCAATGAAAGGATGAACTCGAAATGCGATTTGCTAGAATCAAGCAGACGCGCAAGTTTAAATATCTGGGTAGCGTCTTGACAGAGGACTGTAAATGCGACACTGAGATCCGTAAACGTATTTGGATGGCCAATCACGCATTTCAAAAGCTGTGCAGGGTATTGCGGGACAGGAGGATTTCTTTGCTAACGAAGAAAATAATACTAAGCTGTTACGTAACATCTGTCCTTCTTTACGGCAGCGAATGTTGGGCGATTTCCTCAAAGATGAAGAGACCCGAGGCGACGGAGATGTGTTTCTGTAGAAGGATGCTAAGGATATCATGAACCGAGCATGTAAACAACGGTAAAGTCTTAGAGAGGATGCAAACAAGGAGAAAGCTTATAATTAACAGCAGGAAGAGGCATTTGAAGTTCCTGGGACACATAATGACGAAGTAGGGCCTGGAGAATGTGATACTCACGGGTCGAATAGAGGGAAAGAGAGACAAGGGAAAACAACGCATGACATACCTAGCGGCTTTGAGCAAGTGAATGACAGAACGAGGTCTGTGGGAGGCAGCAAAGGGAAGGAATTTGTTGAGAGCTGCAAGTGATAGAGGGAGGTGGAGAGCTATGATCGCCTACGTCCTGAAAGGATATGGCATATAGAAAGAAAGAACAATTGTCGTTATTTTTTAAGAAAGGGATAAACTAGTATAGAATACAGGGGAGAATCAACCAATCGACGTCGTTCTGCTTGGCGGCCATTGACCGTGTGTACACAAAAACGGTTAATAGCGAATTCTTTCAATATTGCGCGTCGAACGACATCGCGAAATTCAAGTTCATAACGCACTATATTTAAAGAAAAGAAAGAAATGCAAGCAAAAAAATCAAGAAATCGATCCAGGTTAAACGTACAAAATTTAACCTGTGCTAAGCACTGAAGTATAAAAAAAGGTAACATTTTTTTGCTTGCTTTTATCAAATATTTAACTTGTAACACATTTAACAGGTTTCAATTTCTTTCTAGAGTTCAATAAAAATAAACTTTCTGTCAGTTAGTAAGAAAAAAAAATGTAGACCTGCGTTGTTGTTAATATAGTTGCATTTTTTCGCTTCATTTTAAAAGCCAACGTTTTGGATACTTATTTTTTTAATACGCAATTTTCTGAAACCGACTCTCGTGAGGACGCTTTCCGGACCATTACAATCTTAAGCTGTTCAAGTCTAGAGAACAGTTATCTTTCTTACATATCAGTATAAACTGTGTCTCTTACTTTATAATCTTCTACTTTCAGTGGTTTCCGGGCCTAGTACAGGGTGAACATCATATAAGATAAAGATGTATGGAGGACAAGAGATTTAATACGTGGCACAGAAAGGCCTTCCATAGTTTATAGCAGAGCAATAGTATTTATATACAGGGTGTCCATAAAGTTCGTGTGCACTTTTAAAAAATTATAACTTTATCAAAAGGATTAGAAAGAAGTAAATCTATATTTTTTAAGGTTTTATTGTACTTTTATTTAAGTTTCCACATGTCCTCCATCATTAGCAATACAAAGGGTAATACGATTTTGCAGTCCACGGAAAACATTTGCTAACTGATTTACAGTAATGCCTGAAATCACATTAGTTATTTTAGCTATACTTAAAATTAGGTACATTAAACTTTATAACATTTTTTACAGATTATTTCTATCGCAAATACAAATAAAGTTATAAATTTTTTTAAGTGCACACGAACTTTAGGGACACCCTGTATAAATTATTTTGCATATAAATAAAGGTGTGATTATAATGACATGGCATACGTGAATTAAATCAAATAGAAAAACAGAAGTGAAATTATCCCGTTTTTGTTTGTTAATTTTGTACTTTGGATACATTTTTTGGGGTCAATTTGTTATATGTTTCAAAAGGCTCATGAGAAGGATTAGGATTAACTTACTATGCTTGTGAGGTGAATGCACATATCTGTGCATAGCCGTCTTATACTTTTCCCGCTTTCTGCATATTGCTACAACACCAAATTTGTGGAGAGTTGGGTTAACTCGCGTGCGCTCGCACGAACTGGGTGGCTGCCTTTGAAGAAAAAGAAACACAACCCATACTATTTAAACATATATAATATTCAAATAGATAAGGAGAAATAAAGAAAGGTGTCTGCAGACAATGTGCGTCTGCGGACTTAGGAGAAAAGAAGCCTGAGTATCTTGTCAACGGTCCTCGTTGAAGATGATTTCCCTTTTAGTCTACTGTTAGCTTCTTTAGACAGTCGTAATTAATACGCAACTTTCTGAAACCGGCTCCCATGAGGATACTTCCCCGATCACTATAATCTTAACCTGTTCAAATCTAAGGTTAATCGTTATCTTCCCCACATATCCCACATGACTATGACTCTTACATCTTAATCTATAATCTTCATTCAGTGTTTGATTGCTTGCTTTCATTTAGCGGCATATCAATCTCTATGGGTTATTTAATCCTAAAATCTAAATATTTTTATGTAGTTTTATTGCATTTTTTTAAATTTATTGACATAATAATAGTTTTAGTAATACAAGTCATATTAATTAACCCTTAACTGCGGGGAAGGGGAGAGGTGAATGCATACATTTGATAAGGGTTTTTGCGTGTAAGTGAATATAACGAACGCAACTGAGGTTGGAACTCGGCTGTCCTTGAATCATATTAAATCTGAGCCATTATATATTACTTCAGCCGCACATCCAAGCTTACTTCTATTTCCAAGAGGTTACCCGTCTAATAACTTACCAGCTTAACTCCGGAGATCGTACTCGAACCGGTGTTTCAACGTGTTGTGGCTGTAGGCCTACATCAAGTGTCTCTTGGGTCTTGTATAGAATGTTCTTACTTTCCATATTTGGATTTCTCGTGTATATTAATCTTAGTAAATATCACTGATTTAGCTGACGTCAACGAGAGAACTCGGTGTTTATCCCTTTCAGTCCTGATCACCAGTTTACCGGTGGTAGAGAAAAATATCTTAATGCCCAGCCACCGGTTGAACGGTGGTAGAGAAAAATGACGTAATTCCCAGCCACCGGTTGAAAGGTGGTAGAGGAAAATGACTTAATGCCCGGTCACCGGTTGAACGGTGGTATAGGAAAATGACTTAATACCCGGTCACCGGTAACGGCGGTAGAGGAAAATGACGTAATGCCCAGTCACCAGTTGAACGGTGGTAGAGAAAAATAACGTAATGCCCAGCTACCGGTTGAACGGTGGGCAAACACTCGTAACTATTTTTTATATCTACCGTGAAACATTACATACCAATTATTTGCGAATTTTGACGCAGCAGTTCAGAAATGCAGGGGTCAAAGGGTTAAGCTGCGGCTTAAAAAAAAAAAAAACAATATTTCTAACGCTGATTTTAAAGATGTGCAGGGATTACTATATAATTTTTGCCGTTTGACCTTGTGTCAGGTTAACTGGTGATAGTAAATAACCCCAGTGAACGAACAACACAAACGAATAAACAGATATAAAAGAATAGGTAAAATAAAATATATATATATATATACTGTATTTCAACCATAATATAGAAATAGAAATATTAATTAGTCGTAGGGACAAACATACACACGTAGATATAGTTGGATTCTTCTTCTTCTATGTGGCATATCTCTCCATGACGTTGGCGACCATGGTTCTCCACAATTTCCTGTTCTTTGTAGCTCTTAATATATTTTATCTTTCTGCTATCTCTCTTGAACCCTGTTCTGTAATCCATTTACACAAGTTCGTTAGGTAGGTTACACGCTGCTATTCCCTAGTCCCTTCCGCCTTCAATATGTCCTGTGAGTGTCAAATTTTCCAAACCATCTTTCCTCACTATGTGCCCTAGAAATATCAACTGTCCCTTTTTTCATTCTAAGTATCAGTGTTCTTTTTGTTTACATTTTCTCTAAAACTTCGCCGTTGCTCACATGTTCCTTTCCATGGAATTCTCAACATCCTTCTGTAGAACCTTATTTCTCCTGCTTCAAATCTGGTCTTCATTTGTGTGGAGATTATCCAGCATTAGTAGTTTTTTCTTTGTAATCAATAAATACCAACGTCAGCGTAACAGTAGTCCCGCGTAGTGGGTACTTTTTTGTACTTGGCTTATATTTATGGATATGGTCACCCCACGTTAAACTGACCTTGTGCCAGATCATGATCTGGGCAAGTAAATATCGAGTGAATATGATTATGGCTCTCAACAATTTCCTGTCTTTTGTAGCTCTCATATAGTTTTGTCTTTCTGCTATCTCTCCTAAACCCTGTTCTGCTATCCATTTACACAAGTTCGTTAAGTAGGTACTACGCTGCTATTCCTCAGTCCCTCTTGTCTTCAACATGGCGATTTTCTAAGCGTAGCTTAGTTGTGGCACAAGGACGTAATATGGGGCACCCAGTGATGATCGAACTTACTATTCAGGCGTAACTGATTTAGACAAGCTTGCCAAACATTACACCACATCGAGTGTTCCCCTAGCCTTTATGTCCAGTGAGTGTAAAATTTTCTATACCTTCTTTACACACCCTTTTGCATTCTGGTGTTAAATATAAATGCTATTTTCACTATTTACATTATTCGGACTATTGTCCTCATCTTTGTCGCCATATTTATTACAATGTTTCGGACGTTGTACGCTCCGGCCTTCTTCAGGTGGTTGGAATGTTGAACTAACTGTTCTAGTATGGATTTCGTTAATCGGACTGACTTCCTCATCTTGGTTGCTTTCCTCACAACGTTTCGGCCGTCTGATCCTCCGGCCTTCTTCAGGTGCATCTCGAACTCGGGAACCGTCGGTCTGGAATTTCGAACCCAACCCTTTATTGTTAAGGGGGTACCATGTTCTCGTTCCATTAAGGCCATCGCTGCTGCTACTACTGCTTGACGCCATCGTTGCTGCTGCTGTTGCTTCTATTATCGTTGTCACCGCTCTTGTTTGTTGCTGCCACTGCCTTTGCTCGGGATTGAACTCAGAACATCGGGAGAACTTGCAATCACTGTTCCAACGTCCTAGTCGCCTCGGCCATGTGTCACTGGGACAACATGGCCGAGGCGACTAGGCCGTTGGAACAGTGATTGCAAGTTCTCCCGATGTTCTGAGTTCAATCCCGAGCAAAGGCAGTGGCAGCAACAAACAAGAGCGGTGACAACGATAATAGAAGCAACAACAGCAGCAACGATGGCGTCAAGCAGTAGTAGCAGCAGCGATGGCCTTAATGGAACGAGAACATGGTACCCCCTTAACAATAAAGGGTTGGGTTCGAAATTCCAGACCGACGGTTCCCGAGTTCGAGATGCACCTGAAGAAGGCCGGAGGATCAGACGGCCGAAACGTTGTGAGGAAAGCAACCAAGATGAGGAAGTCAGTCCGATTAACGAAATCCATAGTGAAAACCCCTCATCCCAAAAATATAGACAATTACTAACTGTTCTAGTTCCACGTGCCATGTCTAATGGATGTCAGTTATCAGTTATCCCCTGTTAATTCCCCTCTCCAAGTTCTCAACTACCTGTTTGGGTCCTGTAACTGGATATAACCAACCCCTTTATCCACTCTGCCATGAGGACATCTGTGTATGAATTTCTGGGTATTATAAACCTAATGTCGTCAGCAACCGTTTTTTATCAGTGCTCACATTGCAATTTTTGCTGTTATCATTGCTTTTCTGTGGCACTCCTTATTACTGGTTTCCATATTGTATTCATTTTTATGCTTGGTCGGCCCAGGATATTTTTTTTGCCTAGCATATGTGTTGACAATGAGATGAGGACAATAGTCCGAATAATGTAAATAGTGTACATAATACCTCATCTCAGAAATATAGACAAATGTTATTTTTGTTTCCATTTTCTCTCAGATTTCGCTGTTGCTCATATGTTCGCTCCATGGTATTCTCAGCATCCTTCTGTAGAGCCATGTTTCTATTACTTCAAGTTCCTTCTTCATCTGTGAGGAGATTGTCCAGCATTCACTGCTATACAAGAGGATTGACACTATGTAACAGTTCAGTATTATTTTCTTTGTTTCTAAGGAAATTATCGTGTTTCTTCATACTTTGCTTATCTTTTGGAAGGCATATTTTGCTATCCCAATGCACTTACAGGTTTCGGTGTCACATTTTGTACTAGCCTCATCTTCACTTTTGTTTTTCATTTTTTTCTCTGAGAATTTCAGAGGTGTTCTTGCTAATATTCAGTTAGTGTTTTGAACTCTCCTGAATGTAAGGTAGATAAGTTTTAAATGTGTTGTTCGTCACTGTTTCTCTTGAAGTCAGAGGAGATCTTAAATGGGAAGCTAAAATCAATAAACAAAAACAAAGAAGAATAGCAAGAGAGAAACTAACGGTAAATATAATAATATGGGTGTGATATCACGGAGCCAATGGGTGCTTTTCTGTGAGAATAATAGGAAAGGCTTAATTGCCTCAAGTGTTATGTGTTCTAAATGTTCTTATTGGTTATTTTAAGGCTGTTCTTCCTGCGTACTTGTGCTCATCAGGGGAACTTAGAATAACTATAATGTTAAAAAAGGTATTTTATTTTCATCGACAGGTATCGTAAGGAGAGAAAGAGTAGCTTCTACCCTGCGGTTGTTTAAGAATGATAAAAGTCAAGAGAACTTTCTATTTATAGTGTTTTGCTTTGTGCTTTTCTTGTCTTTTCTGTTTATTTTTTCGATTTTGTAAATTTTGTTTTTACTACATGTTTCATAATTCGTGAATAAAAGGTCGACCGGAAAACGGGTTATTTTTTTTTTGTATTAAGTTAATCTCTTCAGAAGCGAACCGGAGCGTTACATTGATTACTTAATTGATTCAATTAGGTTTAATTAATTAAACTAGAGTCAAGAAAGGAGAAATCAGTCAAATGGTAGATGAAAGAGGGCGTGTCCCCCAGCACAACCAGAATTAAACTTCCTAGGTCACAACGTTGGAAAGAAGCTATGATTTATTTGAAAATTGTTCCATCAAATCAATTTGTGCCATACATTCAAACTCTTAGTTATTTTAATTTTTTGAGTTACAGAACACAGTCGTGACTGTAGGTAAACGATTAAGATCAAAATAAGATCAAAGAGAGTTACCAAACTAGGAGCAGTGGGAAGCTGAGAAAATAATGTAGGTAGGTACATTATTCCGCCATTGTTAATGCAATAAAGATATACAGAATTACGTAACGAAATATTATTTTAGAAAATAGTTGACTTGTTGGAAAAGTAAAACAATGGCTTCTGTCATCCTCCTCTCGTCAGTTCTAACCCTCGCGGTTAAGACCTGCAATGCTACCCCAATTGTATCGAACCACCCTCACTCCCTTCGTATTCCAGTGGTGAGATGTAAGTTCCACTTGAGCCGATCCTTTCCACGAACCGCTGCTATTTGGAACTGACTCCCAAGAGGATGCTTCCTCGATCACTACAACCTGTTCAAGTCTAGAGTTAAACGTCATCTTCACCACATATCCGCATAAACTGTGTCTCTTAATCTGTAATTCTCTACCTCGAGTGGCTACAGGGTCTTGTACAAAGTGAACATCGTTGTCTAAAAAAAAGGGCCAGGAATTGGTTATGGAGCTAGATCTAAACAAAAAAAAACAGTTTAGAGGCGGGGTTTGCAAAACTTGACTTCATCTTAGAGGAGGATTCGAACAATTTCAATATTATTGGCGTATGAAAGATTCGAGAATGAAAGAGGGTGAATGAATTGAACGAGGAGTTTTAACTCTTCTTTAAGCAACTCTTCATCGGGTTGGGCTGTTAACCAGGGTTATGCCGAATTCTCAGGCAGAAGACCAGATTTGGGTGTCGACAAAAAATGGGTCTAAAATGAGGAAAATGACACAATAAAAGCGACGTTGGTGTCAAAAGGGTTTCGTGTTCCTGAGGGAGAATCTGTGAGAACAGATTCCACCATGGTCTCTAACGTAGGAATGCAACTGGCTTTAACCGTTTTAACATCTAATGGATGAATAATTAATTCCATGGATAATAACAAAATCAAAATGAGAATCTGTAATATCGGTCCTGACCTCGCATCTCGACTGCAACCATTTCCTCACCGCTGTAACGTGGTTCCCCCAACTGGATTTTTCTATAACTATTTTAATGGCAATTGTTCTAATGACCTTTCATCCTTGGTACCTCGATTGCATCAGTTTTATCCTGTTACTAGATTGGCAAATAGATCTCATCGTTTTGCTGTTGAATTATCTAGATATAACTTGCTTCCCAACCGCATACGTTATTCAAGAATTTAAACGCCAATCGACATCTTCTGAGACCTGTACTTTTATTGTCCTTTTTCATTAATATTTCCTCATTCTCTTTCACTCCCAGAAGCCCCCTTGCGTGTTAACGACATTATCGCCTTTTTTGAAATAATTAAAAAATATATCAAAGCTGTATTTCTCTAGAGTGAACATATAAAAGAAATGTGTACTTTTATATAAACTGATTCACCGTGATGTGAAGAAATTTACAAATATTCATTTTCCCCCAACTAAGAAAACAATGTAGCCTCCCTGCTAGCCACTATCGTTGCATAAGTTAGAAAATAAAAACAAAACAAAACAAAAACCCTCTATATTTTGCGGTTTTCAAATTGTTAAAATACGAGTGTCACATGACATCTTCCGTTGGATCAATTCCTGTTGGGGTTAACAGTTATCCGAATAATCTATCTCCACTGGGATTATCCATAACTTTTGAAATATATCGTGTTTTTTTTGTTTTGTTTTATATGCGTAGTATCTGTACTCCATGTCTAACCACATTTGTACAGCTTCAGACAGCTGAGTTTTCAATTTAGAGTTGACTTTGTCCTAGAACGATTGCTAACTGTGGTTATTTGTCTCGTTATTTAACCCATAGCTGAGGAAGAAGAGATGAATTCTTACATTTATCAACGTATTTGTGCGAAAGTGAATGCACAGAGTTCGACCGCGGCTTGTCAGTTTCTTGTTCTGAACAGCTAACTACTACAATACTTTATTTGAATCCATTAGGTAATCAATATAGCCCTGCGGATCAGAAGTGATGTACCTAAAACAAAAATAATTCGTTTTCCGGTTATCTTCGGTGTGCAAACGATATTTTGCTGAAACTAATTTAATGCCCAAATCTTTTAATAACATTCGCTGGTATAAATTGCAGGCCATTTTTGATATCTCATTGGTCCAACGACGACCTTCATTGATTGCGTGACGAACTATTTCAAGATGTTCGTAATTTCGGCTTCTGGATGATCGGTCAGGTTGTGATTGGTTTTGAACTGACATTTCAGTACGATTGAAACACGGATTTCACTCTTGCTGTCTGCTTGTCCTAAATATTTATCCTGAAAATTTTCTCGAGGCAGTTTTCAAAAAATACAGCATCACAAACACGCTGATCTTTTTTTTCCTTTTTAACATCGTTCACAAAAATAACCAAACCCGATTGCAGACGCCAAAAGACGTCCCCATCACCAGGGAAAACAAGTTCGTCAATCTCGAACCAATCTACATGACAGACAGACTCAGAATAAAGTCGACTCATAATATCTGCAGATTCAATGTGCAACTACGCCCAGCTTGTGCGCAGCTCTCCAGTTCCAGTTGCTTTTAGTTATACTTGTTTTTATATGTACCACGTCCTTCCAGAACTTGGGTGACCGTCTCCCTCAAAAGCTGCATGTTTTTAGTTATTCTAAGTAACATTTGAAGCTATAACATACGTTCTTTCTACTATGCAATCTTGCAAAAGCGTTAAATACTTTATTCACTGTTTCCTCTTCATTTTCTTGCCTTTGATATGGCCTGTAAATGTTAATTTTTCCACATCCTCTTTCCTTATAATATGTCTCTGAAACTGTAGCTCTCTCGTTCTCAGTGTAAATATAAAGCCTTCTTGCAGTACCTATTTTCGTTAAAACTTACTCATTGCTTCTACTGGAGCCTTAAACTTGGATGTGCAGGTGGTGTAATAGATAATGACTCGGAATTGTTAATCGGAAAGTCGCGTTCCAATTCTAGTTGGGTTCATGAATTCAACTATTCTCCCCCCCAGTTATGGATTAATTAATAAGGCTTATGTCACTAAATCATTAATAATTAATAAAATAATAAATAATAATTAATAAGGCTTATGTCACTAAATCATTAATAATTAATAAGATAATAAATAATAATTAATAATTAATAAGGATTATGTCACTAAATCATTAATAATTAATAAGATAATAAATAATAATTAATAATTAATAAGGCTTATGTCACTAAATCATTAATAATTAATAAGATAATAAATAATAATTAATAATTAATAAGGCTTATGTCACTAAATCATTAATAATTAATAATTAATAAGATAATAAATAATAATTAATAATTAATAAGACTTATGTCACTAAATCATTAATAATTAATAAAATAATAATTAATAATTAATAAGACTTATGTCACTAAATCATTAATAATTAATAAGATAATAAATAATAATTAATAATTAATAAGGCTTATGTCACTAAATCATTAATAATTAATAATTAATAAGATAATAAATAATAATTAATAAGACTTATGTCACTAAATCATTAATAATTAATAAGATAATAAATAATAATTAATAAGACTTATGTCACTAAATCATTAATAATTAATAAGATAATAAATGGTAATTAATAATTAATAAGGCTTATGTCACTAAATCATTAATAATTAATAAGATAATAAATAATAATTAATAATTAATAAGGCTTATGTCACTAAATCATTAATAATTAATAATTAATAAGATAATAAATAATAATTAATAATTAATAAGACTTATGTCACTAAATCATTAATAATTAATAAGATAATAAATAATAATTAATAATTAATAAGACTTATGTCACTAAATCATTAATAATTAATAAGATAATAAATAATAATTAATAATTAATAAGGCTTATGTCACTAAATCATTATTATCACCAAAAACAAAAGATTCTTACAATCTAAAAAATATATTTTCTGCGTTTTCTGGCAAAGGTGTGATAAGACGTAGTAACGAATTAATCGTTGCTCACATTTATCTCAGATATTTTCAGCATTTACCAGTAGAAGTATGTCTTTTATTTCAAAAAAGAATTCTTACAATCTAAAACTATTTGATAAACCATAGAAAACGAGTTAGTAACAATAAAGTTTTATTTCTCGCCTTCGGATTTCGATAACACATATCCTGGCGTCTCTTAAAACATTTCCTAGATATTTAAATTTTCGAACTTGCTTGATTTTAAGTGATTTTAAGTGACTACTTTTTCTAAACTTCTGTGATGACTCTTTCCAAATGTTTCTGTCTTTATCAGTCCACCATTAATACAGTGTCATCTGCATATTTGATGATCATTATATCCACCAATAATACATCGTTTGTGTTCTTTGAGTTGGTTTTGTATCGTCTTACTGTACAGATCTTGGGTAAGACTCCGTACAATTCCAGCAGACCATAGGTAGATTTGAAATAATAATCATGCCTGAGCGTTGTGAAAACTTTGTTCAAGTGATGATTATACCTTCATATAAAGACAATTAAAAACGTTCTTAGATTCCTTTGGGATGCGATTGGAACAGAAAGAAATGCGACAAGGCAGATCACAGCAGAATTAAAGCAGAATGCAACAGAATTGTAAAATTTGAAACGGATAATCATGGAGTCCTATGTAGAATATATAAGAAAGCTGCAAAGATTTTGTAACGAAGATGCTAACTTCACATTAAAGTCGACATAAATACGAAAGAAATATAGGCTATTTGAACAAATTTATTGTCACCTGATTGTCGGCGATAACATTTTAAATCTAAAAATACCAGTAACGATAATAAATATCAATAAAATCTCAAACGAAAAATTGTATTAGGGATATGTAATGATTGGAAAATGTTCACAGATTTACAAATTGGCTTCGATAACTTTTCATGCGTAACGTTCTTTTCAGTTCGATAATTGCATTGATTTAGTCTAGCGCAAGTTTTGGATTTTAATTAAATACCTTTCAGTTCATTCTTTAACATAGTTAATTCCTTGCAAAATGTGAAGTTCAGTCGGTCGAATCGCAGTGAAATGAATATAAAGGTTGTGAAATTAAGACGTATAGAAAAAAAAAACAAGATTTATAAAAAAAAAACTACATGATAAGAATGGTTTCAAGAAGTTTTAGTCAGAGATGAAGTGGATTTTCCTTAATAGTATCAACGAAATAAAAACAAAGTATAAAATTAAATGGAAATGGACGACATTTTTAAAACTTCTAAACATGTTATCTCGACTAACCAAAAAATCCGTTTAACTTTTTAAGTGGAAAAAAACAAACTATTTCGTTTATTTATTCTATCACATCTTTTTCTCCAAAACTCGTTTTGTTTATTAAATCAGAATAATTTTATTACGGTTTGTATTATTGCCTTATACTAAAAATTCTACTTAGCTTAGCAATTAGAAAGAGTGTGGATTATTTATTCTGATTTTTTATTATTGAGTTTCTTTGACGTTTGTTCGATTATTAAGTCAAAATAAAAACAATAGGTTTTATTTACGCGATTGAATCCTTTTATTACAAAATGAACATCAAAACACGTCCGGTTTATTAATTCAAAATCATTTTGGTTTATTCATTCTATTATAATTCTATTATTGAGTTCCAGCAAAGGTTCGGGTAAAATAAAGGACAATTTGTGCGATTTATTCTATCACATCATTTTATGATTAAAACAGAAGTGCATTTCGTTAATTCGCCTTATTTATCCTGTTTTATATTCTTATTGTTTATATTCTGCGAAAGGACGTTGATTACATGAAAAATAAAATATAACATTTATTTATTCTATTACATTTTTATATTATTCTTATTAAACGGCATCAAAAAGACGTTCACTTTGTTAACTGAAAATAAAATACAATCTGGTTTATTTATTTAATTATATTTTTTATTAAATAGATATCCACAAAATTCAGTTAATCTTTTATTTATTCTGTTACATCTTTTTACTATCGAACTATTCCAAAAAGGCATCCAGTTTATTAAATTAAAATAAATACAATTTTTATTATTTATTCAATTATATTTTTCTTTTGTTGAATTCCCCACAAAATCCGTTCGATCTATTAACTCTAAATTGAATACGATTTCTTTTATTTATTCTAGTACATCTTTTAATTATAGATCTATACCTTAGGCTTTCTCACTCTATTAAATAAACATGGGACAATATTTTATTTATTTATTCTATAACATCTCTTTACTATTGAGTGACTCGCAAAACCTGTTCTCTATTTTTCGCTTTGTCTTTGCCGTTAACATTTTTACCGTTTTCTTTCACCCTTTTTTTAAATATTGCAGGAAACTTCCATTTTTATCTTTCTCGACATCGACCTTTATGTTTCAGCAAGGCTTGATATGCGGTAAAAACAAACGGACTTAATCTAAGCAATATCTGATCTTTATGGATGAAATAGTTTCGTATTTTTCTGCCAAATCCACTGACTGACATTTGAATGTAGGGTTTCAAATCCTGATATTTCAATGCAGGTCAACTTTCATCACCTAGAAAAATGGCGCAACACCATCTTCTGTCGGAATAAGTTAATCTTAGTAAGTGCCTATAAGATTTATTGTGCAGTCAATTTCTTTTATTGGCGCAGAAACATTCACTTGTATCAAATTTGAGCTAAAGGGCATATATGATTTTTTAAAATTGATCTTCTCTCAAGAGAGTAAACTATTCTAGACCTGCCTTGAAATTTCAGATCATATAACATATTATTTATGGGACTTGGGCCTCGTTTACGCTGCTCTCATTATATTGGTTCAAGCGAATAGAAACAGTGTTTGTAATCACTTATAATTTATGTATGTTGTGCTTGTATAATGTCACTGTTTAAAATAGGCGAATCAATCTTCAACAATTAATCATACTGCTATGGAATGAAAAATGTGTCTGGACAATTGAAAAATATTTTCTTACCACCCAAAAGAATTTTGCCATAAATTATTATTTGGATGTAAAATTTTAGGACATAAAAGAATAACAGATCCGAGTAATCTTATATATAAAGTACAGTGTATATGTGTTTGTGCGCGTGTGTATCCAAGCAACTCCTCCACTCCTCCATGTCCGATTTCTGTGATTAATAACTCATTCAAAAGCCCTAGAAAAGTTAGGCGCAGGGAACGATTTTCGTTGTGCTCAGATTCATGGTTGCCAGATTATGCGAGGTTAAAATTATATATTAATATATTATACTAGCTATTATCGTTGCTTTAATGGTTGAAGAGGAGTAACTTTTATTTTCCTTTTGTATGCAAAATTGCAGTGCACATTTTATTATAAACTAGCTTAACAGCCGCCCTATCGGGCAGCATATTAGATAGCTCCTGTGAAGGACTCTTGGTTTGGCTATCATGACAATAGCTAGGGAGGAGTCGATCCGATAGGCATCAATAAACTACAGAAGAACTCAAAATTGATCGCCTGGCTCGACTTTATAGTAATTTCCACAGTGTTTACTCATTCCCCCACGAGAATGAGATGTGACACAAGGTCTTTTTAAAGTGGGGACCTAAACGCGTGCATCCGGGCGGGCACAAAAATTGCCCGCAACCGTCGGTTGCGCTGGCCTCGGTGCGAGCACCGATCTCCCCCTCTGGTGCAATGGGAGAGCGCGGCCTCGGGCAGCTGTTTCCCAGAGCTGGGTACCTCTCAGTATTATTTTCTCAGTTGCCCCTCTGTCCTTTGACAGAGAAGCCCCTGAGCGCACTCTGTCCAAGGACAGAGACGCAACTGAGAGATGATAATAATGTATAAATTACATTATAGTAATATTGATTTAAAAAAGTATATTTCATTAATTAGCTGTCCTTCATTACTGTTCTTTTGTTCAAGGATCGTTTTGATTTTCATATCAAAAATAGTTCTGTTTAGGAATATCGTCTTATATAGTGCAGAAAAGCGTTTGAAATTTGCATTTTACTTGGCCTTCACCAATGTAGTATCTATTTGTAAAACTTTCCTTAACTATAACAAGCCAATTTATGAATGAAATGTTCATTTAAAAGTTTTTTGTTTGAATTATTTCAAGTAGTGAATATATCTTACTTTGCGAAGCGATAGCAAGCGGGCGAAGCCTGCTAGTAGGAATATAAAAGTATAAAAACATATTTGAACGACTGAATTTAACATTAATATTTCGTAGTAAAAACTTTATTTGCAATTTCTGTATAGCGTAGTTCTTCATGACGTAACGAGATCTTTTGGCTTAGAATTACAGGTATTTTAAACGTATAGTTGTTAAGAGATTTAGGATTTTGGTGAAGAACACACTTTTTCGAACTATAAATTTTCCCTTGAATTTACTTCAGGGAATAGGTTAGTTTGTTGGCCTCCCTCTCCATTGTTCAATTTCAGAGTTGCTTTTATTGGATACCTGGGATCATTCGTTAGGTTTGAAAGATCCAACCATTGTTCATCTGCAGCCGCTGTTTCGTAGAAAATTAATAATCTTCAAATAAATGAAGACGAATTACTCCGTTGATGTTTCCTTACCGAAAGAAAGACAGAAGGAAAGAAAGAAAGAGCAGAATTACCGTATCAAGCAAAACATACGAACACCTTTATATTGCTACCTTTGTGCTTTAAAAATATACAGTTGATTTGGATCATAGTCGCGGCCATTTTGTTAACACACGACAAACTGATTTGTGAACAAAACGTTCGAATCTCGTTTTGTATGTTCAAAGATAGACTCTAATGATTTTTTCCAGTTGCTTGAGTACGAGTTTTGTTTAGACTTCACAGAGTCATATATACATTCAACGAGTTTTTAGAGACGTTCGTATGGATGTCATGCATGGTGCCAAACCTTTTCAGAAATATATAGACTGTCAGTTGTATACAGCTCATTTCTCAGATCAATGGTTAAACATATCTTCGAGCGAATGAAGACTGTAAATCTTAGCAAGGACCATGTTTCTTCAAAGCTCTACAGAATCAAAAAACATAGGAATGTACGAAACAACAGAAATCACATCACTTGTGATTTTCAACAGCAGCAACCTATAAAATAGATATTACATGTAAATCAAAGAAAAAAACTAATGTCATAATCAAGATATTGACATTCTACAGTACTTCAAACAAAAGATAAGGAAGGAAACCTCCATCAATAATGGAAAAATCGATTAAAGTTACTGGACGTGAGAAAATTATTTTTATGAAAAATACTTTTAAGTGAAAGTTTTTATAAATTTCAGCTGATGGTAGCAATGCTAATAATACCATTACCATTATATTGTTAATTCAAATATATTGTCAGGTAACCGATGGTTCAATTATTTTTTTTTTAAATTTTCAACATCGTTTTTGTGTTTTGGACTTCGTTTCAATTTCTTCTTCACAGTGCTCCTTTGTATAATGGATGTTGGGAACTTCAAATAAAATTTTCTCTGGCATTAAAATTCTTCGAATTCTCTACAAATCAACATAATCGTAATGGTAAAAAAAAAACATTTAGGGCATTCGCGCTGTTCCTGTAGCTTAAACTAGCACGGAGTCACATGTCATCGTGACCGAGGCTTTGAGCGTACTGGCCTTGTTCGGACTGTTGATCCCGCCAGATAATGCGCTCTCTTTCTCGCAGAAACTCTAACTAAGAAGGGAATGTGAATGGTTTGCTACTATGTAAGTGGCATGATCGGTCCGAGCCGGGAAGGTTAGAACTGGCGGAACCAAAATTAGTCCGAACACTTTTCACGCAAGTAGCGATAGAGCGGAGAGAAGTTTGCTACATCCCAACTCTGAGAGAGACGTTGGAAGGTCGAAAACAATTCGCCACCCACATGGAATCGAGGATGTTTTTGAACTCTATCAAGACTGGAAAGTGAGAAGTGGGAAGCTCCCGCTCAAATATCACAACAATACTCTATTTTCGCCCAGCAACCATCTACGTTGACCAGCTATATTATGACACAGAATGCCCCACGGGACCGTGATGCTTGGCGTAATAGACTCATAAATACCCGAGTGTAAAGCACAGGGTATGATGTTGAACAAAGACAAATGTGCCTGAATAGACAGAGGTTTACTAGCCACCCTAGTAGTCAGGCATATTCGGATACGAGCGGCCAGCCATCATATAACGGTCAGAGTATTACTTTCACTGCTGCATTGTCATAGCACTGTTGCCAGGCTGTGCTCCGTCCTAGGTAAGACGATAGACTACATCCGCCTCCTGGGTAAGACGTTAAACTACGTCCAACCGCAAAGCCTCTGATCAAGAGCGTGAAACCACCTCTTAATTGCTGGTGTTCCCAGGTCCACCCTGACCTGGGGTGGTAGCACCTGTTATGGTCCCAGCTATGGGCAAATAGTTTAACCCCCCAAACTGTGATCAAAGCACTATGAAAGTATAAAAATAGGTTTTAATACCAGAAATACTTTGTAAAAAAAAAAAAAAATTATTACAAGAAATATATTTTTGAAAAGCAAATATTACCAGCAATACATTTTTTGGAAAAAAAATATTACCAGCGAAGAAAATTCATACCAGAAATATAGTTTTGAAGAAAAAAATATTCCCAGAAATAGATTTTTGGAAAAAAAAAAATTACCAACAATGAAAATTTGGCGGCATTAAATAACCCGTTGAGGTTGATATGCCGTAAAATAAACCCAACCAAACCAAACCAAATCAAACCAAATCAAACCTGGCTGTGCTGGCCCGTTTTGGGAAATATAGGAATTTTACCATTTGCTGGAGATAAACAACTATAAAGACGCTGACGGCGATTTCTCATGCCTGTCGTCATTTTTATTTCGATCAGATACACTGTAGTACTGACACCCTCAACACAAAAAATAAAAAAAGATCGTATTGTAAGTCAATATATGTCTACGCAGGTTTGAAAACAAGAGTTATATTATAGCACAAATGGCAGCGACAGCCATTTTACTTGAAAGAGTATGTATACGTCGATAGAAGACACAATAAGATTCATAAAGGCAAATAAGTACGTTACTTGCAGCGGGAGTGTTAATCATTTCGTTGTGTTGGGAACTCCTTAACTAAAGCCATAATGGACACTTTATTAAAAAACAAAACTAAAATGGAAACTGATGGAATCATATGCGTACGTCTGTTGTGATGGAAGATTAAAAAAATTTTACTGGTTATAATAATTTCTTTTGTTATTGGAAGGACATTGTCACTATTTTTACTTAATAAATAGAACGAAAACACTGTTACCTAATAACGATTTTCCAAGCATAGCTTAGATGCGGCACAAGACCGAAAGAATGGGGTACCCAGTGGGGATCGAATGCATTGCCCAGTCGTAATTGTTTTAGCGAGACAAGCTTGATAACCATTACACCGCCTTGAGGTGCCTCGCTATGTCGCCTGATATATTGCTATATGAAGCTCAAGAGATGAATATATTTTTATGAACATTTTCTAAACAGTTTCTCATTGTTTCAGAATATTTCTAGTTATTTACTAAAGTTTTCTTTTTTTGCTTACGGTACAATTAACGAATCTAAGCAACGTCGAGCCTGGTCAGTAGATAGTTGGGTAACCGCAACCGCTTGGGAATATCAACAATTGCTGTAAGCTTGGATGTGCGGGTGGTGTAATTGATAATGGCTCGGAATTGGTAATCAGAGAGGCAAGTTTCTGTTTCCTTTGGGTTCGTTATATTCACTTACACGCAACTACCCTTCGGAAAGGTATGAATCCACCTTTTTATCTGCGAGAAAATTGTCCAGTATTCTCTGCCATATTGGAGAACCGATATTAGGTAGTTTTTAAGTACTATCTTCCTGTTTCTGAATACTATTCTGAGCTTTTAAGCGGCAGTTTTCCCCGGGGCCTACGGCCATATCACGTTGAAACACCTGTTCGCGTACAATAACCGAAGTTAAGCAACGTCGATCCTGGTCAGTACTGCTTAGGAATATCAAGTGCTGTAAGCTTGTATGAGTGAGTCGTGTAATTGATAATACCTGGGAATTGTTAATCGGAGAGTCGAGTTCATATTCCCGTTGGTTTCGTTATATTTACTTACGTGCTAAAAAACCTCCTGAAAGGTATTAATCCATCTCTTCTCACCCCAGCTATGGGTTAATTATTAAAACCATTACTACCTCAGAAAAAATTCTTACAACGTAAAAATAAATTTTGGTTTTAAATAACCTGCAAAGGGTTGATAACACGTAAAAAAACGAAAGAATGAATGAATCAAATCAATAAAGCTTATTTTTCCGCACATCTTATCAATTGACATCTCGAAATACGAGAAGCAAGAACTGAATTCCCGGAATGGACCCGAGAAAGCATAGTTTACTTACGTATTCACATCTGGCTGTTTGTCGCCTTCAAAATACTCCCTCTGTGAAACTATTCACTTGTTAAGAACTTAAAACACGTTTTTCGGAATACTTTGCAATGTTGCTCGATGCCAGGAAAGTCAGCAAATCTTTTGTCCTTTCAGGGCATTTTCCATTTTGGAATTAGCCAAAAAACCACAGAGAAATAAGTCAGGCGAATAAAGTGTATGACACATTTTGGCAAACTATTTCTAAACCAGGAAATGGTGAAATCCTAACGCGTCTTTTTTCGCATTCCAAGATTCCTTTGAAGAATCTGCCGCACTATTTGTTCCTAATTCATATTTCACTTCCATTGCTATCAGTCGCACACATTCGTCGATCAGAGATCACGAACGTTCACACTGTCCAAATTCACATCTTTGTGTTTTTGAATTCGTCACTTCGAATGCATTTTTTCGTTTTTTCTTCAACCGCCTGTTCCATTTAGAAAGACTCCATTCTTTCAAAGTCTATTCACCATAATCCGATTTTAATAGGCTTGCTTTGGTTTGCTTTGTTTTACGGCATATCAACCTCAATGGGTCATTTAATGCCGACAGGATTTTTATTGCTAGTAATATTGTTTCCAAAAATGTTTTGCTGGTATTAATGTTTCCTTAAAAATGTATTAAAACCTATTTTTACACTTTCATAGTGTTTTGAATCCAGTTAGAGGTTTAACTATTTGCCCATAGTTGGGACCCTAACAGGTGCTGCCACCCCGAGTCAGGATATTACCTGGGAACACCAACAATTAAGAAGTGGTTCCACGCTTCTCAGAACGTCTTGATCAGAGGTCTTGCTGTTGGATGTAGTTTATCGTCTTACCCACGACGTCCGTTTTTAATAGATCGCCTAGAGATCTAACAACTACGAGGGCAGAAATTCCTTTGTTGGGTATCTCTAGCACTTTCTGTTTTAACAATACGCGCAAATGCCCCTGAGAAAGGTAGTAATCCATTTCCTCCCTTCAGCTATGCGTTAAATAGTCGGAAAAAAACCACCGTCTTTCGCATTAAAATGGCTAATGCGATATTCACTCACAAAAAAAGGAATAATTCTTACAATCCTGAAATTGTTTCGGTTTTAAATAACACACAAAGTGTTGATAATCCGTAAAAAATTAAACAAAATTATGCGGGTGGTGGAATGAAGTATAAAAAAACTTTAAGCGGTAGGAATCGTAATGAGTGGATATAATTTGTAAAATAATCGAAAAAATATGAATTATCTTCGACTTATTAGGTGCAAGAGGGTGCATAATTTTACCATAATATGGCGATTCATCTCTTAGAGAAAAAGTCCTGGAAACGGCTCCCTGAAAACTTCCATTGATCTTTTCGATATATGCGTAATGGCTCCATCCTGTTGAAACGATACACCCAAATTACCAACGTTTGTGAGTTTTGATACCAGACAAGTTCGTAACATCAGATATATGCCAAAAGTTACTGAAATATTCCCCAAATTGAAAAAGGTAAGGACATAAACGTTTTTATTATTGCACCACGCGTAGAAGTCTTTCGAGAAAGTGTTTGGGATTGTTTCCCATCCATTCGCAGAGATTCTGTTTATTGGCTCAGCCAGACAGATGAATGTGGGCTTCGTCACTTGAAAAAGGGAGCAGCATTTGCGGGAAGATTCTTAAAAACTGCAAAGCATCAGTTTCATGAAGACCCCTATGACTACTTACCCAGCTTTACTAATACCACCCCAATAGTCGTGTAAAAAGTGAGAGGTTTTATTACCGGTCAGCGTATAATATAAACACTCATTATTCGTGTGTTTTTGAATATTTCAGTATAGATGAGAGTGATTTCCATCACAGTAGATATTAATAAACGTTTATTTAATACATAGTGACCCCTTCGTACGCGGTTTTGCATAACACGGTCTCATTTATCTGCGATTAACCACAAGAATAAACCATTTATTAGTTTTACGTAATAGAAACATATATATTTTTTAAATCATTTTAGTTCGGGCAGGGCAGTAAAGCCACTTAGACACAAGGGGTTACTGAGTGTGAAAGAATAAGAAAAAAGAGAACATTATTAAAGAATGAGAACAATAAAAGAAGAGGAATCAAGAAGACAGTAGATAACGATTAACAATGCATTTAAATATTTGAATATCAAATTTGGCTGGAAAGCATAGAGCGGGAAGTGAGTTCCACAAGCGATAAGTGCGAGAGAAGAAACTGTTAGCATAGAACTTGCGGTTGCATCTAGCCAATTCAACTGAAAATGGTGAGGCCTTGTTGCTAATCTAGTAGTCCGCTTAAATTCCAAAAGTCTAGGTACCAAAGTGGAAAGTTCATCATAACAATTAACATGAAAGTATTTATAGAAATAGCACAGATAAACTACATTACGGCAGTGGGAAAGTGATTGAAGCCGAGATGCCAGATCAGGACCAATAATATTGCGGATTCTTCTTTAGATTTCATCAAGAATATCTAAAGATATATAGCAAGAGTACCGAACCATATGTGGCAGCAATATTCAATGCAAGGATGAATGTTAGACTTATAAATATGTAAGACAGATTCTGGAGACTAAAATTGTCTAGCTCGACACAGTGAACTAACTTTCCTAGCAGCAGACCTAGCAATTGATTCAATATAATCCTTTCCTCTTCATGTCAGCAGAGAATATTATTCCGAGAAGGCGTAATGCGTCATTCTCCTGGAGATTAGCATCAGTCAAGCTAATGGAAGAGTGAAAGGGTTTTCTCAGATGATTAATAGATAAAAGTTTCGCTTTGCAGGTGTTAAAATTAACAAACCATCCCTCGCCCCAGTTAGCAGCAGACAGTCGGTTATTATTTTTAGATCAGCTGTCAATAAACAATCTTCTTTCTTCTGCTTCTATCTGCCGTGTCCTTTCAATACCTAAGCGATCATGGCTCTTCACAACTTCCAAACCTTTATAGCTTTCGGTTTATGTTTTTATCATCCTTCACTGTTCATGTTCTACAAACTATTTACATAAAATTTTTAGGTAGGTTACTCGCTGTTTCACTCTGTGCTTCTTCCTTTGTCCTGTGAGTGTGAAGTTCTCTAAGCCGTCTTTCCATTTTATGTAGTCTAGAATTTTCAACTTTCTCTTTCTGATTCTAATCGTTTTTTTTGTTTTCGTTTTTCTTCAAAGTTTCTCGTTACTCACATGTTGAGCCGATGGTATTCTCATCATCTTTCTGTAGCACCACTCCTTCGTTGTCTGAAGTCTCTTCTTCATCTGAGAAGGACCTGTCCAGCATTCAGTGACATATAGAAAGACTGATAATGCACTGATACTGTTTTCTTTGTTTGTAACAAAATTTTTCTTATTTTTTTCATACTTTGTTTAACTTTTTGGAAGGCATCTTTCGCATATAAAATCATTAATAATGGATTAAAGAACAAAGAAAATCACATGATGAACTGTAATTAATACCGGATTTTTCAGAAATCTCTAATTATTACGAGATTTTACAGTTGGCATTAATGGGTTAATTGGATGGTTGAATGTTCTCGGCGTAATGAGGAAAGAAAAAAAACTATGTGCTCAGGCCGCTAATAAGTATAGTTAGAAACAATAGACGCACGGTGGAGCGGATAGCGGCTTGGATTGTGGAATCGAAGAGCCGAGTTCGAATTCCAGTCGAATCCGTTACGTTCACTTACGTGCTAATAGCTTCTCCCACCCCCACGAAATGGGTAAATTGCAGGAAAGCCCGGGTTCTATATCCTTTGATGGCAACTGGTCTAACGCAGAAAGACATGATAACCAACCGCGGGATAAAAATGTGCCTCGTCAGTCATGTATCTAAAGATACATGATCGCCTAAGCGTGTATCACGTATCGGACCAAAGTGCATATTTTTGTTTTTTACAACAAGTGGCGCATCCTATTATAAATTATTGTGGTTATTGAGCCTAAGATATAGGTTGAACTTTATCGTTGGTACGCACGCGTAACAAACAAATATATATATATATATATATATATATATATATATATGCCATCCAAGGCTATAGAACCCAGTCTGTCCTGCTATTTACCCATAGTTGGAGGGAGAAGAAGAGGATTCAGACCTTTCACGTAAGTGAATGTAATGGAATCGACTATAATGGGATTCGAACTCGGCTGTCCGATTCCTCAATCCAAGCCGTTATCCATTACTCCACCGTGCCTCCTACAGTATAATATATATATAAAGTTGAACTATATGTATATATATATATATATATATATATATATATATATATATATATATATATATATATATATATATATATATATATATATATATATATATATATATATATATATATATATATATATATATATATATATATATATATATATATATATATATATATATATATATATATATATATATATATATATATATATATATATATATATATATATATATATATATATATATATATATATATATATATATATATATATATATATATATATATATATATATATATATATATATATATATATATATATATATATATATATATATATATATATATATATATATATATATATATATATATATATATATATATATATATATATATATATATATATATATATATATATATATATATATATATATATATATATATATATATATATATATATATATATGGAACCGATTCTCAAGACGACGTTCCCTGATCACTACAATCTTAACCTGTTCAAGTCTAGAGTTAACCGTTATCTTCCCTTCCTATCCGTATAAACTGCCTGTTAATGTAACCTTCTATCTCGAGTATCGGGCCTTGTACAGAGTGAACCTTACTCTAATCTATCTATCTATCAATCTCTCTCTCTCTCTCTCTCTCTCTATATATATATATATATATAATATCTGGATAAAATGAATGAAACAAAATTGTGTGTTTTTTTTATGAAAGTATTTATTTCTGTGTTTTTGTAAATATATACAAAAACACAGAAATAAATACTTTCATAAAAAAAGCACACAATTTTGTTTCATTCATTTTATCCAGATATTATATACATATCAAGAAAGTATACGTGGCCTCTCATTATGCTATATATATATATATATATATATATATATATACCTGGTGTAATAGCAAAATTGTTGAAAGCGTGTAACACCATGCGATTATTGTAACACCATAAATCTTGACACCATTTATCGTAAGAATCAATGAAAAACCTTTTCAGTTATTCAGCTAGAAAGAGAACAGGTTAAAATCGTTTTGTGTCAGCCCCACGATGTCTTCCCAAATGAGCAATGGTGAGAGGAAAAAGATTATTCAGGCCTTCATGGTACCAACATTCATACTCTGGCTTCCATTTTAAAAGTCCATTCAAGAAGCAACAAGATAACGGTGAATATGTTTAAAAAAGAGGAAATAGTTGAAAGGGAAACTGGATCAGGAGGTCACAACAGCAAGAGGAAAAGCTTTCAACTGAAAGCTAAATACATTCTTATTGTTCAATGTAGAGTCCAGTAAGGTTAGACAAACCTCGGAGAATTCCAGTAAGATATCTTTTATCATTTGTACCATGTATATATATATATATATATATATATATATATATGTGTGTGTGTAATTTGGCAGCAACTTTTCTTTCAAACATGTAGTGTTGAATGTTAAAGACAACATAGTCTTACATATTTTCTTTTGAATTTTCTCATATTCTCTAATGAGACTTTTTATTTGAAAATAGTTCCGAAATATGTATTTTCCATACGATGACCTAGCGCTTTCGAACATCATTGTTCATCTTCAGGGTCAATATTTTAGTCAAAAATATATATATATATGTCGAGTTCGAGTTTTGAGCTAATTTTTGATCGAGTTTTGGACTGCAAACATAACCTGTCTATAAATAATTTCTCCACATACGTAATTCTCGAAAGAGAAGACTTGTAAGAACACAAGAAAAATTAAATAAACAAATCAAAAATAATATATATATATATATATATATATATATATATATATATATATATATATATGTACACGTGTATAAGCCGACTTCATGTAAAGTGCAATTCCTGATTATTATCTGTGTATAATGCAACCGGTGACCCAAAATGCATGCATTATTTTTAACCGCTGTCTATAGTGCGACTCCCTACCTTTTGCATAACAAATAATAGAAACTCGTATTATACTCGGGTATATACGGTATCTATCTATCTATCTATCTATCTATCTATCTATCTATCTATCTATCTACACCTCCTGACAAATACAGTTAGGAAATGTATGAATCCGTCGCTATTCCCATCCAGCTATTCCTCCCAAACCCACAGTTAAATAGCAGGGATTTAGTTTGAAGCCAAAAGAAAAATTTTGAACTCAAAAACATCTCTCGACACGCTACTGCTGCTGCATTTGCAATGAATGTGGATTCCTCCCCCAGAACCTACTGGGTTATGGCTCACGCGTCATGACTATCCGCTGTGTCGCGGCTTGGGATATATTCTCCGTAGACAAGAGAAGGTCTACTGTGCACGAACTGTATTTTTAAAGTAGCGACACCAGTCATTAAATGTAAGTTGAAAAGTTTTGCGCATTTCTGAATAAAAGTAGCGTCGTTTAGTGATGGCAGACAAGAAGCTTATAAATCTGCTCGAATATCTTACTAATATTGACTAATCTGACATTATTCTAAAATACAGAGCCGCATAGAAAGAAATAAAACCAGAAAGATTACACGTTGTGTTCACCTTCCAATGTTGGGAGGACTGCCTTCTTTGCCAATCACCTTTCAAGATATTGGCCTTTGCTTAGGCCCGAACACCGACTATATAAACAACATTCTAATGGACCGAATCGAGTTTTCTCACAGATGTGAATTTTCGTAATGGTGTGGAATTTGCAAACAACGTCATCATTCATAAAAAGTGAAAGGAATTAGATCAAGATCTTCCATGAAATCGTAATACGTGTCTTACGTGAAAGAATTCACTTAAAAAATACCTTTTATACAGAATAGATTCCAAAATCGCTCAGAATCTTTACAAGGAGCCATGAAGAAAACTTGCCCAATCAAAGGATCCTAAAATGTTTGAAAGTCGATGACAAGTTAAAAATAAATTTGGTAGATCAACACTTTCTGTGATCTTCGAATGCGTCCAACTCGCAAAAAGATCAAAAGTGCCGATACGGAAAGCCGAATTAATTCTTCTCTCTCTCTCTCACACACACACTCACACACACACACATAGATATAAATATATATATATGTAGATTTAATAGGCCGGTAAATGAAATTTGAAGAATAAAAAGTCAGCAAAATGGCATGAGTATTGACAATAAGATTGATGATATTTATTATATATTAAATACACACTAAATATCAACAATTTTACTGCCAATATTTTTATTATTTTGTTGGCTTTTTATTCCTCCAATTTTATTAAGCGAACTATTAAAACTACATATAAGAAGTACACGTCGACCATCTTTCGTTTTAATTATATATATATATATATATATATATATATATATATGTATATATATATATATATATATATATATATATATATATATATATATATATATATATATATATATATATGTATAATTTAATCTAAATAAAAAACAGACCACTTTAAGGTTCCATCGTTATAATTTATTTCACCAGAGATTTTATTTTTCTCTATATCTTCAGACTTCACTTTCAAGGGTGAAAAAATGAATTTAAAATTTACACCCTATATATATATATATATATATATAACTTTTACTTAGGCTTGAACACCAACCAAATCTTGAGACTGGTTTGAAATATATATATATTTGTAATACGGACGATTCTAAACAGAAAGTCAGGAAACAACTTGAACCATGAAAGGAACGGGCAAATGCATGATGCTTGCTTCAGTGTAAATCTCCGTATTGATTTGAGGATAACACTTGGGGATGCCGCCAAATCGCAAAATGTCAGGGGTGACAATAACGCAAGGTGTGAAAATATCTTATATAGTATTTATTTTGCATAATAACAGAGGTAAAAATATTCCGACACTTTTCAGTTATACAACTATATATAATGCAAGTGAGGAGTTGTGTAATTTTTTAACGATTACACAGATTATATTTGCTTCAATTTTAAATACGAATTTTAAAATTGTAATTATTCTGTGCTAACTGCTACAATCTTCGCGTGGTCATTTTTACAGCTGTTTTCTATATAGGCTTATGGTTAGTTTAAAATATGTAGTCTTATAACAAAAAAGGGCCAACATTTTCTTTTTATTTGGGTCGGTAGTAAATCTGGTCAGTATTTATCGCTGATATTATTAATTCCTGATCTTAGGAGTCACGGTGGAGTAATAGATAGCGGCTAGGATTGAGGAATCGGAGAGCCGAGTTCGAATTCCAGTCAAATACATTATATTCACTTTCGTGCTAATACCCTTGGGAAACGTATAAATCCTCTTCTTCTCCCCTCAGCTAGGAGTAAATAGCAGGACAGACCGTGTTCTATAGCCTTGGATGACAACTGGCCTACCGCAGAAAAAATGGCTACTGCGGGAAAAATCTGCCTCGTCAGTCATGTATCGAAATATACATGATCGCCTAAGCGTGTATCACGCATGGCATATAAGTGACTGGTTTTATGCCTTTTAATCAAATAAGGAGGTGCTGTTTGAAGAAAGGCAACCCCGTCACCAAATGTGTTTTAGTCGTCTTCACAAAAGTGAGCAGGTCAGTATTGGCATTGTCCTATGTAGTAAATGCAACAAACTTGAATTTAATAGTCTTAAGTAATACGAAAATTGTTGAAACCTTTTTTAAGTTTTGTGATGATTTAAAAGTTTAGATCCTCCAAAGAGTTGAAACTTTTGATATTTCAGCGTACCTTAAATACGAACTCTCATTTCACCCTGTTTTGTAAAAGGTTTTGACTGAAATGGTTCTATAGTCATGAAGCTAACAATTCTTGTAATATGTTGCTTTTTAAACGAAAGTTGCACGATGCTTAATTAAACCGTTTTCTTTTGCAATTGCCATTGAATAATGAGTCTTTATTAGCGTTTTTGTTTTGGTTAATGACAGAAAAGTTTCACTTTCGTTTTGAAGCGCTTATTGGAATTGATTTTAAAAAAATATGTAAATCGAGCGTTTTGGGTTCCAGGTATTTGAAGCGGATATTGTTAAAAATATTCTTTTGTTGTTTATATATAAGAAGACGCATATCAAAACTGTCAACTCATATTTCAATCAAGTTCTTATTAACTTGTTTGATAGATTCAACTGTGACGTTTTACTTAAGGCATTCTTAGGATTTAATTCCTAGTTTAATAATTCCTCCAGAGAATGTATTTTACAGAGATTTTGAAAGAAAATTACATTTTCTGTAGAAGTAGAAGAAGAAGAAAAAGAAGAAGAAGAAGAAGAAGAAGAAGAAGAAGAAGAAGAAGAAGAAGAAGAAGAAGAAGAAGAAGAAGAAAAAAAATTTACTAGTAGTTCGAAAAAAAAAAAGAAAAAAGGGCGTTGTCTATTATTGTTGTAGTCGATATTATCTGAACTAATTTAGAACAAGAGATACAGATATTAGTTATAACGGAAGTTTGGCTTCTTGGCTTGGACATTGATTCAGCGAAAACAATATATTACCTTTCACTTTTAGAAAATAATTTAATTTTAACACGTTTAGCGCCAAGGGACATAAAAGAAGAAATGGCGAAAAATAGAATCATGAAAATACATGGAGTTTGTTCTTCTTCTATGTATCGTATCCCTTCTGGTCATAGGCGGTCATGGCTCTCTGCATCTTTTTTATCTCGTACGGCTCTTAGCAGATTTTCAGCCTTTGCTAAGCCCTCCACCCTACGTTCTGCCATCCATTCACTCAATCTCGTCAGGTAAATGGCTCGCTGCTTTCCTCTATCTCTCTTGCACACAATATACACCCTTAGGGTTAAGTTTTCCAAGCCCTACTTTCTTATCATGTGTCCAAGGAACTTCTTTTCCCGATTTTGGTATAAGTGTTCTTTCTGTTGCCATTTTCTTTAAGACGTGCTTATTCGCTACATCCACGGAATTCTCAGTATCCTTCTGTAGAATCACATTTCTGTTACCTCTAGTTTTTCTCTCATCCGGGAGTAAATTGTCCAACATTCAATGCCGTAATTTTTTAGCGGTTCGAATTATGCGAATTGTTTTTTTTTTAATTATTAAATAATTATCGAATTTTAATTAAGAATATTACGAAGAAATATTAATTTCTATCGCTATAATTGGCGTCCCTTCAGGACATTAACGACCGTCGCCCTCCACAAAGTCCTCTGTCTTGTTGCTCTGTTTCTTTATATCATTTGCTCCTCTGATTAGTTGCGTACATTTTAAAAGTATGTTAAACCTCTGATTTTTTTAGCGATCCGTTTGTCCTATGAGTGTAGTTCAAGCTCCCCCGCCCCGTTAAGCAGGACTCCAATTTCATCTCTCAATTCATGATTGTAATTAACACTTTCATTTCGGTTCTTATTGTTCTTAGAACTTCCTCATTTATAATATGATCCGTCTATGGTATATTCATATATGGCCCCCACCAAATCTGTATTTTTTCACTTCTGAAAAGATAATTGTGCGTGCTTTTACTGCTATATCCTAGAACAATGCCTACAATTTTTATTTATATCTTGTAAATGAAATTTACCCGTGAAGTGCAACATATCAGTGTTTAAACACATAAATTTAAGAATATATATACATACATAATTATGATTATATCAAATCCTCTTAATAAGTTCTTGTATATCCTAACTTGAACCGGCTTCTAATGCTCTGGATGGAGCGGCTTGGAGATAAAAGTCTTGGCTCGTGGGAGCACTGTCCCATTGGTAAGGGATACTCAGATGAGTTACACCACGGAATTTGTGAAGAGCGCCGCTATATCGAGTCTGGTTCGTTATCTTTTTGTCACCGAGCCCAGTTGATACTGTTGGTATGATGCTAACGGTCCGGGTTCAATTCTCAGTAGTGGATGTGCACTGCTGATAAGTCCTAAATATAGGACGAAACGGCATCCTGTTGAGGTTTATTCTAGGCATACTTAATTATGATTATCTCAAATCCTTGTAACAATTTTCTATTATATATATATATATATATATATATATATATATATATATATGCGCGCGCGTGTGTGTGTCTGATAGAAATTATATATATATATATATATATATATATATATATATATATATATATATATATATATATATATATATATATATATATAGTGTATTTGTGAATATATCTTTAGCAGGACTATAATGTTGATTTTTAACATTTAAAGTAATCATTCCGCCCCAAGTAAGGCGATAATGCTACTAAAACGCAAGGGATTACTGTGAGCGAAAGAGAATGGTAAGATTTTAGAAGGAACCGGAAACCCCATCCTGAGTGATATAGCTTTACTCTTGTTCAAAGACGGGGAAGGTGTATGAGCCAGACAATACGTGAAGCTATCTTTTCCTATTGCCACGTTAAAAAAAAACTCCAACGGAATGAATTAAAAATACAAGGAGTCCATTTCTTAAATTATTTGTTGGCAGGTGTAGTGAGTCTTGTCTGAATTAAAATTACGAAAAGTTTTTCAAAAAGGCAAAATAATAATAATAATAATAATAATAATAATAATAATAATAATAATAATAATAATAATAATAATAAAAAAGCCTTGTGATGTTTGAACACACTAACAATAGTTTATTATACTAGCAGTAGCCTTTTCTCTCAAAATCCACCATTTCTCGCCTCTCCAGTGCTGGAAAGCAAAAGTAATTGATGTTTAGTGCCGATGATTGATTGATTTATTGACTGATTCTTTTTTCGGCTTAAACATCCCTCGTTCATTTAAAGAGGAAACATTTTGGATTGTTTTGTGATGCCAACGAATACTCGTTGTCACTTTCGTTATGCTCGTTGTAGTAAAGACTTTGTAATCGCGGATGCAGACTATAGTAACGCCGTTGAACAATACTGGTGTTAGACGCCTTCGAATATCACTCGAATAGTGATCCATATATTGATCTGAATAGAGAAATAGTATAGTGAATAGAGGAGAGAATAGGTCCGAATAGTAATAGAGGATAGAGTAGAAATAATGATCCGAATAGTAATAGCGGATAGAATAGGAATAGTAATCGGAATAGTAATAGAGGATAGACTAGAAATAGCGATCGTTAGTCGTCACGATACTTTCTACTTATACGTTTCCTCTATGGTCACGTGGTTTACTTAATTCAATAATGGGATCGCCTATGTTTGCTCACTGGCTATCTATGTTCAAATTCAACTGTCGGCAGCGACGCTTTATTCCTATATAACAGATTGTAAGCTTGATTATTTTTTTTTTACGAGGGAATATTGCATTAACAACTTTTCTCGAAAATAACAAGGAATTTTCCATATAAAAATCCTACTATTTAACCCGTAGCTTGGGCGCGAGAGATAAATTCCTACCTTTATGTATTTGCGCGTAAGTGAATGTAACGGACCGCTCTACTCTAGTAAGCGCCATCATTGTACTAAGAGAGGCCTGGTAAAGTCCACATCCCAATGTATATAGTTGAAATGGCGGGAACTTTGTTAACTCAACGAACAACTCTGAGTTATGTGTGGATACATTCTATACACATATAGACACAGGCAGGCATCAACCCTAGGACAATTGTTTTCGTGACAGGTAAATAGCAGTAATCACCTAACTCTTGTGAATAGGAAAAATTAACTAGCTCTCTTCACAAAATTTGGCATCAAAAGTGATTTAAGTTAATTATGTTTACAGTTTCCGTAATTCTGTTGAAATGTCTTTAACCTATTGTGTTAAGAATTCTAAAAGAAAAGAAGTTTAAAGATGTCGTTTGGGACGGTGCCAATAACAAACCGTAGAATACATATACGACTTTTCACTCTTATATATATATATATATATATATATATATATATATATATATATATATATATATATATATATATATATATATATATATATATATATATATATGTTGGAGTAAAGAGATATGACAAAGTGGAGAAAGTTTTCGTTTGACGCGCTTCGTCCTTTAGGAATTCATCGGATTAAGTTTGTTTACGTTGATGCGACTACGCATGCGCACGAACGAGAGACGCTGAGAATTTTTAATTTAATTTTTTTTAGATATGTATTTTGGGTATATAATCTCAATAATCAATGCTATTTCACATTTAATAATAGTTTTTATAAACAAAAGTTTGGCTGACCAATGGGATCGTTCGTAAGTGGAGTAATGGCGTGTATTTTCTTAGAAATTCTCAAATCTTGTTATTTCTCAAATATTTACCGAAACAATCAACCTACTTCAGATATATTGATGATGTTCTATTAATATATTCCCGATCCTGTAGATAAACTAAACAAAGTCGAACATTTAATAGAATTTACATACGAAATGAAAAAAATATTTTCTAGATATCATACTACATCGCGTTAGCAGTAGCTTAAAACTTAGTATTCACTGAAAATCAACTAATAAAAATGAATTCATAAATTTCTATTCCCATCATAACAACAAAATAAAGTCT
>OZ038480.1:30126912-30139412 GCA_964036315.1 Acanthosepion esculentum | reverse complement strand
ACAGTCGACGTTAATTCAACCGAATCTAGGAGTGAATAAACCGTTACTTTACGTATGAGGAATATATTCTCGTATTCTTTTCAGATGTTATTTAAATTTACACAAGTCAAGGATTAATATTATTAGACTACGCAGGTAAACACAAGTGCGAATTTGTGGATATTTGTCACGATTCACTTAACTCTGCGTAAATCTGGATTATTTATAAAGACTTGTACTAGTCATTATAATAAAAATAGGCTTAAATATCTATCTTGAAAATAAACATTCATTCGAAATTCTGAGTTTTTTTAAGACCTGAGATCAAGCATTCATCACTGTAACCCGAAGTGGGGAATACGTACTTCATCAAGCAGTCATTTTGCCCACGAAGTTATATTGACAGATTTGAGATTTTTAAATTCTGTTTCAGCTCATTATCACTTAATTTATTCAGCGTTTGAAGACAGGGACGAAAGCTTCATATCCATCACTAGAAGCGATGGAAAAATGGCACGTTCTTTATATTATTACAAAGAGTACCTGACTCCACCTGCTATCATCTATCCTTACAAAAGTAAGGTTCGAAAAATCAAATCAAAATGGAGTATTGCTGCAATCCACTTTTCCCAGCCTCGACAGAGTTTAGAAGCGTTTACGCGGTATTGTAGGTGATGAATAATTTTCCATGCGATAACTCCTTTCCCATAGACACAATGTCACATGACTCACATTACTCTATCACTGTTTCCGCACAAAATATTTTTTACGAGATGCATTTCCTAGTTCCGCCAGTTCAGACCTTTACAGCTAAGACCATTCACTTCATTCACACAGAAGTGAACCATCCACATTCCCTTTGCATTCCTTTTTAACAGCTTCTTTCCAAGGGCCTCTTCTTTGGGCAACAGACTACCAAGGGGATGCTTTCTGGATTGCTTAACCTCTTCAAAGCTTGGGTCAACTGTCATCTATTCTACATATCCTCATAATCTGTAATTATCACGCCCATGAAACAACAGTTTGAGTTGCACTTTAGATTTGTATTGGGTGACCACTAACGTAAAACAAAAGAGATTGGAACGTTGTAGGTGCGACGTGAAGTAATAAATAACATATTGAGAGACCCGAGTTCGAATTCTGACGTAGCCTACTTATATTTCTTTGGCACTCTTAACGTCTGATATCTTGACAAAATGTTTCGTCATTGGCATGTCACGGGGACTGGTGGAAAAGTTGCGCAAAAGCAATCTACTATAACTTCTGCTGTTGTCTGCACAGAAAAACAAACAAACAAAAAAGAAGCGATTACATCATCTGTCAACGAAAGCGATCACTGAAACCCATTTGCAATAAAAATAAAAGCCTTGTCATGTTTTGCCAGTTGATAAACAACGAAGGTCGGTAAGCATTAATCGCTATTGATTTATTAAGAGCCGACATAATATGAGGTGAGAAATCCGCTTGGAAATGGATGAAATCTCGGTCGTCCCTTATTTGGCCGGGCTGGAGTGGGAATTTACTATTTCAGTTCAGCAATTTGTTAAGGCGTATAGAAATGAGATATACTCAAGCCAGTCAAACAGTCTGTTAAGGTGTATAGAAATGATCAGTACTCTTCTCTTCCAGTAGTTTGTCAAGGCGTATAGAAAATATCTGTACCCTTCTCACCAAGCAGATCGTTAAAGCATACAGAAATTATATGTACTCTTCTCTTCCAGTAGTTTGTCAAGGCGTATAGAAATTATCTGTACTCTTTTCGTCCAGTAGTTTGTTAAGTCGTATAGAAATTATCTGTACACTTCTCTTTCAATAGTTTGTAAAGTCATATAGAAATTATCTGTACTCTTCTCTTCTAGTATTTTGTCAAGGCGTATAGAAAATATCTGTACCCTTCTCACCAAGCAGTTTGTTAAAGCGGACAGAAATTATCTGTACTCTTTTCGTCCATTGGTTTGTCAAGGCGTATAGAAATTATCTGTACTCTTCTTGTTCAATAGCTTGTAAAGTCATATAGAAATTATCTGTACTCGTCTCGTTCAATAGTTTGTTAAGTCATATAGAAATTATCTGTACTCTTCTCGTTGAATTGTTTGTTATGTCGTAGAGAAATTATCTTTACTCTTCTCGTCCACTAGTTTGTTAAGTCGTATAGAAATTATCTGTACTCTTCTGGTCCACTAGTTTGTTAAGTCGAATAGAAATTATCTCTACTCTTCTCGTTCAGTAGTTTGTTAAGTCGTATAGAAATTATCTGTACTCTTCTCGTTTAATAGTTTGTTAAGTCATATAGAAATTATCTGTACGCTTCTCGTCCACTAATTTGTTAAGTCGTTTTGAAATTATCTGTACTCTTCTCGTCCATTAGTTTGTCAAGACGTATAGAAATTATCTGTACTCTTTTCGCCCAGTAGTTTAAGTCGTATAGAAATTATCTGTAATCTTCTCGTTCAATATCTTGTAAAGTCATATATAAATTATCTGTACGCTTCTCGTTCAATAGTTTGTTAAGTCTTATAGAAATTATGTGTACTTTTCTCGTCCACTAGATTGTTAAGTCGTATAGAAATTATCTGTATTCTTTTCGTCTAGTAGTTTGTTAAGTCGCATAGAAATTATCTATACTTTTCTCCCCCACTAGATTGTTAAGTCGTATAGAAATTATGTGTACTCTTCTCGTCCACTACTTTATTAAGTCATATAGAAATTATCTCTACGCTTCTCCTTCTATGGTTTGTTAAGTCATATAGAAATTATCTGTACTCTTTTCGTCCAGTAGTTTAAGTCGTATAGAAATTATCTGTACACTTCTCGTTCAGTAGTTTGTTAAGACGTATAGAAACTATCTTTACTCTTCTCGTTCAATAGTTTGTCAAGGCTTATAGAAATTATATGTACGCTTCTCGTCCAGTAGTTTGTTAAGTCGTATAGTAATTATCTGTACTCTTCTCGTTCAATAGTTTAAGTCGTATAGAAATTATCTGTACTCTCCTCGTTCAATAATTTGTTAAGTCGTATAGAAATTATCTGTAATCTTCTCGTCCACTCGTTTGTCAAGGCTTTTAGAAATTATATGTACGCTTCTCGTCCAGTAGTTTCTTAAGGCTTTTAGAAATTAACTGTAGTTTTTATGTTCATCAGATTTTTATGGGCTATAACTATAATTTACCTCAGTATCATGCAGTAAATTTAAATAAGTGTTATGACGTAGCTTTCCTTCGTATTTTATCAGTCTAGCTTTAGTCGTTTATCTCGCATAATGAGGACTACCCTTGCGTTACTGCCTGGATATTCATATATTCTATGACTTAGCTATGCTAATTAGTCGTTTACACATCACAACAATAATGTTCATTTTAAGAATTTACTCAGTAACTTGTGAGACAAAAGTATCCATATATTTTGTATTTTTTTAAAGGAAATGATGATGAGTTAGGATCAAATAAACTTCAAATATGGATCGGAATCCGACAGAGTGATGAGAAAAAAAAGTAAATAGCAAAAGTTTATCAATCTAACATATTTCACTTTTACTAAAGCTTCATCAGAGAATGAAATATTGAAAAATGAAGAAAGAAATTTCAGTATTTTTTCTTTTGTTCGATTTTTGTGTGATTTTTATCGCTTAATCCGGTTGCACGTGCATTCGATTTGTTAAACAAACGTTATTATAATTTATGGCGTTGCGAATTCAAGGAGAGACTACGCGTCATTTCGAAATTCGAAGAAATTAAACAATTCCAAGCCTAACTGTCAAACCGTAAATATTGTTTATGTATGTAAGTGTATAATAATTCTAGTTTGTCTATGTGGAATTCAGATGATAATGTATAGTCGTAAATGTGTGTGTGTCTGTATGTGTGTGTGTGTCTGTCTGGTAGACATTATGTTTGGTGTTTTTTCGCATGTTTATTTCGGAACGTTTTTACGTACACATTGTTTTAGATAAACATGCCATGAAATTCTTTAAGAATGGATTAAAAATGGTTGGTGATGTATTATAAATTTTTTGACTCGTGTTTATAGTTGGTAATATAGTTTCGACGTAAAGAATTAGTTTAATTTTCTTCATTAGAGTGGCATTTGTAAAATCAACGTTATGGCCGGTCTTGTTCCTGTGCATTACGAGCTAGTATAAATGGCTGTAAATCTCTTTTATCTTCGTATGTACGGGCTTTTAGATTCATTCATGTCTCTCCGATATAAGTCTTTTTACATTGTAAATAATTTATTTGATAAATACTGGCATCTGAAGTGGTGTTGGATTTATTTTTCTTCCTAATTATATCTCCGATTGTTTTGGACATGGTGGTAAAGATTCTAGTTTTAGGATAAGTAATTTATTTACAAGTTTTGGCGTTAGAGAGTAGGAATATGAATTTTGTGTTGTTGTTTAAAGTTTTATAATCTAAATAATGTAACAAACGACCCAATTGCTGAAAATTTATTGTTTTTTTTTGTCTGAAAAAAAAAAACGATATATAAAAGACAACAGAAGTGTAATGATTAATGAGGCTTAGAAGATGACACTTCAAAAGAAAGTCCGAGACGGAAAATTTTAATCTTAAAGTCGAACGGATCATGAAATAGCTATCCGGTAATTAACGGAATGACTGTCTCCTGTCTAATGAGATAGCAATCCGTTGAGGCATAAACTGTGGAGTTCAGAATTTTCATCGACTAGTGAAAATCCTCACCAGAAGAAAAAGCAAGAGATAAATGGCAAAGAGTTTACGAGAATTGTCCCGGGTATCGGAAGGAAACCGTCTTGAATAATTTGATAGGGTCGGCAGACGGTCGCACTTATCTGCCATGGTGCGATAAGGATGTAAATTCAAATTCTGGGATTGGCATCAGTCATACAAAATATAAATATAAGAATTTGAAGAAAAAAAAAATGTGATTTCATTATAAAAATAATTTTTTCCGTCAAAAATTTCAGTCAGAATTTTTGCCTCTAAGCAAACATGCGTGACTGATGCTGCTGATAACGAACGTAGCAAAAACAAAATCAAATAAACAAAAAAAAAATCAATATCCCCCTCTGCTCTTTTCAAACTGATATTAGCTTCCCAGTACCCATCTCAATCTGGAACAAGTCCATAAATGATGAACTCTGTGGAGGATCGAACTCAACACAATGGTAAAATTAGCTTTTTGACAGGTCTTCTATGAAAGGCAAAATCAGAATCGGTAAGAAGCTGAATGCATTTGGCTAGGTTGTACATTTTGACACATCAGACATCAGAAGATTAAAATGAAAATTAAAAATTAAAAGCACCCCTGCATCTTTAACGGTTTCTATCGATGTTTATTTTTATCGTCTCCCTCTACAAGTATACGATACCATAAAAACACCTAACTTAAGTAGAAGCCACACATCAAAGCGACTAACATAAACAAACACTTGAAACCGATGTTCAACGCTTGATTTTCAGTATGTTGACTATCATCTGTAGGTGCTTATCTAAAAATAATGTCTTTGATCATTTTGAACTTCACCTTTTTACTCGATCGTAGAAGGTCGTTTTGAAAGAAATCTCTTGCACAAAAATTTACAAACCATTTTTGTTATAAATTTTTTGTCATAAATCACAGTTTTTGTGTATGAGTTGCATTTAACTTCTATATGCCATACCTCTTCAGGACGTTGGCGATGAGGGCTCTCGACAATGTCCTACCCTTTGTAGCTCTTAATAAATTTTGTCATTTTTCTATCTTGACGAATCGTTGGTTTACCATCCATTTATACACCTTTGTTAGTTTGGTTATGCGCAAGTTTTCCTCTACCCCTCTTGCATTGAATATGTTCTGCGTGTGTCAGAATTTCTAAGCCCTCTTGACTCATTGTGACCTAGAAATTGCAATTATCTTTCTGATTCTAAGACTCGTTATTGTTTCCATTTGGTCACGTGTTCAGTCCATGGTATTCTCAACATCCTACTGTAGAACCACATTTCGTTTGCTTCAAGTTTTTCTTCTTCAGCTATGATGAGATTGTACATCATTTAATGCCATATAGAAGGACCGATATTACATAAAAATTCTATATTCTTTTTTTTTCTTTCTAACGATATCTTCCTGTTCTTTAGTACTTTGATTAACTTTTGAAAGGCATCTTATAGTTTCAGTGTTGCACTTTCTGCCCTCTGTTAAAACAATTTTCCAAATATTTAAATGGTTTTACTTGATTGATTTCGTTATCCCCAATTTGTAATTTGCATGTTGGGTCGTCCCTTTTGCTAACAAGCATACGTTTCCTCTTCTTGCAGTTGATGTTTAGTCGTTTTCTTCTCACTTTCCTTATAGTCTCTTCTGTCTGTCTGTGTCTTCTGCATATCTTATGTGGTTAAAATTGTAGTTGCCAAGAGTAGGACTTACGCTTTGTTAAAATAATGCATAATAAGCCAAAAATGTCACTTACGTTTCCATGTTCAATGTTGAAGTATAAGTAAAGTATAAAGTAAAGAAAAACACTTGACGAAATTTAAAAAATGTCCTTTGATATAACATCTGTATTACGACTGTTCCTATGTACCGTATCCTTTCAGGATGCAGGCGATCATGGCCGTTTACAATTTCCTGTCCTTTGTAGCTCTTAGTAAATTTTATCTTTTTGTTATCTCTCCTAAAACTTGTTCAGCCGTCCATTTACTCAAGCTCGCCAGGTAGGTTATGTCTTCTTTTCTCTTTCAATCCGTCCCGTGAGTATCAAAATTTCCAAGCCATTTATCAACATTACGTGGCCTCGAAATTTCAATTCTCTCTACCGAATGTTAAGTAGAAGTGTCATTTTCGTTTCCATTTTCTCTAAAGCTTCATCGTTGCTCACATGTTCAGTGCACGGAAATCTAAGCATCCTTCAGAAGAATCATTCTTCTCGACCATTAGTTTGTAAAGTCGTATAGAAATTATCTGTACGTTTCTCGTCCACTAGTTTGTCAAGGTGTATAGATATTATCTGTACTCTTTTCGTCCACTAGTTTGTTAAGTCGTATAGAAATTATCTGTACGCTTCTGGTTCAATAGTTTTTAAAGTCATATAGAAATTATCTGTACTCTTCTCGTTCAATAGTTCATTAAGTCGTATAGAAATTATCTGTACTCTTCTCGTCCACTAGTTTGTAAAGTCGTATAGAAATTATCTGTACTGTTCTCGACCATTAGTTTGTAAAGTCGTATAGAAATTATCTGTACTGTTCTCGACCATTAGTTTGTCAAGGTGTATAGATATTATCTGTACTCTTTTCGTCCACTAGTTTGTTAAGTCGTATAGAAATTATCTGTACGCTTCTGGTTCAATAGTTTTTAAAGTCATATAGAAATTATCTGTACTCTTCTCGTTCAATAGTTCATTAAGTCGTATAGAAATTATCTGTACTCTTCTCGTCCACTAGTTTGTAAAGTCGTATAGAAATTATCTGTACTGTTCTCGACCATTAGTTTGTAAAGTCGTATAGAAATTATCTGTACTGTTCTCGACCATTAGTTTGTCAAGGTGTATAGATATTATTTGTACTCTTTTCGTTCACTAGTTTGTTAAGTCGTATATAAAATATCTGTACGCTTCTCGTACAATAGTTTGTAAAGTCATATAGAAATTATCTTTACTCTTTTCGTCTAGTAGTTTGCTAAGTCGCATAGATATTATCTATACTTTTTTCGTCCAGTAGTTTGTTAAATCGTATAGAAATTATCTGTGCTCATCTCGTTCAGTAGTTTGTTAAGTCGTATATAAAATATATGTACTCTGCTCGTCCACTAGTTTGTTACATCGTATAGAAATTATCTTTACTCTTCTCGTCCATTAGTTTGTCAAGGCGTTTCAAATCTCTTCTTAATCTCTGAGGAGGTTGTCCAGCATTCACTGCTATATAGGAAGATAAATGTTATACTGAAAGCGATTTTTTAACGAGGTTAACAACCAAAGGTGGGCATTAGTAACAGAGAATATAAATTTTAATCTACAAGCAATCAAATAGGAACTCGAATCTACAACCAATTCAATATAAAATCTAATCTAAAAGTCCCCAAATTAAAATCTAATTTACAAGAACTACAATATGAAATCTAATCTAAAAAACCCACAATATAAAATCTAATTTGCAAGCCCTTCAATATAAAATCTAATCTACAATGTCTTCAACATAAAAGCTTATGTACAAGGCCGCTAATATAAAATCTAATCTACAATGCCTCCAATATAAAATCTAATCTACAAGTCATCCAATATTAAATCTAATCTACTATCAACCGATATAGAATCTTATCTTCAAGGACTCCGATATTAAATCTAATCTACAAGGCCTCCAATAAAAAATCTAATCTACATGCACTCTAACTGTTACAATAAAAGAGAAGCAAAAGGAGATGGAAACTAAAAATCTGATAGTAATAGGTAACATTGACCTAGACATCCGTTCATCTCGCGAGATATAGGTAGCGATCTGTTTGGTAATGAAACCGGAATGGCATCTCCAGGGCACAGGTCTGGGTGATGGTGTATGGAGGCCGTGCACTCTCCACACTACATAGACCCCCTCTCGGTGATACTGACAATATCCAAACGAATAGAGGGCATTACATTTGGGGACGGCTTGGCTTCAGATGTTGTCGGCTTAAATGTATCTGACCAGGCATCTCAACTTCAGTCAATTTCTTACTGACTCGACGCGGCTTCCCTCTTTTTTTCCTACAAATATTTTCATGGCAACTGTTCTGACGAACTTTTTTCCCTGGTGCCCCGAATACAGGAATTTAAGCGTGGTACTTGATTGCCATCTAGTTCACCACCCGTTTACTGTTGAAATAACTACATGCAACCAACACTTCTACTTCAGAAATTTCTTTTCTCACACTTCCCACCTATGGAACTCCTTTCCATTTATTTGCTTCCCTGACAACACAATCTTCAAAAATTTAAATGCAACATAAATCTCCATCTATCTTCTTGAATCCCGTTCATCTTTTGTCTTTTCCTTAAACCTCCTTATACTTAAACTTTTTTTTTACTTTCACTCCCTGTAACCCCTGCATATTAGTGGAATTCTCGCCTTGCTTGTGGCGAAAGTATTAAAAAGAAGAAGAAGCCAATCGTCTTCTGGACTTCACTCCTGTTTTTCTGTCTGCATATAATTCCATAACCTTACCGTGTTTGGATACGACCTCAAGGTAGCGGAGATTTCAAATTAACGTTTTCTTTCCTCTAGATGGATTGCCTTCCTGGGATGTCGAGCTCATAAGGAACAAGTTTTCCGCCTTTGTCCATTTTCCTTTATATGGGCACGTAGCCGAGTGGTTAGAATGTTCGCATTCTGACCATGAGACCCGGGTTCAAATCTCACCACGGTCGATTTGTCAGTCATATCGGACTGGATCGAGATTTGACCTGAAAACCATAACACGGGTCGACCCAAGCCTTGTGAGTGAAATTAGGTAAACGGAACCCTTGGGTGCCGTCGATAGCTGTGCTAGAACGAAGTCACAAGTCATCGTGGCCGAGGGCTTGAGCTTGTTGGCCTTGTTCAAATTGTTGATCACGCTAAATAACACGCTCTCTCCCAGAAACTGTAACTAAGGTCTACTCAGCATGGTTGCATTATAAACCACAGGTGGGCTCTGTGGGTGTTGAATAAACACAAATGCGCCTGAGAAAGCGTCTGCAATAGGGATTGCCTATCCGCCCTAGTGGACGGCTATCTTCGAATACAGACATACATACATATACTGACTTATGTAATAAAAAACACCACATAAAGATATTATTACTATATTTGATTGAACTTAATTTTTCGTTAAACCTAGTAAAATGATACGAATGTTTCTGCTAGAAAAAGCGGCCTTGTAGGTAATGAATGTTTTTCCACAATGCAACGCCTTCCTAGCCCCTCACTGCTTTATCGCTATTTCCTAGAAAAATGTTCAAACAAGCTACATTACTTAGTTCCACTAATTCAGACCTTTACAGCTAGGACTAGCCATGCCACATACACAGGGTCGAATCATCCTCATTTCCTTCTTATTCCATCGGTAAGGAAGAAATTCTAATCAGCTTCTTCCCAATAACTGTTGCTTTATGGAACAAACTCTAGAGACGATACCTCCCCAATTACTACGATCTTAACCTGTCAAAGTCTAGAGCCAGTCATTATTTATCATATATATTCTCATGATACACTTCTTACTTCTCAACAACAACCTCCTTCATTAAATCTCTACTTTGAGTGGCTCTTGGGCTTTGCATTCTGTGAGCAATAATATTAAAAAAAAAACAAGAAAGAAAGAAAATAGCAATGTTGCTGAGATTTTATGTGGCTTAATTTTCAACATTCTGACTACATTTTTTTTTTATTTTTCAGAATTTACCAGCTTGTGGACCCTGTTAGACTTTGCGATTCCTGTCTCCAAAAATACCCGATCACCATGGATCTTTACGAAGAGTCCACTATTGCCACGCATTTCTCGGGAAGTAGCGAGGATATGTTATGGGTTGATTTCTATCGTAATGGCAGTCTAGGGAATGTCACTCCGACTCCCACTAGTGGAAATATGACTGTAAGCCAAGATCAATCCACAGAACGACTACTAGCTATAATTGTTCCGATTGTGTTTACCATTGTCGTGGTAATTGGCTTCATCGGCAACATGTTGGTCATCATTGTCATCATCTCTAATAAACGAATGGTAAACACCACCAACATCCTTATATTAAGTCTAGCGTTGGCAGACCTTTTCTTTATAGTGTTCTGCGTTCCATTCACAGCGGCCGCCTACATTCTTCCTCAGTGGCCGTTCGGCAAGGCCTGGTGTAAGATCATGCAGTACCTGACTTACGTGTGCGCCTATGCTAGCGTCTACACCCTCGTGCTTATGTCTCTCGATCGATATTTGGCCGTAGTTCACCCAATAAAATCCATTTCGATTCGAACCGAAAGAAACTGTTGCATTATTGTTTCCTTAGCCTGGTTTATAATACTCTGCGCTAACATACCGATATTGATACAATTTGACATCAAATATTACACTTACCAAGGCGAAGAGCGCAATAAATGTGTAAACATTAAAGGTTTGGATAACGTTCAGGTGACAGTCATTTTTTACGTCAGTTTCTTTGTATTGGGCTACGTTGTGCCATTGTCATTAGTCTGTATTTTATACGGCTTTATGCTCAAGCGGTTGCTTTTTGGTATGGTCCCTGGCAATCAGTCGGCTGAGAGCATCCGGTCCAAGAAAAGAGTGACTCGAATGATAATTATTGTGATCATTCTGTTTGCCATCTGTTGGCTACCGATTCAAATTATTTTCATGATCAGAATGGCTGGTAAGTACACGACTAACGCTTTTAACTTCTGGCTCCACCTGGTAGCCAATTGCTTGGCTTATACAAACAGTTGCATCAACCCGATTCTGTATGCATTCCTGTCGGAAAACTTTCGCAAAAGTTTTAGAAATCTTCTTTGTTGCGCTTCTCCGTCGTTGAACATATATGAATATGAACGTACGCAGATACGGGGAAGTATGTCGACACACAGATCAGAAGCAGTATAAGAAGGAGAAGAAAGAAAGAAAAGAAGAAAGAAAAGAAGTGAGAAAGAAAAGAAGAACAAGAAAGTAGGATTTGATATACCCATAACGAAAAGTATGGGGATAGCATTGCAATCAATAGAATTGAAATAATACGAAAGAACCAGGAAAAAAATTGTATTCTTTTTAAAAAATGATAAATATGAATATATTTTAATAAACACTGAATAAAATTGATTGCACTGCAAAACTGATTGTTACGTCACCGCATAACTGATTGTTACATCACCGCATAACTGATTGTTACGTCACTGCAAAACTGATTGTTACGTTACTGCAAAACTGCTACATCACTGCAAAATTGATTGCTATGTCACAGCAAAACCGACTGCTATGCCACGACAAGACTTGTTCGTTTCTTCGAAAGGAAAAGAGAGTTTTATGATAATTGTTAAGCTTGTTTGATTTCCAGAGACGCTTGTGTTTTATTCTATAGTCATTTCTACAATCATATATATATATATATATATATATATATATATATATATATATATATATATATATATATGATAAAATTATGTGGGTGTTTTACAAATGAATCTACAAATGGTCTATACATCAATTAATGTGCATTTATGTTCTTGCATTCGTGTATATGAATATCTATTTAGCATGTGCATATGTACCAATTTATATTTGAAGATCGTCTCTATTCGACATGAAATTGTCCGTTTTAATTTCAGAAGTCGACCGATTGCGGTTTAGCTTATTGAAGCCGAGACAGAAGTGAGCCGGAAACCAAATATTATACGTATTTTCTGTGTAGCCTGTACATATGTCATCAAAAGTATATGGTCGATAAATGCGGCTGCAAGTAGATGATAATTTCTTGTCCTGAACGGGTTAATAATATTTTTAAACATTTTTAATGCTTGTAGACTTTTGCATATAATGAAGAAGAGAACTCAATATAATGCACCATTTGTTTATAAAGTTGT
>OZ038480.1:30074412-30121912 GCA_964036315.1 Acanthosepion esculentum | reverse complement strand
TCTATTATAGTAAGACACTTTTTAATCGATTTCACCACGGCAAGTCAGTAAAGCCACTAAGGTTTATTCGGCGAAGAAGAATTAGAATCAGACACATTACTAATTATCAAAAGTAAAAAGAGTAATCAGGGGGACAGTAGATAACAGTTGACAGTGCATTTAAACATTTGCAGATTAAAATTGGCTGGAAAGCATGGAAAACCACGAGAAAAGAAATTGGTAGCATAGAATTTACGGATACATCTAACCATATCAACTGTAAATTCATGAGATCTCGACGCCAGTCGAGTACTGTGTTTAAATTCAAAATGTCTAGGTATCATAAAGAAGAGCGATATTTATTTGTAATTATTTACAAAATGTGGCACAAGGCCAAAATGTGGAATGGGGGAAAAGGACGGTTTTCTTCTGTCTTAACATTAAACTTAGCTAGCCACAAACACTGATCCAATCATACAAACAATATTCCTTAAACCAAATCAACGCATTCTTACTTAACTTTCTTACTACATCCACCATAATACCTCAATGTCTCTATGAAAGTTCTAACTAGTCCACATATGTAAAATTCATTGTCTGTGTGGCGGGGCGAGGGGAGAAATAAAATAACAATTTAAAAACTATCCCCAATGTGTATTTACAATAAGAAAACAAAGCTATTTCCAAGAAACTAAACAAAATAATGTTAGTAAGAACCCCCCCCCCCAATCTCTGAATGTGGCAGAAACGTCGGTTAACTGGAGGAAATCAATGCAGGACTTTAATAATAGAAAAAACAATCATTGATCCCAAACACTCGCACAAATACACACTCATCCAAACACAACAAACAAATACGAAAATCGCACCCGAAACGAAAGGCGCCCCACACCCACCAGTGAACTGACATCACTGACCACCTAAAGAGGGAGGGGATGGGGAATTAAACCAAAGAAAAATGGGGAAATAAATAAAAAGGGACCAATAAAAAGTCATAGGGAAGAGCCTATCCGAACAATTTCCCTTGAAATTATAGAAAAGACACAGCGAGGCAGCGTTACGGCGGTGGCTGCCAAGCTACCAGATCATGACCAGTAATATTGCAAATTATTTTTTGATCTCATCAAAGATCCCAAGGTAAATAGCAGGAGCACCGGACAATATGTGGCAGCAATATTCTAAGCATGGACGAATAATAGACTTTAGATATGTATAATAGATTATGGAGCGAAAAAGTGTCTCGCAGGACACAGTGAACTAACTTTCTTAGAAGTTGATTTTTATTTTCTGGAAGCATTTTCGTAAAGCGTTTTTTTTTTAAAAACTTTTTTTCGCTGTTGCATATCACACTCTGAGTGTGAGGAAATCACACCGGAAGTATGGATTAAAATAGTTCGGACAAGCGATGAATAAATCTTTAGAAACATTTATTTACATTATGTGGAAAAGGTTCTTTCTGTTATTCACAGTATGTGGCGAGCATTATTTTGAATCTAGCTCCAGTGACTTGACTTTAGATTTGAGGTCATAATTATTTCCAAGTCTTTTTCATAGTGTTACGTATGACGGTGTCGGGGTGAGACAGAGGTACGTACTTTCACCCACATTGTTCAACCTATTTCTAGAGAGAATCATGAATAAATCCCTGAACAAACCATAATAGACCCGTCTATAATCTACGTTTTGTAGACAACATCGACCTCTTAACAAGTGGTAACAGTGAGCTCCATGACTTGACGGACAAACTTGTTGAACGAGCAGGAGTATATGGAATGGAGGTCAGCTCCGAGAAATCCAAAGTAATGGTGAATAGCGCAATCAGTAACGCCTGTGTCAAAATTACCATGAATGGAAATTCACTGGAGGAAGTGTCCAGTTTTAAATACTTGGGAACTATCTTGTCTAAAGATGACACCTGTAACTCGGAAATCCGTACACAGATTGCCGCAGTCATGGCGTTGATGGTCAAATTGGCAAGAATATGGAAGAGCAAAATCAGCTTTGAAACGAAGTACAGACTGTACAAATCTCTGGTAGTCTCCATTCTCTTATATGGATGTGAAACGTGGACACCGTTGGCAGAAACAGGGAGAAGGGTTCAAGCGTTTGAGAACAAATGCAGAGAAAAGTCCTTGGCATCTTTTATTGGGAATATCAAACCAATAAATTTGTGCGGAAAAGGGTTGAAAGTTTTGTGGGCCACCAGGAACCTCTTCTCGCTTCTGTCAAACGGGGAAACATGGCGTGGTGTGGACACGTTACAAAGCACGACAGCCTGTGCAAGACTATCATACACAGTCCCGTTGAAGGTGGACGTAAGAGAGAACGCTAACGCAAAAAAAAAAAAAACTGGTTAGACAATGTCAAGCAATGGACAAATATGACTATACCAGAATTGCTGATGGCTGCCTTTGACAGATCGTTGTGGAAGAAATTCAATATGGCTTCTGCATTCAGATACTCCATCCGCTTACAAAAATCTACGGGATCATGATGATGATGATGATGATGACGTGTCCACCAACATTGAGTTGAAGTTTCGGATACTTGACTGCCCACTTTTCAGCGTTAAATTGCAAAAGCCATTACATTGAGCAGGCATAAAATTCATCTAGATGGTTCTGGAGTATGAGCTGATGTTTGGAGGCTAAAATAAAGTGAAACCGTAAGGACGTTTCGGTTGGTAGGTTTCATAAGCTATTACCCTTTCTTAAGTTATTTAATGTTGAATTTTGCATATGAGTAACGATCGAACTCCCTGTCTAGTGTCAATGGTCAACCCGATTAGCTACGGTAATCATTAACTTACACTGTGGTACCTTTGTAAATGTAAATTTCCTGACCTTTTGTACAGCATGTGAACCTTCGTTGGTTTATTTAATTCTGAATGTTTGTATTCAGCATTCAGTGGGTATCGAGTTCACTACTCTGTAGTAATGGTCAACACGACTAACCTTGCTAACTTTGTCGGTTGATGGTTGGTTGATTTAACAACATGTCTGTCTTTTTGGGGTTACTTAATGTTGAATTTTAGTATAGCGCACCAAGCGCGGATTGAACTCACAACACTATAGTAATGGTTAACTAGACGATCCTCGCTAATCATTACTCCACAACGAAGCTCCGAAACCTGGAGAGAGAGAGAGTGTGTGTGTGTGTGTGTGTGTGTGTGTGAGAGAGAGAGAGAGAGAGAGAAAGACATTGAAAGAAAGAAAGAAGAAAGAAAAAGAAATAGAGAAAGAAAGAAAGAAAAACGAAAGAGAGATTGAAAGAAAGAAAATGATGGAGAGAGAGAAAGAGAAAGAAAGAAATAGAGATTGTAAGAGAGATTGAAAGAAAGAAAGAAAGAAAGAAAAAGAAATAGAGACTGAAAGAAAGAAAGAAAAAGAAAAAGAAAGAGAGATTGAAAGAAAAAAGAAAGAAAGAAAGAAAGAGAGAAAGAAAAACAATGATGGAAAGAAAGAGAAAGCAAGAAAGAAAGAGAAATTGAAAGAAAGAAGGAAAGAAAGAAAGAAAAAGAAAGAGAGATTAAAAGAAAAAATAAAGAAAGAAAGACAACGATGGCGAGAGAGAGAAAAAGAGAGGGAATCAAGTTGGTTTAAAAAATTAAGGAATAGGCATGGCTGACTGTGTGTGAATGATAATTCACTATGAAGTGCAACCGACTAAATTTTTAACACACAGACCAATGGTATGTGCACAGACCCGTGGGAAGTTTAGAATTCAAACGATTAGCCAATCCAAACCAGAAAACTGGTACGAATATCCAAGAGGAAAATAAATCAAATGTTGGATTTCTCTGATTCCGGCAGACCACAGACTATTCAGAAGAATGAATATTTAAAGAAATCTGAACCAAAAACAATCTCGGAAAAGAGGATAAAATTAGAAAGTTGGGCCACATAAAAGTTAAATGACAATCCATTAATCCCCCCACCGCCAGCAAGAAATGATGGCAACATGCTCTATTTTAAACAAAAATAAGACATTCGAATATATCAAGTCGGCCCAAAAAGAATAGGATAGGTCCGACTGTGTATGCAAACAACTTTATTTGGGCAACACAGAAAATGTCATATATGCGCCGTAGAGAATAAACCGCAGAAATATCTTTGAGGAGTTTGGGACTCGAACGGTTCACCCAATCCAGGCCAGAATATCGTATCTGGTAGTCGTAAACACGAGAAGAACATACCGGACGCTGGTTTATGCTGGTTCCGACAGACAAAGTAGATCTGAAATAAGAACGGAATTATTCTTTACGAAGATATACGTTAGCGAATATAGATGCCGAAAAGTCCTTAACGAAACATGCGCCTTTCTTAAATGAGATGTTCTCTGTTTAACGTTGTGTGACTTGATGGAGAATACCCATAATCCATGATCCCCAATTGGAAAGGAAAAGAACGCGCGAAAGATTACAACAACAACAATAATAATATTGATAAATAATAATAATGATGATGATATGCGCTGCAGTAAATGCTCTGTTTAGTACTGCAGATTTACATGTCACTTGCTTGGCCATAACGAGATGGACATGCCCCCCCCCCCTCGAGGCTGAAACACTGTTCGTTTCTGTTCACAAGTCGGAGCAATAGAGAGAGTATAATAGCCTGGTGTCAAGGAGTGCTTGGATGAAGCAGGTGACTTGGGAGCTATATCGAGATAATTTGGAACATCCTCAATAAGAAACCGTCTAGGCAGACAGGGTTACCCGATCTGAAGACATATCTAACTGACCCCATCTGCGAACTTCTTCACTATTTTAATCAGAACCTTTGACGCTAATGTTACGCTCAACACGCCGCCGGCCGTATATTACCTTCGGGAGGAGGCTAGGGTCATTAACCGGCGCCCGAGGCGTCCCCCAAAAGGGGAAATGCCGAGGGGCTTAGGCAATTTTCCACAGTACTGCCATTAAACTCACTTTAAACCTCGACATTGTATCACCTTCAGTAGCTACGTGAGCCCAGTGAAAAATCCAATTAACCTACAAAGGTATTAGTTTTCTCAAATAAAGATCTCTGTAGTAGAAGCATTGTTGAAGCATAGATAACATTCTCAGCTTAAAATAAAATACGCTACTTATAAGAGGATCTTTATATATCAAAATACCTTATAATTGAATAATAATAGTAAAATACGATGGTATAAATCAATCAATACTATATTTTCTAGATTATTAAAACATAATCTAATCAAGATCATATCCCGACCTGAAAGCCACTTTTTTTTTGTTTACTGAAAGAAGTGTTTACCTACTTCGGAACCGAGAACATGTCTTTATGATAGGATACGGTACATTGATAATTATGTAACAGATGTTCAGCTATTGCAGAACCAGATGTATTGATGCGCTTATGCAAATTAGTGAATTGCACGTTACGAGTAGCCGGCACATGTTGAGTTGTTCTGATTTCCAACCTCTGACAAGTTCTACCTAGATTGTCAGCATCGTATTTAAAGCGGTTAAATAATTGAACAAATATGACGGGAAATGAGAACATCCTTATGGATTGATCTTAACATCGGTTAGACAGTGAAGGCAATATGTAGAATATCAGTAAGATAATTTTTTATTAGGTTGGTGCAAAAATAATGTCGTTTTCTCACATATGTTACTTATGTAAATAACGACATTATTTTTGCACCAACCTAATACATTAGCAGAGATTTGATTAACAAACTTCATGTTAATATCACCAGTCCCCTTCGACCCCAAATATACTGGACAATTGGAGTGGCTTTTGGATTTAAATGTTATATGCTAGTGATCTTGATTACTTTTCCTTGTACTAATGTAGAAATTATAAAATTAATATTAGTGTTATTCCATCTTGTTGTTGTTGTTGTTCTCTTTGATTTCTGTTCTATACACATTTCCTTCCGAGTCACAACCAGAGACCAAAGGTCAGAAATGGTTTTATGACATTTTCCACTGAGCATTTTTATAAAAAAAAAAACAGACGTAATATCACACACATTTTACATAGATAAAGCTCTTTATAATGTGTGAGCTTTACGTGTGAGTAATTTGTGTTTTTTATGGCATGGGCTACCAGGAATTACTTCAATGTCTCTATCGAAACCTTTTCCAATCAATCCGAGGGCTCCAACTACAACTGGAATTGTTGATGTCCACATGTCCAACATCTTTTAGATTTCCACTTCAATATCCTTGTATTTTGATAGTTTTTTAAGATCTTCAAAGATACATTACAATCTGCAGGGACTTCCATGTTAATAAGAAAGCACATCTTGTTCTTGTGATATTTGATTGCATTGCAAAATCCCCCCCCCAAAAAAAATTGTTACAGGTCCTATCTCTTTAACTGGGGTTGAGTGATGTTCATAGTAGTTTCCTTTTCATAAAAGTTAAATATTTTCCAGTGCAGATATTGGCCCAATCCATCATGCCGAGTTTTATATTCAATGGCTACTAACACCGTGCAACCTGATACAACATGCTCAATTATTTCTGGGTATTTATCACAGCATTTCGGTTTAACACGATTGTGCAGTATGTGTGCTTTGTAATTTCTAGTTTATTATTATTATTATTATTATTTTTATTTTCTTTGATATCTGGCGTTTACACATTTCTTTCCGGGTCCCGCCCAGGGACCTAAGGTTAGAAATGGCATCATGACACTTTCCACTGCAAAGAAAGAAAAAAAATAATTACATAGATAAAGCCCTTCGTAAAGTGTGGGCTGTACTTGTCAGAACAATTTTTTGTATCTCTTTGAGGCATGGACTTCCAGGGATCCCTTGAATTAGCCTACTGGAATCTTTTCCAACCAGTCCAAGGGCTCCAACTACAACAGGGATTGTTGATTTACCCATGTGCCACATTTTTGAGATTTCTATTTCAAGGTCCTTGTATTTTGACAGTTTTTCGAATATCTTCAAAGATACATTGCAGTCCGCAGGGACTGCCACATCAATAAGGAGGCACTTATTTTGTTTGTGGTCTTTAATAACAATGTCTGGGCGGTTGGCTTTCATTGTTCTGTCAGTGTGTATTGTGTAGTCCCATAGAATTGTAACAGGTCCTATCTCCGTAACCGGGTCAGGGTGGTGTTCGTACCAGTTTCTTTCCGTTTCCTTCCCGTAGGAGTTGCAAATTTTCCTGTGCAGATATTGGCCCACTCTGTCATGCCGGGTTGTATATTTAGTGGGGGCCAATATCGTGCAACCTGATACAAGATGATCAATGGTTTCTGGATATTTATCACAGAATCTGCATTTTGGGCTAACACAGTATTTTAGTATATGTGCTTGATAATTCCTAGTTAACAAGCATTTATTATTATTATTATTATTATTATTATTATTATTATTATTATTATTATTATTATTATTATTATTATTATTATTATCTCATGAATGTTCTAGAGTCTGAATGTAATCTTGCTGAGATAACCTTGGCTATTCTTGAATCTCCCGGCTCATTTTTGAGTCTTCAGAGGCAGTATAACTGAGGTAGGTGAATGCATCAAATATCCTGCAATCAATAATAACTGATGGTTTGAAGGTGGTGGGGCTGTTAGACGTCAAATCTTGGCTGCTAAGGAAGCTAAATCTTCTTAATGTTGATCGTCAGTTCGAAGACTTTTGAGGATTCATTGAAACTATTGAAGGTCGACAGCGCAGCGCCTGAGCCATAAAAGCACAGTTATTAGCGAAGAGAAGATCACGCGCAAAGTGTAGCCTCGTTTTGGCTTTGGTATTTAAATCTTGTTGATCGTACAAATCACCACATTGAAATTTACACCTTTAGAACGACTTAGTAAAGCGTTTTAAAGCAGAGCAGAAAAACCAAAAGCAAAAACAAGGGGTGGGGTGGGGGCAAGTACATATGCGATATTGTGATATTTAGGAGTTGAAAAGAGTGATTATTCGCTAGTAGTCCTTACAAAAGCGTCCATCCTCTGATGAAAAGAGATTATGAAATTCAACAGCTTTACTTGTGTTTGTATCTTCGCATCTCAGCAGTATTTTCCCGTTCCTACCATCGTATTTAATATAATAAATTAAATAAATACAATACAGATGAAACAAATACAGCGGATTTATGATGTGTTCATAAGATGTTCAAGAGATAACATCATACCTTAGTGATGAGATAAGTATATGATATATAGATGTCAAACTTAACCTTTAAAATATTATGTCATGAGTTTCAACGACTGAATACTGAGCTTGTTTTGGTTATTCTTCACTGAATTTTTCGGTTCATTTAAGCCAGATGTTACATTGACTGACGTTACCAATTCCTTATCCGTCTAATGTCAGAAGAACATCCTATAGAATATTTAGTAGTCCAAAGTTGACCATAGAATAGATCTTTTGGAAACCTGGTAGCTAAATCACTTAATAAAGAATGTTTCAATACCACCTCTGCAATATATTCCTGTTTTCTGCTTTATCACCTCATTTTATGCTACAAATTCAGAAAAACCGCGTGAGAAAATGAAATAAAATCGAAAAATTAAATAATAAGAATGAATAATAAAAAAAGTAAAGGAAAATAAATACCTTTTCCCATGATGCTAAGCGTAAAGGAACCGGAATTTGATTACTTCAATTGACTTTGTAAAACGTCCATAGGTGGCGCTGTTGAAGTCTATAAAAAGAAAAACATTTTTATTACCGAGTTTCTTTCTCCTCCTTGCTCCAAGATGTAGCGTAACGTGCTAATTAAATTCCTGCTGAGGAAAATTAGTGACATGGGATTAGCAAATAAGATTTTACCTATTTGCATATGTTGGTTATAGAAGAAACAAAGTATAGAATAAAAAGTTAGACGGGAGAAGATTTGACTACTGATCAAGTGTTATAGAACAACACTATGCAACAATATGGCGTCGTCGATAGGATGTTTAAGTCGCTTGGACGAACCAGATTTTGTCGAGATTTGGATTCGGTGTTGATTGAATATATGGCCGATATATCTCATAAATGTAAGATATTATCACAATTACAATAGAATAATTTATCTCTAACTGCACGTGAGAAAGTTATACAACAGCTGGAATCGGTTCAAAAGTATAATTCTACTGAGGACGATGTTGAAACTTACAGTATAGAAAAGAAGTGCAAGAGATGCAAATACTGAACTTCTGAGCATGAGACTGACAGAAAAAGTTGACCTGCATTTGAAAATACTTGCCCTAACTACGGAATAACAATCGTTTTCAGTCTGTACGCAAAGTTTAAAAGAAAATAGACAGTATAGAAAAATTGTAAAAAAGGGAAAATTGATGAAATTTTTCCAAAACAAAGACCCGAAGAAAAGAATTCTTTTGAAAAAAATTAAATTAAATGGCATGATTTTTCCAATGCAAGCGGTCACGGAGTATCCTAATCCCAAGAAATTTCTGGGAACAAAAGAGTAAACCAAAACTGAGAAAAAGTCATCTGAAAATGAGAAAATTTGATGGATCTTTTATAAGAGCTTTAGGCCACTTCAATGGGATTTTTGAAACCTGTGACCAATTTGAAATCATTCCTATTAGAATAGTGGAATGTAAAGAAATTCATGGACTACTAGGAATAGATGTTCTAAAAATGGATATGTTGCAATTAATCAATACTGTAAAATCAGGAAAAGTAAAAACGGAAGTGTTAAAAGTGTATAGAGCAAGCATCTAGTTAAATGAAAATAGTAGAGGAGGGTAATTTGAAACATGTTCCTCCAGATGGCAGTAAATGGGCCACTCCCATTGTAGTTTGCGAAAATTGAGACAAGGATAAGTGTTGATTTTAAAATAAGCGTAAATCATAGAATATGCTCGCATTCGAGTATGAAATGTTTTGCGAAAAATGATTTTAAATCTGCTTATAACCAAATACAGATTGATGATAAATTCAAAGAAATTACCACCCCCACAACCACGCCCATAGGATTATTAAGATGGACGAGAATGCCTTTTGCAGTGAAAAATTTTTCAGAGAGCAATGGAAAATATGTTAACTGACGAAATAATTAATATGATTATTTATAAAGATATTTGCCTTTGTGCCATCACGAAAGGCGAATTAAAATGAAAAACAGAGCATGTGTTAAGCAAGTTAAAAATTCTGGGATGACAATAAACACAGACAAATGTGAATTTGCGAAACAATATCATATTTAGCGTATCAGATTTCAAAAGATGATATTTCACCAGATCTAAAGTTAATTAAGAAACTTTCAGCTTTATCTATTCCTACTAAAAGAATTAGAATACTTTTTAGTATTGGTGAATTTTTATAATAGATACCTACCAAAATACGATGACTTAATGGAGCTGTTTGTTGAACTGTGTGAAAAGAATAGTGAGTTCAAATGAACTCAAAGGCAAAACTTAGCGTTTGAGGATTTAAAAAAAAACATTGTAAAAATCTTTGATCCCAAAAAGGAAGTTACGTTAACTACAGATGCGAGTGAGTGAAGTAGGCCATCCAATAATGTACCTTTCAAGAAGATTGATTGACCCATTGTAAAAATCTTTGATCCCAAAATGGAGGTTACGTTAATTATGGATGTGAGTCAGTGAGAGGCTGTGTCAGCAATTTTATCACAAGAAGGCCATTTAATAATGTACCTTTCAAGAAGATTGATTGCAGCAGAAATAAATTATTCAGATACTGAAAAAGAAGCATTGGTCATTGTCTAGTCCACAGACAGAGCTTGACAGTTTTTTTAGGTAAGAATTTCCTATTAAAGTCTGACGATAAAACTGTAGAGTTTGTTTTTAACCCTAGAAAGGAGCTACGGAAAGTGACTTCTTCCAGAATTCTAAGCAATAAAATTAATGGCCTATGATTTTGACATTAGTATGTAAAAGGAAATACAATACCACATGTCGATGAACTGTCAAGGTTACAATTTAATAAGGATCAAAAAGAAAAAAATGGAAATACTAGATGAAGAAATACTACATTGGGTTACAACTGACTAATCTATAGAAAGATTGGTATCGTTAATTCTACCTGATCTGATATTAAGCAAGATTGCTGAGGGAATAAGAATAAACAGGTGTAGTAATTATTCCAAAGCTGAAAGACCTTATAAAGAAATAAGGTATAAATTAATGATGTAAAACAACTTTGTAGGCAATAGCTATCTGATACTACCACCATGAGCAGTAAGAAAAGATATTTTAAAAAGTGTATATGCTTATGTACATTGTGGGATAACGGCGCCACAGAGGAAATTAAAATTGGAGGCATGGTCTCTGGGGTATTATCGCGATACAGAAAGATATAAACATAAATGCTCAAGATGCCCAAAAGAGAATTTTCGACAAAGGAGAATACGCTCATTGGCCTAAAAAACGGAACCATGGTCTCAGGTTCAGATACACAATGCATATAGTAATGCTATGGAATTATTTCTAATTTTAGTAGACTCCTTTTCTGGATGATTTGAAGTGGTTAAAATTAAAGATAGAAAAATGACTACATTAAAGCAGATATCAAGAATGTTATTTTCAAAAAATAGGGTCCCGAAAACATTGGTATCAGACAACGGACTAGAATTTTATTATGTAGATCTATGTAATTAGTTGAGGCGGATGGTTTCTTCTCTTACAAAACACAACCGTATCATTCACAATCTACTGAGATTGCAGAACGAATGGCGCAGCCAGTAAAAATGCGATTGATGTATTTTTCCCAAGTAGAGATAATGTAGACGGTTACTTACCAAGGTTACTGCTTACTTATAGGAACGTTCGACATCCAGGCAGATTGCAAAGTCTTTTGCTTTAATGGAAAGACAAATAAGATCTCCATCAACAATGTTTTACTCGACCAATGAAAAGATGTGGTAAAAAACAAAGAAGCAAATCCCGAAAGAGTTTATTTCATCATGTAAAGAGGACATAACACGGCCATTATATTAACGAAATGAAAAAATCCTACTGGCTCATTCTGACCAATTAAGACCAAGAATTGAACAGGAAGATGTGATGGAAGAAGATCTTGACGAAGAAGAAAGGATAAGTTCTTCAGATCAAGATAATGAAGACGGGCCTACGGATGATAGTGGAAGTTTATTAGATACGGAAGAAGAAATGAGTCCAAGATCTCCATGAAAAAGAACACGACATATACCTCAACAGGTCAAGGGTGCAAAAGTTTGAAGTTTAAGGATAAGAAGAAACACTGAACTTCGGTTTAGGGAGGTGTGATGCGATTGGAAAATACGATTTTACCTATTTGCATATGTTAGTTATACGAGAAATAAAGTATAGAGTAAAGCTTCAGACGAGAAAAATGACTACTAATCACGTGTCGTAGAACAAACTATATAACAATTAATTTCCCCGGTCCACTAACGATTGAACTCCCTTCTCACTTTACAACGCATGGCGTTCGTACGTGTCTTTCAAAACTTCAACTTAAGAAGTAATTCAAGGTTTTTCTTTGGTCGTTCCAACACAGCGCAAAGCTGACTTGAGCTCGACCATTATAACGATGCTTATCCTCACTTACCCTAACCCCCGGACCAAAAGAAAACGGATATACCCAAGAGACATCGAGAACTTAGTCTCAATACAGTTTATATAAAAAAAGGACAATAAACGGCCGATAGTCGAAACTCAAGATTTTTTAGAATTATTTACATAAGACGCACCACGCCTAAAATACACACAAACACCCCCTTTAAATTCTATAGACAACGCAGATGAAACAAATCCAGTTCGAGACTCAACACCATAGAGTAGTTATATGATAACGATAGATTTATAGACGTCAATCTTAACTTTTAAAGGTATATCACGAGTTTTCCAAAGCCTGTGATATAAGCTTCTGAATGCTGAGCTAGTCTTAACTAAATTTCCCATTTTCTTTCAATTTTGGATCTTTAGAGACAGTAGGACTGAGGTAGTTGAATGCATCAACTGCTTTTCTTCCACTGTTATTGCTAATAACTGATGGTTTGATAGGGATAGCGTCACATTTTGCGCGGTAACGAAGCTAAACTTTATTGACACTATTGAAGATAGACTGAGCATCGTACAATGTGTAAGCCAGAAGAACAGTCATTAGCCAAAAGATCACAGACTTTGTTTTGGGTTTTAGGATTAAAACATTCATCTTCATTGTTTTTACATGTACTTGTTGTCATCTGGGGAAGTGGCACCTTTGGAAAGCATCTGATCACCCAACGTCCTGAAGGGACATGATATATAAAAGAATAAGATTCCTTGATTTTTTTGAGCACCTTTGAATTTTACGCTAATGGTCTTTAAATGCATTAACTGTTATCTCCCACTTTGTAGAAACAAGAAATTTCACTTGTGCATAAAATATCATCTTTGTATATCAGGCATTTTTATATTGGCGAAACGGAAAAATTTCGACTTTGTTCTTTGCTTTGTTCATTGTGTTTAACATATTTGCTTTTTAACAGATTACTTCGTGAAGAGATGCATTCATAAATCCTTACTTGCATATCATTATCTATCTATCTATCTATCTATCTATCTATCTATCTATCTATCTATCTATCTATATATATAAAAAAATGTTTGTGTCTGTGCACCCACACACATATATGTCTGAGTTTTTGATAACGAATTATTATTATTATTATTATTATTATTATTATTATTATTATTATTATTATTAATTATTTTATTTCCTTTGATTACTGGTGTGTACACATTTCTTTCCGGGTCCCCCCAGAGACCTAAGTTCAGAAATGGCATCGTGACATTTTTTATCTGACCAATTAAAAAACAAAAACATACACACACATTTTACATAGATAAAGCCCTTCGTTAGTTGTGGGCTGTACTCGTGAGAACAATTTTTTGTATTTCTTTAAGGCATTGACTTCCAGGGATCCTTTCAATGAGTCTATTGGAATTTATTCCAACTAATTCGAGTGCAAAAACTAAAACAGAGATTGTTCATGTTCCCATGTGCCACATTTTTGAGATTTCAATTTGAATTCCAATGTCCTTGTATTTTGATAGCTTTTTGAACATCTCCAAAGATACATTGCAGTCTGCACGGACTGCCATATCAATGAGGAGGCAATTTATTATTATTATTATTATTATTATTATTATTATTATTATTATTATTATACACTGATTTCAGTGAAGTATTTTAGTCTTGGATGTTATAGTATCCTACGGTCTTCTTCAGGAATCTGTTGTAGTTATTAAACTGACAGTATTGAATCGAACCCTGTATTTTAGTATGAACGGCTTATTCTCTACCATGTAGAACCAAATAAGAAATTCTAGCCTTATGAAGTGAAGGGTCATATTTAAATTCCAAATTTACCAACAATGCTAAGCAAATGAAAAAAAGTATTGCTGCCAAAATGTAACTATAACAATCAAGATTAAGATACTCGTTCAAGTAAATCAATATATATATATATATATATATATATATATATATAATTTTGCTATTTTTTAGCGTGAAGTAATGTTCAATAGAGACAGAGTGTTTTTCAAGCCATGTAAATGTATACTAAATATACTTTCATGATCACTTGAGAAGTGAAACAATCATAACGATCTATCTATCTATCTATCTATCTATCTATCTATCTATCTATCTATCTCAGTTCATATCTATCTATCTATCTATCTATCTATCTATCTATCTATCTATTTTTCTATCTATCTATCTATCTATGAGTGTTTGTATGTTAGTGGGTGCACTTGGAATTCGATATTTATAAAATAATTATGACATATTATCATATTTTCCTTGAACTTACGGATAAATATACATTTATTAAGCTTTTTCTTTCTTTTCAGGATTCAAAAAAAAAGAAAAAACGAAAAAAAAAACAAAAACAAAAAATCTAAAATTCTATGTCTTTTCGTACATTTTCTGAATATTTTCTTGTATATGTGAAATGGTTTGAGTAAACTAAAATTGGTGCGTGCTAAAAATGAAATTTCATTTACAGACTACAATCATATGAACTGACAATGAACGGGGCCCTAATGAATTTTAAATATCATATTTGCAATTTTAACTCTGTATATTAAATGTGCGAGCGCAAAATATTTACACGCAATGTATTTTGAGTAATGCACCAAAATTGTATATTGTTTTCTTGCATTTCATTATATTCATTTCATTATATTCATTTCATTATATTCATTTCATTTTGTATTTCATTGATTATGCACTAATCATTTGTTCAAAATATTTTTCATCTAAACGAATTTATATAATCTCAGATCTCCTCTGAATATCTTATGTTCCATATTAAAGTTATTTATTCGAGAGTTTTGAAATGTACTTGAATAATTACTGATAATATAACAACGATAAAAGTGTAACGATATCGTTAATAAGAACACAAAACTAAATCTCATTCACAAAACTATTGTTTATTCACCACCAGATTTCATCAATTTAATATCGGCATATGGGTGTGTGGCTTTGGGGGATTTCTCTGAACGTGGATTGTATTATCTTTACCATCTGGAGTGGGGCAAGTGAATATCTTTCTGTTATCCTGTCTTCCCGTGTGTGTACATTCTAAATGCAGCTTGGTCGACCATCTGCCTGCATTTTTGGTGTAGACACTGATGTCCTGTGAGGCTTGATTTTGTACCTGATCTGAAATCTAAATAGCGCCTTTATCCACTGTTTATCCAGGTTAGCCATTTGATGGATCTGTCTTCTTTAATGCCTTGATGCGATACTGAGTGGTACTGGGTCTACTTTGTTGTCCCTTAATATGAGCCCTGTACATACTGGGGCCACCCCAGATCAACTCCTCTTAGAACAAAGTCTCCTTACAAACATCATTTCCTGACATAATTAATACATTACATAAGTATCAATAATTACAACAAAACATTCTTGAAGTGTCTTCGTGCAAATAATAATAATAATAATAATAATAATAATAATAATAACTATCATCATATGTTCTGCCTTAGTCTCCTGGGGGCATCACATGTACTACAGCTATAGGAACACAAGGTAGCCATAGCAAAGTAACCTGATAGAACGGACCATTTAAAGGGCTGGATTTGAATTAAGACCTGTCTTACTATGAACCTGGCTGCTAAAGATATCTGTCTCTCCTATTATTTATGAACGTTTGAATTTCGAGTGTTCATCCTCATAGACTAACTGCTACCTAATGCATGAGACGTTTTAGACGAAGACAATTTTTTCCCTTTTTCCATGGGTTTAAGTACGAAGCGAATCAAATAGATTCGTTCAGAATTTGAACTGGGCAAGCCAGTTCCACTTTGCATGCTGATAACAGCTATATACCTCATAGATCAGTTCTCGTCAGATCACCAAATTTAAGTAATGTCAAGCCCGGTCAATATTTAGATGGGGGACCACTTGAGCATCGTGACCGACCTCCTACAATCTGAAATATGTTTAATCTTTAAATAACTCACAAACGGTTGATAATCTGTAAAAAACAAACAAATAAACTAATAATTACTATAATTTATCACCAAATAAAATAAAGGTCAGAAGGCTATTGGACGAAGAGATACAAAGGCAGAAAAAGTGCATGTGCACTTATGTTTTATAAATTATGCAAATGCATTTGGTAAGGTATGACACAGGGATCTATTTTGAACTGATAAGAAAGACAGATCTCTTTGCCTGGATATGGATAGGAAATAAATTGAGATGGTACACAAGAATAGAAAGGGTGTGAGATGAGGATGTGTCTTCTTATCACATTTCATTAAACCTCTGCAGTGGAGATATCCTAAGTGATAAGATATACAGGCGACAGTGTGTTGATGGCAGACATAGAAGGAAAACTAAAATGGCCTCCGAGACGAGGTAGTAACGGATCGTGAGAAGAAAGTCTAACCATCATTAGACGGAATATATGGTTGTCAGCAAGAGAAAAAGGCCAAGATCTTAGACAGGCATTGATGTCAAAGTGGAAAAATCATGGACGATTAAACAGAAGTTTGCAAATGTAGCACAAAAACTAGGCGAAGTATTAAGAAACAGGAAAATCTTGTTAGAAACAAAGAAAAAGAATACAGAGTTGCTATGTAATATCGACCGTCCTATATGACAGTGAATGCTGGACAATTTCTTTCTTTGCAGATAATGAGACAAACAGAAATAGCCCTACAGAAGGATGATTAGAATATCATGGAAGGTGCATATAAGCATCGGGGATATTTTTAGGAAAATGGAAACAAGCAGAAAAAAAACTGCTTCTTTGAGGACTGAAAAAGCAGTGAAATAGTCATGCCCATAATATATAGAATACTCGAACTATACCAAATGCACAAGGGTCGAGAGTGGAAGAATTTAAAATTCAATGACTGATTGAAACCACTGTCTTTGTGAAAACCTGTGGTCATTCATTTTCTTTGAATAACACAAGACATTATTTACATTATTCGGACTATTGTCCTCATTTTTGTCACCATATTTATTACAACGCTCCGGCCTTCTTCAGGTGGTTGAAATGTCGAACTGAACCCTATATTTCGCTCACTGGGGTAGACTGTTCTAGTTCCACGTGCCATGTTTAATGGATGTCAGTTATCAGTTATCTCCTGTTAATTTCCATCTGAAAGTTCTCCACTGCCTTAGCCGGTTATTGAACTCACACTCTTTGGGTCCTGTCACTGGATCTAACTAGCGCCTTTATCCACTGTGCCATGTGTCCTTGAGGACATCTGGGTATGAAAATAGGCAGATAACACAAGGCATACACTGAGAGCATACAACCGTATGAAATAATAATAATAATAATAATGATTTCATAATACATTTGTAATATTCTATTAGTAATATCTTCTAGACCCAAGGGTATGTGATTTCAGGTTTTCTTTGAAAGTTTTATCATGCAAGCGTGTACGTGTCTCTGCCTTTCCCTTCATAGGTTGGGCTTTTATATAACTTCCTGGTAGCTGGTTATGTTGTCTATGTATTTCCGAAATTCATCTGAGTTCACTTTTTTTTATGTCAGTGTTCCCACCAACATCCTTTGAGGCTCGATTTTACACTCTGTAGCTAGGAGTTTACCATTTAGGTCCAACTTCTGAGGCACCTAGCTCTTTTGATATACTGATGTGACACCAAATAAAAACGTAACTTTAATATCTGTTATGGTCGTCACAGATGGACTCTTTTTAGGTCAAAGTTTCCTGATTGACATTAAAATTTGATTCAAATCAACAGGTATTTCAAGGTGTGAATCACATACTACAATAATAATTAGAACTATACAAAAAATACACAACCTAGAAAATATGGAATTGACAAAAGGAGAATTTGTGTTAATTGGAGCATTAAGAACCTTATCAGTAGTCTTTGCCTATTGGCTGAAAAACAATTAGATTTGCCAGTGAGTTTTATGTGCAGCATAAAGCTTGACACAGCACACAGAGCCAGAAAAGTACAGCATACTGCGGGATTTGGCTTGATATCCAATAACTGCAAAATCAGCTAATAAAATCCAATCACCTATGAAAAAAAAAACAAAAACAAACAATAATGTCTTAATACAGTATAAATATTTAAGCTAAAAGTATTTTCGATGGAGTGAAAGATCACTTGATTAATCAAAAACTGGATGTTCAATTAATAAATATCAAACACTTCCGATACCTCGGTGTATCGATCAGTTATAACAAATTTAGTATAGCAGAAAAGGAAATTGAACATAGAATGGTCTGCGCCGGAGTTAGTTTCTCACAATACCGTAAATTGCTACAAAACCAAAAGAACAATCTGAAAACTCGAGTCATCTTCTTAAATAGCTTTGTCGGATCGAGATGTCCATATGGATGTCATACAGAAATATCTAAACTGTCAGCTGTATACAAATACTTGCTAAGATCAATGGTGAAAAAAGGCTTTGAGCGAGAAAAATATGAAGGTTTTGGCAAAGATCATGCTTCTTGGAAAATTGTGGACTGTCGCTACAGAATCAAAAACCAAGAACTGTACCAAGTAACAGAAACAACATGAGTTGAAGACAACCAACAGCAGCAACAACTAAAATGGATAGCACATTTTAACTTTCCACACTAGTTCAAAGAAAAGGTTAGGAAGGAAACCCCATCAGTACTGGAAAAAGCGATAACAGCTACTGGACTTGAAAAGCCTATTTTCCTGAAAAATTGTTTTAAGAGAAAGATTTTATAAATTTCAAACGAAAGCAGTACTGGCTGCTTGGTCATTGAATTCCAACTGTTTCCTTATAGGGAAACGGCTAATAGTACAGTTAATATTAACATTATGAGAAAGCAAGAATTACATTAGTTCTTTGAGGTCTTTTCTGTCATTTGTTAATTTTACGTTCTTAGAGCTAGCCTTGGTATTATATGATATTATGGTATTATATGATATTATGGTATTATATAGTATGTCATGGCACGTTTCAGGGTTCTTATCGAAGAATTTATTTTTTTAATAGAATTAAAATTTTCATTGAGTCAAGCCTGGCTAATGGCTATTCCTATTTTCAAGCTCAATATCAATGGAAGATTACTGAAGCATACTCCTTCTATTTTCTCATACTCTTCACCAGTTGGCCTTGCGCCATACTAAGCTAAGCTTAGTAAGCCTGAATAATTTTACAAGTATTTAATTTAGATATTCTGTAATACATTGATTTAGAATAGGCACCTCCATTAGGTCGCGTAAAAAAGGAGCATATCACGATGAAAAAAGGCCCATAACTGAACGAAAACAAATTTTTGTCATCAAAATGTTGTTATTAATTGAAAGCTAAAACATTAAATGTATTATTTACAGTGACTAACATATTCTGTTGTATTTTAGATAGAAATTATATAGATTGGAATGTCAAATATATGCTCAGTTTTTTAAAATTTTCTTAAAAGCGGCAATTTTATTAAACTTTAAGAAATTTGTAAACAAAAAAAAAAATTTTGATTGTAAACTTTTTCCTAAAATAAATTATATATTTTTGACACGTTATTTGAGTAAAATTAGAAAATTTAAAGTTAAATTAATCTGATTTGAGACAAGCATTACTTATAGCATAAAAAAATTGTATCCAAACATTTCTTAACGATGTGTCGGAATTCTTCCATGTCTTTATCCACGTTATCGATGTTATCGATATGTTAAAAGAGGTGATGACAGCTACTATGGATGATCAAAATTGACATAAATTTACGAAGTAAGCGAACGCTTTTTATTTTTGTTTTTAACTAGTAATTTTTAAATATTAACATTTTTTTCAGCAATTATGTAATAATTATTTTTTATTTAATACTTTTTTTTAGTCTCGATTTCGTTTCTTAGGTTCTTAATCTTTTTATCTCATTTAACAACTTACTAACTTAAATAAAAAATGACTTCAATGAAATATGACCCAAACTAAAATAAATACCTAAAATAAAAATATATAGTAAAAATGTAATTCACAAAAATTAAAACTAACTTAGAAATTTTGAAAGGACTTTTTGCAAACACGTTAACGATGTGAAACAGAACTGGATATTGAAAGGAAATAATTGAAGTACCTCAGACGACAATCAAATCACCTGATCTTTTAAAGGATTATGTCATGTATAGAAATTAGGAACCTTTTTTTTTCACTAAAAGTTATTTTAAAAATTATTTTTAAAATACTCGGGTACAAAAGACTGTTATGAGCTTTACAAATTTCGATTCGTAAATTTACTTTTCCCTTAACCATATCACCAAATTACAAGTATAAAAGCAATGAAAAATTTTAAGCGATTTTTGAAGTATTAATAATTTAATATTATATAAATAAATAAAATTTTTAAAAAATGAAAATTTTTTTGGTAAAAATACATTATTCATCGAAAAAGTTTTATTTCTTCAGACAATAATGTCCTTAATATAACGTATTTACAAAAGCAAGTAAAAGATTTTCTAATTAAATAATGCCATAGCGTTTTTGCATTTTTTTACAATTCAGAGCAGATTTTCTATGAAACAGCTAACCGTCTAAAAAACAAAACAAACAAAAAAAAAACTGGTGATATACTTTCTCTAAAGAGTGCTGTTTTTAACTAATAAAAAAATCCCACTCTTAAAAATTTAATTTCTCGAAATTTCATGAAAATATGTAAGGGGGTGGAAACATCTAAAAAATAAATTTTTTACCAAGATTTTCTAAAAAGAAAAATTTCAAAAATAATTTCATTCATTTCTGAATATTTCAAATCAAATAATTGTCGGATTTTAATGAGACTTTTTCATTAAAATCCGACAATTATTTGATTTTTGCAAGAATTTCCAAATCAATGTGTGTTTTCCTTGGGAAAAACGCAAAATAAAACAAACCTTTTTTCTCTCTTTCAGCCCTGTCGAAAAAAAAAACAAGATTTTTAATCAAAATTTCGAACGTGTTAGAAAGGATTAAAAAATTAAAAAATATAATAAAAAAATACTTTGTTTTTTTCCTCTTAATAACAACATAAACATTTTGATGACAAAAATTTGTTTTCGTTGAGTTATGGGCCTTCCTTCATCGTGATATGCTGCTTTTTTACGCGACCTAATGGAGGTACCTAATTTAGAAGTATTTGCAAAAAATGAATCAGGATATTTTTTTACAAACCTTTTTTTTTTCTACTGAAGTTAAAGCGTTTCTGCATATGGCCGCATGCATGAGTGGTTTAAACATTTGCTTCTTGTGCAAGTGACCTGGGTTCAAATTTTACCAGGGTCGATTTGTCAGCGAGATGACTTCTTGATAATAGCAGCATAGGGAAGCGATCTGAATATGTGGAACGTTAGGAAAGTGGCTGAACTCCATATCACAGGTTAACCTAAGCCTTATGAGGGAAACTGGGTAGACAGAATCATTCGGAAGCCGTTAACAGTTGTGTTAGCACAAAGTCATAAGCCATCGTGACCGAGAGTTTCAGCGTGCTGGCGGTGTCCAAAAATTGTTCATGCCAGATTATGTCCGCTCTCCTGGAAACTGTAATTAAGGTCTGCTCAGCTTTTTACAGTATAAGCCACAGACCAACACTGTGTGTTATGCAGGCATCTGTAATAGAGAATTGCTAAATGAAAAATAAATTTTCTAATGTTTTTGTAATTTTAATCAGACAATAATTAAATATTTTTAAATGATCTTCAGTTATATAGATGGTAGCAGCTTTAACATTTCTGGATAGTTCAATAAAATCTTTATTTTAGATTAAATATTATAACATAATTATCACATTTTATTCAACTATTGGTAATATATCTATATTATAAATCTATATAAGTTTCATTATATATTTATAAGTTTCATTTACTTATACATACATACTTGATGACTATCGTCTCATTAGACGAGTAAGCTAAATTGCTAAATCTACGGTTATGTTTTTGAATTGAGTTCTCCTTCTTGACTGGTTGCCAACCAAGGCTAGAGAGCTCAATCTGCCCCGCTATTTAATCCATAGCTGGGGCGGAGGAAGAAGACATGGATTCACCATTTTCCAAGGATATTGCATATAAGTGAATGTAATAAAACTCAACTGCAATTTGAACTTTGTTATCCGATTTCTCGTTGTGAGCCACTACCACCACGCACATATAGACCTACATACATAAATACATACACACACGCAGGAATACACGTAAGAATACATACATATATATATATATATATATATATATATATATATATATATCGTGTGTAGCACTAAAATTGTCTAAATCGTGTAACAGCATAATTGTTCATCCTACAAAATGTTTAATATCTAAAGAAACACTAAACAAAATGAGTTTGTTTTATCCAAATTTTCAGATAAAACAATTAGCCATATTGACATGATTTGTCGTAAGAATCACTGAAAAACCTTTTGTGTTATTAAGCTAGAAACATAACAGATTAAAATCATTTTGTGTCAGCCCCACTGTCTTCCCAACTAAGCAATGGTGAGAGGAAAAAGATCATTCAGGACTTCAGTAATTGTACGAACATTCAAAACCATGAAAAGAACGGTGAATAAGTTTTTAAAAAAGAGGGAACAGTAGAGAGGAAAAAGGGGTTAGGAAGTTAGAGTGAGGGAGAGCGTCCATCATTTCAACATAGAGCTAAAAAGATAATTTAGAAAAGATCGAACTCAATCCATAAGGCCTGTGGCACGTAAGAGAGGAGTTTCAGCTATGACAGTTCAAAGAGCAGTGAAACAAGACTTGAAAATGAAATCGTACGTGAAACCTGTGAAGCAACTTGTTTCTCAAAGACAGAAGGCTGGAGAGAGCAAAGATTATCTTGAATAAGTTCGAAAATGATCCCGGAATAATATATATATATATATATATATATATATATATATATATATATATATATATATATATATATATATATATATATATGAAGAAATATAGTCTTAAAGTGTGCTATATTTATGGGATAAAGTGCTCAATATCAGAGATAGGGCGTGTGTAAATATAAAAGTGAACATAGAAGTCAACACTTAGAGGCGACAGTCTGTTTCATGCTAGTGCAATCGTCAGGCAACTATATATAATAAAAAATAAAAAGAAAGACTCTCTTTACCTCTCCCCTCCCTATATCTATCTCCCTTTCCTTTATATATATATATATGAACTTAATTTCAAGCGTTCATGAGCTTCCGATCCTTAGTTATGGTTAATTAATGAACATGTCATTTTCATTTATGACCGATTTCATCACGATTCTTCTGTTAAGCTTGGGGAGTAATGATACATTCTTATTGCTTAGGGTCCAACAGTGTCATAAAAAACTCAGAGAATTCCAGTAAGATATCTTTAATCATTTCTAAGATAAAACTGTGCAAATCTTAATCTAAGAAAATTTTTCTTTTACAGGAATTGGAAAATTTTGTTGTTACACCCGGTATACATACATACATACATACATACATACACACACACACACATACACACACACATATATATATATATATATATATATATATATATATATATATATATATATATATATATATATATATATATATAAAGTTGTTTTTATTTGGTACATAGTTGTAACTGACGCTCATATTTTCATATCTCCCCTCCTCCTACACATATACATTTCCATCAACAAAAATATTCTTTTAGTCCAATGAAGTCCTCATGGAGGAAGTAACATGTCATTCATTTGCCTAACACACTCGCACACACACACACGCACACGCACACGCACACACACACACACATACATATATATATATATATATATATATATATATATATATATATATATATATATATATATATACACGCAGGATTGCCTATGCTCTGGCTGACACTCCACACCGATTTTTGGGACAGAAGTAGAGATTTATTATTTCTTTTCTGTTAGGGATTGGGTTTTTCGGTTCCTTATAAAGTCTACTTCTAAAGTCTCCGACCGAACAGTGAAATGTTATTCACTAATTAAACCATAACCTCTTCAAGTCCAAAGAATTTAACATTTTGACCTTTCTCACTTTCATACAACACCACACAGTAACCCTCCACCTTGAGTGGCTCTTGGGCCTTGTATTTTGTGGACATTATTAAAAAGAGGATTAATACTAATATAAAATTTATCAATTAGCTGATTGATGTTATATTTAGCACTACTTCACCAAAGTTTAGTTGATAAACATTTTATGTAATCGTTTGGTCCACTCTTTATATGATTTCACATTTTCATTATTTTCATATTAAGTTAAAAATCAATTCATTTAGGCGATATTTATTGACACACACACACACACACACACACACACACACACACACACACACACACACACACACATATATATATATATATATATATATATATATATATATATATAGAGAGAGAGAGAGAGAGAGAGAGAGACCGAGAGATAGATAGATAGATAGATAGATAGATAGATAGATAGATAGATAGATAGATAAGGTATAAAATCTTTAAAATTATCAGGTGGTTATAATTTATTTCACGGGCTATTACCCAACTCTTCAGACCAAATTTACATTAATAAATAGACTCCAATTTAGCCAGACACAAGGAAAATGAAAATGAAAAAGAAAGAAGAGAAAAAATAAAACAGGAAAAATAAAAAGAAAGACTATCTTTACCCGTCCCCTCCCTATGTCTATATCCCTTTCCTTTCCCCCTTTTTATATTAAAATTTATTCCAATCTCAATCTTTCTTTTTCTTTTTCGTCATATTTACTGAGGAAGTAAACAGTACTTAGTGTTAGTACATTAGTGTTCTAAAATTACTTTTATCTTCTTCTTCTTTATCCTCTTATATACTCGAACATCTGAGTCAAACGAAATCATACATCAGCAGGCAGGTTAGTTTTTAAGTCTCTAAGTCAGGCCTGGGCAACATTTACCGATCATTCTCTTAAATAATCTTTTTAGGAAAACAGATATCTTAAGTCCAGTAGCTGTTATCGATCTTTCCACTATGGCGTTTTCCATCCAAAACATTTATTTGAAGTCGTGTGAAATGTTAACACATGGATTATGTGATTATTTTCTGAATTACATGTGCTATCCATTTTAGTTGTTGCGGCTGTTGGTATTCCTCAAGAATGATCACACCTCATCAAAGAAATTCAGACAGAAAATAATGCCATATAAACACGCAATCATCTTTAACTTGTATATCCGAAGCTAAAAAGTATTATTATATTAATAACAATACTTTTTTGCCTTTTTCTTCATGCTTTTGGGGTTTTTTTCAACAGAAAGAAACCAATTAAGTGATTAAATGTTTAGATCTTGTGTTAGTATTGAGAAGAAAAGGACTTGTTTGATTGGAAACTTCCCTTTGGTTGATATTTGTTATAATAGATGTGGATACCGTAGCTAAAGTGCATCAAAATTTCTAGCAATTTTGATGTATAACACAATGAGGAAAACGAAATCAAAATAAGATAAAGAATAATTAAAAAAATATCTTCATATCAGAAAATGAATGAACTGGATAAATTCTTTAAGAGACGATAACTTTATTTTAGGGAGCCTTTCTGAGTCCTATTCTTTGATTGTCCATTGTCCTAATTAACATTGGTGGCTTTATCGCCTTATTTAGAGGGGAATGATTAAAAAATAAAAAAAACAAAAATACTGCAATCAGTCAGGTTACACTGACATAATACAGGTAACCAAAAAAAAAAAAATAATAATTACGGCAGGTGCTATATATATTATTCATATCCATAACAAGAATTTTATAGCAAGTATATATAAAATAAATTGACAGAACTGCTCCTCACAATACATTGGTGTAACTTGCAGATACTTAAAATTCTAAATAAAAATAAGAACTAGATGATATCCCTAGACATGAGCAGTGGAACGAGAACAGACTACGCCTGTAGGTTAAATAAAGTGTTCAGTTCAGAATTCCTCCTGCTATGGCATCTAGTCTACAATCGCTATCCCACAAACGTGCCGTGGCCTCCCTCTGTTTCTTCTATAAGTATTTTCACGGCATCTGTTCCGACGAGCTACTTTTACTGGTTACCGGACTACATGAATTTATGCGAGGTACCAGGCTGGCATCTCGGTCCCACCCTTTCACTGTCAAAACGTTTAAATGTAACCGTCTCTTCTACTCAATCAGCTTCTTCTCCCGCACTTCCCGTCTGTGGAACTCCCTTCCCCTTACTTGCTTACTCAATGACTATAATCTTCAAATATTCAAGTGTAATGTCAATCGACATCTGACATCCTGAGCTTTTCCCCTCTCCTTATCCATATAAATATACACCTGAGAAAGTCCGGAGGGCACAAGGTCCGAAATGTTGTGATAACAACAACAAAGATGAGGAAAATAGTCTTAATATAGATAGTGTAAATAGTATTAAAATATATTTAACTAAAATGTGTTTTTATATCCCTTGTAAAATATAATTATTTTTCCGAAGTATATAACAGAAGTTACCAATTTTCTTGCTTTGGATTCGTTGGGATTTTTACTCAGCATTTGAAGGTTAAATGGTAAAAGTCTTCAGAATTTTGTGTTGCTTAATGACTTTCACCTTTTCTGAAGTAAGCCTGAAAATATTTGATCTCATCTCAGATCGCGAATAAAGCACGTTACAGTGACCACACCTAGTCATGAGACAGATGGTGATGATGAAAAGGGAGAGACAGTAATCAGTTTGAAACCTCTTCTTTTACAGCCAATTTACAATCAATATTACTTTAGCAATTTAATTTTTAGCATGCATGTTATCAATTCAAGTTAAATTTTTATCAGATTTTTTTTTTGTTTTTAGCAAGGCAATAAAACCACTAAGATGCAACGGGTTACTTTGTGTGAAGGAAGATGAGAAAACACTATTAAGGAAAGAGAACAATAAAATAACATGGATTAAGATAGACGATAACGATTGACAACGCATTTAAATTTTTGAAGATCAAAGTTGAGTGGAAAGCAAGTTGCCGGAAAAGAGTTCCATAGTGTGCGAGAAGAAATTGTTAGCATGAAACTTACGGTTACATCTCGCCGCCATTTCAAGAGTAAAATGATGAGACCTTGCTGGCAATCTCGCTTCTGTCTTTACATTCAAAAAGTCTAGCTACTAATGAAGAATGCTAATCAGAACAATTAACATGAAATTTTTCATACAAAAGGCACGGGGAGTTATTTTATTTCTTGGAAAAAATATTGGAGTATTTTACTGTTGCCTTTTCTACAATTTTGAAATTAGAGTTGTCTTTCTTTGAGTCTGATTACTTTACCAAGGCTAAATTGTTTGTCTACGCTGCCATTTTTATCAGAACCGGGGGCACAATAAATGAATTCATACCTTCTCAAGGTTGTTATTATGAAGTGAACACAGTTTCCTTTCCGATTTACACTAATAACTGTTCGAACACCTACACACCCAATTCTTAAAACTGAAAACTTTTAATTTCACTATGAATTCTTAGTATACTAAATTACTAATTAAACTTATTAAAATTAAACTTAACTAGTACAATCAGTGAAAATTTCACGGTTTTCTATTTTCATTTTCTGTTGACTCATAATTCTTAATTTAATAATTGAAAACAATATCCATGACCTTCACCAGTTGCATTATTAAAGATTTATGGTGAACATCTTTAACAAAATATTGCAATAACAATTATAGATATCAATGTAGGAATGCATTAAATGAAGTAAAAAAATTCAAGTGAAAAGATTAAAAATTGACAAGTTTTTCTGGAGCAGAGAATTAAGCAAATAAGAGAATTATCTATTCCGCTATCTTCTTTTTCTTTCTTTACTTTTTTAATTTTTCTTTCTTTCTTATGAAAATGTATGCTTTCCTTTTCTCATTAAAATTAAGCAGCATCTTTGATATATCTTTTTCTTCTCGTTCAGTGCAACCAACATGAACTTGTCCATTATTTATCTATTTCTCGGAAGAGGACATTACATACCTGACAGCGTCATCGCCTCTTCTGTCTTCCTTTTTTGTCTTCCTTTTCTGTCTGTCTGTCTGTCTTTCTTTCTTTCTTTCTTTCTTTCATTCATTCTTTCTTTCTTTCTTTCTTTCTTTCATTCTTTCTTTCTTTCTTTCATTCTTTCTTTCTTTCTTTCTTTCTTTCTTTCATTCATTCTTTCTTTCTTTCTTTCTTTCATTCTTTCTTTCTTTCTTTCTTTCTTTCTAGGTATTAACAGCGTCTCTGAACTATTTTTTCTTTCGTTTTTCCACACAGTCAAAATGGAATGGTTCATTATTTATCTAAGTTAATGCCAGGGTGAAATGAGCATGATAAATAACTTACTAACTAATCAACAAAGGTAGTAGTAGTAAGTATGAAGTAAAAAGTTACTGTCAATCAGAGATTGGGGAATTAAGAATTAGGAAAATCTTCATGGTTTATGTAGGGATTTTATCTTTTTTTTTAAACTGGAGGATTTTATACTCTATTTTGAATTAAAGAAGCAACTGTAAATATAAAACACAGTTTAAAAGAAATATTAGAAATATAGAATAATAAGAAAATATAAGAAGAATTACTTTACTGAAATATATAAAAGTAAAAACTTAAAAAAATATCGGAAAATTTGAGTTTAGGAAACAAGTATAAATGTTCAGAAATGACCGTTAATATTTTCAGTCATGTTCCTTTTTACACTCTTTATTTAGTTTAAAATGAAAGCAGTAAAATATTTGCCAATTTCTAAATATTCAAGATTTACTTCCACAAAATGTATATTTTTGAAAGATGAAATATTGTCCTTCTAAATGAAATCAATTCTTGGTGAAAATTGCAATTTAGAATTTCTTTTTCATTTTTTTACGTAAACACTAAAAGGAAAAAACAAGAAAACAATAACAATGCTGGGAAATTGATTTGTATTTATGACTTTCTTTATATAAACAAGAAGGAAGATATGTTATAGATGAAAAGCAAAGAGAAAAAAGATTTAATAGATGAAAAAGAAAAAAGTTCTAGATGAAAACAAAAAAAATAAAAACATTTGTATATTTAAAATGTACTATTACTATTTTCCAATATAAATGCAAAAAAAAAATTTATATACAATAACTATGAAGAGGGGTAATATTATATATGTATATATATATATATATATATATATATATATATATATATATATATATATATATATATGTATATATATATGAATAAAAACAAAAGGAGTTTTGTCTATATTCATATTGTCATTTTACAGATATATTCTATCTGAAATTTTACACACATATATATATATATATATATATATATATATATGAGGAATATAAATGAAATAATAATAATAAAAGCATAAGAATATTAATCTACAACCCAGTATGTCTGAAGATTTTAATTGATTTTCCTAATAATTTTTATCGTTCAAAATATATATATATATAAATATATATATATATGTGTGTGTGTGTGTGTGTGTGTATATATATATTATTTTATATTCTTTTTCTTACATATGTGTTCCATTTTAACTTCTTTCAAAAGGGATTTACAATAAACATAAAAAGAACATTTTTGTTTTATTTAACCATTTACAGCACTGTTACGTGCTTATTGATTTTTCAAAGTGGGTGACTGTTTATTAATAGCATTTCTGAGTTCTGCTGGACTTTTCATGATTTTTAAAAGGGATATGTCATTGTGTCTGCATTTTGAACGAATTTCTCTTTATTTATTAAATTATTGATGCTGAAATAATTTGTAGTTTCTCTTCCATTCATCACAGAGAAACTATGAGTTATAAAATTGAAAAATGTGAATAATTTAATAAATAAAATATATCATAATTTAATTTCTTAATCAATAATAAGATTTCTTAATGAATAATTTACTTCCTTAACAAATAAAATTTATAAAGAATTAAAAATGTGAATAATGTTGTAAATAAAAGGAATCACGTTCTTTCGAACTATCAGCATGCTGACACATTCCTTTAAAAAAAAAACTTGAAATGAACAATAGATCTTGGAAATTGTATCAAAAGGAAGCAGCCATTTTGAAAAGAAATGCTAAGCACAGAACAGCACTGTAACTAGATAAATAAAAGCAAATGTTATTCTATCTATCTATCTATCTATCTATCTATCTATCTAAAAATGGACACTGAGGTCAACCTTACCCAGCTACCCATAATGGCCATTAACCAGCATATATAAATAGCTGAGCTACCTAAAAAACAGACATCAAACAAACTATAGCAACACGCTGTTGACCTCAGTGTCCACTTTTATATTTACATACACTCTATCCCTGATATTGAGCACTTTTACCCATATATATAGCACACAATAAAACTATATTTTTATCATATATATATATATATATAGGTATGTATATATGTATGTATGTATATATATATGTATATATATATATATATATATATATATATATATATATTATAATTTTATCATCTAGACAAAAAAATTATATATATATATGTGTGTGTGTATGTATGTCTGTACATATTCATATATAAAAAACATCAATAAATTATATGATATAATATGAATCTAAAACACAAATTATCTACTTACGTTTTGTCGTTTGTCGACACTTCGTTTTCTTTGTGAAAAAAACACAAATAATCTTCAATCGTATATATAGATTTGATTTTTACCAATATATATATATATATGGGATTTTTTTAACGACATTTTTCACAAATAACCTCAGGATATGAAAAGCGACATAACTTAAGTAGCTGATTTTTGGATTTTAAATCTTTTTCTTTATTTCTGATAATCTATTGATGTATGTATTATTATTCCGTGATTTATACCGTATCGCATTGAGCACTTTTCTTGGGTTGCAAAATCGTTGCGCTAGTGTGGCTGGCCCACTTCACTGTTAGTAGTGCTTAGTCAACACACACACACACACACACACATACATATATATATATAGTGCATTTAGGCAGCAGCCCTTCATTTATACATGTTTCATTAAAGACGACAGACTGCGGTTGAGCTTTTTATTTAATTTTTCTTGTATTCGAACAAGTGTTTTCGTTTCTGGGCACAGAGTGTGTAGAAACTGTCTAAATGTTCTATAATTCCGAGTGCTTATGGCTATACTTTTAGCCATTATCAAGGATGATTTTATTTTTGATTTGTATGAGTTGTCTGTATGTTTCTAGAGTTTTAAAGATGTTTTATTTTCCGAACACAGCACATTGTAGCTGTATTCTTAGTTAATATTATTGAGTGCTGTACTAGTAGAAAATACAAACATAATAACCAGATCCACATGTAAAAAAAGATAAAAAAATAATGGAAGTCTTAATAATAAAAAGAAAAAGCCAAAAATTAATATTATTAACTACGAACACGGCCACAATGTGCTAACTGTGTTCAGAAAATAAAATATTTAGAAACATACACACAACCCATACACCCAATTAAAAAGCAAAAATAAAATCATCCTTGATAATAACTAAAAGCATAGCCGAAAGCGCTAGGAATTACAAAACATTTGTACAGTTTCTACACACTGTGCCCATAAAAGAAAACACTTGTTCGAACACATGAAAAATTAAATAAAAACTTAATCCCTGTACCTTGTCTGTTGTCTTTAATGAAGCATGTATAAATGAAGTCCTGCTGTCTAAATACTCGATATATATATATATATATATATATATATATATATATATATATATATATGTACAAGATCTGATAAAAAAGTATTGGAACTATGGTAACGGAGCTAATGTATGCTAAGTGAAGCTGGTTGGCACAGACTGACCATGAACTCTTTGCGCATATCTACTATGTTATAACGTTCTTGCTCACTTCTGTTGTTTACAACAGGTCTTGGAAGGACAATGTGTAGAGTGTGGTCACATCACACCACAGTGACAATAGTGTGTGCAGCAGTTTTGAGGCCAAGGACAAAATTCCCTATTTCCAACAACCACGATATTCCCCGGGTCTCGCACCTTGCGACTTTTTCCTCTTAAAAAAGAAAAAGAAAAAAGAAGTAAGGAACAAGATTTCAAGAGGTCGAGGCAATCCAAGAGAATGCGACCAGGCGTCTGCTCACGACGCTGGATAAATTATGTGTATTCAGATGTAAACTATTTCGAGGGAGATTAAATGCAGAATTGATATGTGTTCTAGTTTTTCTTTTTATAGTTCTGCTGCTTTTTTATCAGACCTCGTATACATACATACATACATTTACAGATACACTCTGAAAATAATTCACACAGGAACTCCCTCTCTTTATCTCTCTCTCTCTCTCTCACACAGACACACACACATATATATATAGTAAAGAAAAACAAAGACATTTTTATTTTTACTTACGGACTTTCTTAAAAGATTGATCAAATAAAAAATTTAAAAAAATCTCTCAAACTAGGGGAGCAGTTGTTGATACGTTTATCGACAAAATTGTTTTTTTTTTGTCTTTATTATTTTATTTTCAGTGTGATGTTCATCTGATTAAATTGCTTCAATCACAACAAAAAAAACAGTTATTTATTTATTCTGTCAGTTCGCTCTTGCCTGAATGTAACTTCATTTTATTTGGATTATTTTTTTTATCAGTGAGCAAACAGTATAATCAAGTTGTTGTATTGCTGAAATAATTTAAAAATCTTTTGTCTGATGTCCAATGTCTTTTCTAAAATTCATTGTATTTTTGTTGACAAACAAAAATAAGTATTTGTCTTTGAAAACAACAAAATTACATCCAACGATAACGTTTCTGAATGAGAAGATGCTATTACGCAAATGGAAATCATATTTATTTACGCTCATACTCATATCCTCATCTTTGTTAATAACACCATGTTTCGGCCATTGTGCCTTCGTCAGTTGTCTGTTAATACCATTAACTTTCACAAAATTTTGTATTGTACCCTTCATTTAATCAATTTGAACAGATTGTTCTTGTTCCAAGGCCATATCTAGGGATATCTTATTTTGTTCTTATTAAGTTATTACTCATCATGTTTACACTCAGTTTAAGCCTACGCCACTCAGGAACTAAACTCATATATCAGTGCTAGTTTGAGAATTTGGTAATTGTGAGTTGGTAGAATAGTATAAAACTCAGTGGAAACATGGTGAGCAATAACTGAGCAATAAATAAAAGGTCAAGTTCAAAGTTTTAATAAAATGGAATGAGAAAGATTTACCTCTAATAATAATAAATGATAATAATAGCTGGCCACTCGTATTCAAGGATACCCGTCTACTAGGGCGGCTAGCCAACCCCTATTGCAGCCGCTCGCTCAGACACACCTATGTTTGCTCAACACCCACAGAGCCCACCTGTGGTTCATACTGCAGTTTCTGGGAGAGAGCGTGTTATCTAGCGTGATCAACAACTTGAACAAGACCATCACGCTCATAACGTGTAGCTATCGTCGACCCACAAGAGTGCTGTCTACTCAATTTCATTCACCAGACTTGGGTCAACCCGTGGTATGGTTTTCAGGCACTTTCCAAAGGTGCTCCACGCTGGGATCGATAACATCAGGAAGTCTCCTTCCTGACAAATCGACCATGGTGAGATTAGAACCGGGGTCTCATGGTCAGAAAGCGAACGTTCTAACCACTCAACCCATAAAGATCTACCTCCTTAGATTAAATAAAGTGTTCACTTCAAAATGCCAATAAAATGATTGAGAAAGATCTACCCGTATAGATCAAATAAAAGAATCTTTTTTTAAAATTTAATCTATAGGGGTAGATCTTTTTCATTCCTTAAAAGATTCTTGGTGGTTACGCAGATCGACAAACGCCAGAAAAGGGCAGAGGGTGAAACATTGTGATAATAACAACAAAGATGAGGATTTTAGTCTACTTGTAAATAATGTAAATAATAATAATTCCTCATCCCAGAAATTTCAGCAGAAGTCATAGTTGCTCATTTTTATAGATTTTAGACTGTTTCTTTGTGTGTAAAATTTGATTTATTAATATTTGGATGTATCCTACCCAGCAGTTCCGTCTATGATCGTCATTAGTCAGTTCATCAACATCAATGTCCTTTTCCTAACCACCACAATTATTGTTACTATTAGTTTTAATGCTGCAATTGCTATTGTTATTACAGCTCCAGCAATCCGTTTATAATGAAGTAAATAAAGCTTCAATAATATATCTGTTATGCTATGATAAATAAAAATACTTATACTGGCGTTTGTGAGACAAGTTTTCCACCCACTCCGCGGAAGAAAAATGTTTTTGGATTTCAATTTTAAACATGTTAGTCTCATTGAAATCTAGTTCATTTATTGTTTGGAAGCTTGTGTTAAAAATAAAATAAATTCTGTCCTTTGAATGGCTTTAAACGTGTTGTTTTTCATTTAAATAAAGTGACAATGTGCAGCTTTATGCGAGGTTTCTTTGCCAAAAAACTATACTGCCATTTTGTGATATAAATATTAATCATTTAATATTCTGTTTCTCTCTCTCCTCTTCTCTCTCTCTCATTATATATATATATATATATATATATATATATATATATATATATATATATGTATGTATTTTAGAATTGGACATAGTCCGACAATTTATTTAAAGACATTTATATATATTATGTTTAACGTTGTTTTTATCTATAAAAAGAACGTTAAACATAATATATATAAATGTCTTTATATATATATATGTATATGTATATAATATGAAATGGACAAAGTCCGACAATTATTTTAAGACAAAAAGAATGTATAAAAATAAAAATGTCTTAATATATATATATATATATATATATATATATATATATATATATATATATATATATATATATATATGAAATAACGATATATATTTTATATATCAGGAAAAATATTTTGAAAAAATATATGACAAAGTGGAAAAAGTTTCTTGTGACACGGGTCGTTCTGTAGGATATTATCGGACTAAGTTTGGTATGTTGCTGCCACTTCAATACCGCAAGTGACCTGCATCCAAGTCTACACTTTATGCAAGAGTGAGGACATCAGTGCATAGCAACAGGAATATTTGCCAATGCTATTCACTTTTGTCTTTCGTCACTTGCGGTACTGAAATATCACATACGACACAAATATTAAACCTGAATGAGATTGTCGGATCTTCATACATCGAAATCATCGCAAGAGTCTATCATATGCATACATATATATTTGTAATGTTTTAATGGATTTATTTTAATCTGACATTTATATAATTTGAAACGTTATTATAGTGGATACTAATATTTGAAATAGATGACCCATAAATGAAATGCTTCTCCTAAGCGATCTTAAAGCATGCCCGCTTAAATGGTGGTTTCTCCTACAAAGGGTGACAGGGATTTGATTCCAGCTGGAGACTACTTTTCTTTATTAAGATCTCTCAAATGTGTAAATCAATAAGCGTCATAAACACTGTTTGAAACCTAAAATAAAAATGAGGTGTCTTTTTCAAATACTTATACCCGCTATAATAACGTTTAAGTATTACATATATATATATATATATATATATATATATATATATATATATATATATATATATATATGCAAGCTTCATTAAATATGATAGACAAGATGCTTTGATTAAGTTTGTTTTAAATAATTTCTCATATGAACTTTTTCCTAGATAAATTATACAAAAACAGTCCCAATGTTTTATTTTTTCGGTTATACCGTTAGCCATTTACAAGAAAGAATTATATTTACTGTTATAGTCTATAATACTAAATACATACACGCGACAATTTAAGTATTATATATATATATATATATATATATATATATATATATATATATATATATATATATATATATATATATGCGCTTGAAAAAATAAAACTTTTGGACAGTTTGTGCATAATTTATCTACGGAAAAAATCATAAGATCATATGAAAAATTATATAAAAAAATAATGAAACCACTTTGTCATATTTAATGAAGCTTACATGGAAGAAGAATTGCTGCCTAAATACATTATATACACACACGCACACACACACACACACACACATATATATATATATATATATGTATGTGTGTGTGTGTGTGTGTGTGTCTGTGTGTGCGTGTGTTTATAAATTGGGATGAAATATGCAGTGGAATTGGACAGAATGATAGGGTAAAGAAAAAATAGTAAACATTTATCGATCTAACATGTTTCACTTTTATTAAAGCTTCATCAGACTATGACATATGGGGAAAACATTAATTTCCTGGTATTTTTACTTTTGCTCCGTTTGGTTGTTATTGATTAATCAGATTTCACGTGCATTTGACTTGTCAAGCAGCATCCGCGTGTATAATGTGGTTGTATTATGTGTATCATAATTCTAATTTATTTGTCCACGCGGAATTCGGATGATAGATGCACAGGAAGTCTTTTTAACTAATGGAAATCAAACAGCACGAACCCCACAAAAACAAAAACAAATAAAAAACCCCTGAAAACTAAGTCCATACATCTCATTCTTTGGGGAAACGTAAATAAAAGCGAAACATGTTAAATTTATAGATTTTTCGTATTTTTTCTTTATACTATCATACACATACAGACAAACAGACACACACACACACACAAACACACACACGCATACACACACACACACACACACACACACACACACACACACACACACACACATATATATATATATATATATATATATATATATATATATATATATATATATATATATAGAGAGAGAGAGAGAGAGAGAGAGAGGTAATAATCAGCTAGTATATAATCCAAGTGAATCCTAATACTATAAGATATTAAAACTGATCCGGAAAAAGAGCTCAATGCATTTATTATAACAGAGAATATATATTACATAGACAAGAAATCCAAATTTGCCTCATTCGAATAGCTATTTCAACTAACAATTCCCATGTTGGTATTGTCAACTCAGAAGTGTGAAGGAATAAAATAGCCTATTTTATCCCTTCACACTTCTGAGTTGACAATACCAACATGGGAATTGTTAGTTGAAATAGCTATTCGAATGAGGCAAATTTGGATTTCTGTCTATGTGATATATATATATATATATATATATATATATATATATATATATATGTGTGTGTGTGTGTGTGTGTGTGTGTGTGTGCGTGTGTGTATGCGCACGCGCGTGTGTGCTTGTGTGGTCGGGGTCGATGTTTGCATGTATGTATCAAGTACGTGCCATCTACGTAGGGCAAAGTAGACAGTGCCTACCCTGAATAAAATAGATCAACATTTAAATTTTCCTTCTGTGGCACAATATGCAACTAATTCAACAAAATTATGAAGATTATTTTGATTATTATGCATAAAATACAAAATATTACATTTTCGTAGATTTACTACATAAAGGTCACAATCTGCCTAGCCTGAGTAATTTCTGAACGAACGTACCTGATATATATATATATATATATATATATATATATATATATATATATATATATATATATATATGTATATATATATATATATATATATATATATATATATATATATATATATATATGTATATATATATATATATATATGTATATATATATATATATATATATATAAATTATCATAATTTTTTCTATCTATCTATCTATCTATGTCGCTGCCGACACTTGAGTTTGAACAGAGATCGCCACTGGGCAAACAGGCGATCTCATTATTAAATTAAGTAGACCACGTGACCATAGAAGAGAGGCATATATGGGAGGTAGCGTGTGTCTAATTGATCGCTATTTCGATTCTATCCTCTATACTATTCGGATCTATTCTCATCAACGGGCTGTCACGTTGACCACAAGGGCCTCTTAATACTTCAGTAAATTTTTTCTCATCAAAAGGGCGATAATCAATTTCTGCATCCATACGCTTTCATTTTGTAATTGTTTTATTTTGCTGGAGAGTCATTTCCCTTTATCGCAATTCTCTTGTAAATTAGGTTACTTTGCGGTGCCCATCTCTTCTCTAAAAAAACATGCCACGAGATGAACTATTTTATATGTTACCAGAAGAAATGAACGACCCTTGATCTCCGTTATCAAACGTCTTAGTTTGGCAGAAGACTACTTGTGTGATATATCAACTGGGGCTGGATGAGTCTACGTCGTGCAGTAGTGATGAATGCTTTTAATAACATGTTAACAATTGCTCCACAGCAAGGAAGTTTTATTTTCTATCTCTCATTGTGTAATTTACCGATGCTGGACGGGGACTCTTTGTACAAGACGTCACTTTCCTAATAGTTTTCCATAGATGCAGGGAGAAATGGATTCATGTCTTTCCCGTGTCATTAGTGTGAATTCAACAGAAACTCTCCCAGATGGATTTTGAAATCGGCGAACCGATTCCATCTTTCAAGCCGTTAACTGCTAGGTCACTCGGAGCTCAATAAACGCTACATTGTTCCAAGAATTTTTTTCTTCCTAATGTTCATTGAATACAAGGTTTGAAATACTCTGAAGTTAGAGTGTTACCAAATTCTTACTATTGGAATATATAGGTTATGAGGAGGATTCAACCCGGCGGATGTTGCAAGGCAATTTTTTTTTTTTTTAAATTTCGCGCATGCGCGTTGCTTGTTTTTTTTTATTTTGTCGACTGCACACTGTGAGAAGAAGAGCATCATGACGCAATTCACTCCGCCAGAAATTTGGAAAAGGTATTCTGTATAGCTTGGCACATTATGATTACTGGGGAAACTCGTGAGGAAGTCCAACACCTGCGTGAGAAATTGAGTGATTGAGAATTGCAACGTTTGGATACCAGCGAGGTCAGCGACATAGTGATTAAGCCACCAGGCATGGTGGGCATTAATCAAGCACAAATACAGAGTTCAATGAATAAATTGTCGCCATTTTATATATCTTGTTTAATTTCGCGCATGCGCGTTGCTCGTTTTTTTATTTTGTCGACTGCACACTATATTAGGTTAGTTGAGTACCGCCTGCGAGAAAAATATACACCATGACGCAATTCACTCCGCAAGAAATTTGAAAAAGGCATTCTGTATGGCTTGGCAGTCGCGCCGGAAGCTCCAATACGAATATTTCAGAGTGTTTGGATGTCAATCTGAGGACAGTGCAGATATTCGGAAAGAATTGGATGATTCTAATGGTTATTATGAAGGTAAGACAGCTCGGGAAACTCACGCTGATAGTTCTAGGAAAAGAAGTCCCGAACTTATTGGTGAGGACCTCAGACTCAACCCCGAGGGCTACATCAAGTGCCTTGAGGAGGTAGTGCTGACCTGTCTCAAGAGGTTGGCTGCTGGAAGACCGTATATCTGGTAATAGGACTTTGCACCATGCCACGAAAGCAGGAGAACCTAGTCATGGCTGTAAAAAGATCGTCTGAACATGGCAAGAAAATAACGATAGTGTGATGACAAGCTTGTTGAATAATTCATTCCCACGAGGCCTAGGAAAAGGCTTTTGAAAAGACTGAAAAATGTGGATTGGACAAGTACAGCTCGGATATGGCAATAATATTCTATTTTTGATCTAATTTGGCTCTTGTAAAGATATAGAATAACAGAAAGTCTTGGGTATTTTCTAGAGTGGCACGAAGAAATGACAATTTTTAAGCATTTTTAGTGATGGATAGTAAACGAGGTATGATCAAAAAGTATCAGGACTGTTGCTATGGTAACAGAGATAAAGTACGCAGTTCGAAGCCGCTTGAACTTCCGTAGCGCTAGAATGTTCTTGTTCTTTTCCATTGCTTATAACAGTGCTTGGAAGGAAAGAATGTGGACGTCTCACCACATAACACAGGCTCCATCGGTGATCATGGCAGAGAACATTCAGCAGAGAATCTGCATCAAATTTTGCCAAAAGCTTGGTGATACCTGCACAGAGACCTACACAAAGTCGTAGAAAGTGAGGGTAGTGTATGAGCAGGAAAACGTTTCCAACATGGCCGACAAAATATACTTGAAGTCTGGGGTGAGCCCTAAGCCCCTTTAAAGCAAGGAGATTGCGAATCGTAACGAGGTAAGATTCAGTCTGTTTAGTGATGATGAAGAAAAAACATTTCTGTTTTTTTTTTTTCAGATTTCATTGATTCCCGTTCTATTTGAAAGTAAGAATTTTTATCTTCGGCAAGCCACTGCCAGAACAAGATGTTTTATTCAACCGCTTGTCCGTGTCATTCTTTTACATGATCCTGATTACTATGGTAAATTATGCTATAAGTTAATGATGCTTTGAGAGGAATGTTCAAATAAATATATAGAAATAGAAAAAAAAAGGAAGACGTCGCTTGATTTGAATGTATTACAGAGAAAAAAAATGAGAAAGACATAGAAAGAGAGAGTGAGAGGAAAAGTGAAAGAGATATGTGTTGGAAAAGATTGAAAGAAAAAGAAAACGATTTAGAACGAAAAAGAGAAACAGAAAAGTGTAAGAAAGAGAAATGAAAGAAAGAAAGAGAGAGAGAGAGAGAGAGAGAGGGAAAGGCCGTGACAGAAAGCGAGAAAGGAAGAGAAAGCGAGGGAAAGCGAGAAAGGAACAGAGTAATACAGAGTTAGAGAAAGGAACAAGAAAGTGAGAAAAAGAAAGCCGAAGCAAAAAGTGAAAGAGAAAAAGAAAAAAAAATGATTGAACGAGAGAAGCGACAGAAAGAGAGAAAGAATGAAACAGAGAGTAATGGAAAGAGAAAGAAACATAAAAAGTGAAAGAAAGAGAAAGGGAAACAAGAGTGAATGAGAGAGAAAGAGCGCGACAGAAGGAGACAAAGAAATTGAAAGGGAGAGAAAGCAAGAAAGAATTATCAAGACAAAGAGAGAGAAAGTGAAAGAGAGTAAAAGAGAAAGTATAAGGGAAAAACAAAAAGATAAGAAACAAAAAGATAGAAAGAAAGACAAAAAGAAGGGAAGAGAGAGAGAAAGAGAGAGAGAGAGAATTGTTGCGTGATTTACAGATCGCGACATTTATCAGAGAGATGAAATTTAAATTTTTATTATTGCAAAATTTTAACACATCAGCAGATAACTATTAATGTCAACAACTGAGTACAAATAGTTATTAACTAAAAAAAATTAGCAATTAATGTATAATTTTAAATTTATTAATTAGTAGAAAACCAGTGCTCGGAGCGTCCTCGTTTTGAAAAGCAAGCCGTGTCAAACAATCCCACGTCTGACAGCAACCCCACACACGCAGGTTCCATTTCTAAGGCTCACAAGGACTGCGCATGCGTTTAGGGACATTTGTTGTTCTAATTGGGTAACTGATATTTAACAGTTAGGGTATTCGGCAGTCTTAATAAAGAGTATGTACCTTTCGGCATCTATCGAAACGACATCTCCTTTATATGCAACAAGGATTTTTACTTTGTGAGAATTTCACAGAGAGGATTTGTCTAAAAATATTGAAGAAATGACAAATGTATACCCGGAAATAAAAATCTATTTCATTTTCATCTCTTTGTAGAATTAAACTATTTTTTTTACATAATTGGTTTTGATTTAAGGACTGCAAACATGGAAAAATGCAGTATGTTTTGTGGCACGGATGCAAAATGTACGTGTTTTGCGATATATATATATATGAGGATTATTATGCATGACAGATTTGCGAGAAGTTCAAAACAAAGAATTTAAGCTTTACCTAAATTACAAGAAACAGAATTTGTAAACTCTCAAAATCTTCATATATATATATATATATATATATATATATATATATATATATATATATATATATATATATATATAATAGAGTGTATTTATGTATGTGCGTCCAAGCAACTCGTCCGCTCCCACTGGACTGATTTCAATGATTCCTAGCTAATTCAAAAGCGTTAAAAATTTAGGCGCAGGGAACGATTTTCGTTGAGCTCAGATTCAGGATTGCCAGATTATGCGAGGTTAAAAAATTATATTAATATATAATACTAGCCATTTTCGCTGCTTTCATAGTTCAAGGGGAGTAACTCTTATTTTCCTTTTGTATCCAAAACTGCAGCTAGCTTAAAATTTTAAGCCAGCGTGAAAGCTGCCCTATCAATCGGCATTTAAGCTAGGTCCTATGCAGGATTCTTGGTTTGGCTTGGTTTGGCTTGGTTTAGCTAGGGAGGAGTAGAGACGATAGGCATCAATAAACTACAGAAGTACTCAGAATTGTTTGCCGTATTCAAGTATTGGATTAATGTTTCAGCTTATCTTTTAGAAGCTCAACGATAATTCTTCTGCTGCCATTTAATTTAAAGACGATTTCATGTACGTCGATCCTTACTTTCCGATCAAGCAATTATTTTTATTTCATGGTTGACAGAACGGGGGACAATTTATAAGATAAAATTAATAAAGCGTAAAGATGGGAAAATAGAAATTAGAATTAGTTATACATTCAACATTTGAAGAGTTAGAGTAATATAATATCTAATTAAGTAAAACCTATATTATGGAATCTGTATGAATTAATACGAAATTGGAAATCAAATCTCCTACGAATTCCAAGATTAATAAGCTCCAGCTCTCCATTATAGTAATTTGTTATTTACTTGGCACTCCACGAAATCACTTTGTGACAAAACGTCGGTTTTATGTGGGAATCCCGAGCGCGTAAACCCCGGCAAAGAACAAAAATTCCCGGAGCAGCCGCAACAATCGATTGCGCTGGCCTTGGTGCAAGCACCGATCCCTCTCTCTCTCGTACAATGGGAAGGCGTGGCCTCGGGCAGCTGTTCCCCAGGGCCGACAGTTATCAGTATCATTTTCCTTCGGCGGAGCCGCCCCTGGGCGCACTCTTCCCAAAGACAAAGACGCAACTGAGAGATGATATATAAACGTATTACAAACTAGAGTAATTTGGTATTTGCTCAACCCCGGCCAAGAGGTCAGCCTGTGACACAATGTCGGTTTAGTGTGGGGATCCCCAGCTCGTACACCTGAGCTAGGAACAAAACTTGCCCGCTGCACCCGCAACCGTTCATTGCGCTGGCTTCGGTGCGAGCACCAATTCCTCTGTCTGATGCAATGAGAGGGCGCGGCCTCGAGCAGCTGTTCCCCAGGGCCGGCACCTCTCAGTACAATTTTCATCAGTTGCGACTCTGACGGACCCGCTCTTGAGCGCACTCTTCCCAAAGACAGAGACGCAACTGATAAATGGATGTGTTAGAAACTACTCGAGAGAGCAGAGATTTACTTGAGTCTCTACTGAGTCAGGTTGTGACACAAGCTCAGTTTTTAACGTGGGGACACGAGTGTCTTTATTTGGGCCGCTGGTCTTAGGTGGTCATAGCTAGCCCAAATTGGTCAGAGCTGGAATAAATTAGTCATAGTCGGTCCAAGCTTGTCATAGCCGTGATACTACCAGTGCATCTCTGTTCCCGGTAAGTGAGATTTACTTGATCAATTGTAAAAGATACAACTCAATCCATAAGACGTTTGGCACGCCAGAGAAAAGTTTCAGCTATGACAGTCCAAAGAGCGGTGAAATAAGACTTGAAAATGTAATCGTACGTGAAGCGTGTCAGGCAGGACAAACACTTAGAAAGTTAGTCATCTAGAATAACTTGGAAAATGTTTCAAATATATATATATATATATATATATATATATATATATATATATATATATATATATATATATATATATATTTGAACTATATTTCAATCCTTCCTGAGCTTCTGGTCCTTAGCTATGATTAATTAATGATGAACATGCCATTTTCGTTTATGATCAATTTCATCACTATTCTTCTGGAAAGTAATTATACATTTCTATTGCTCAAAGCGGAGTCCAATAGTGTTATAAAGTTCTCGGGGATCTTTAATCATTTCTAAGATACAATGGTTCAAATCTTAATCTGACAATTGGACAATTTTGCTGTTACACGATTTGGACAAATTTGCTGTTACACGATTTGGACAATTTTCCTGTTACAACCGGTATATGCCCTGATTTCAGATTGTCGCATTGCAGTTATTTCTACCAGACAACGTAAGGCATTTATTTTATTCTGATTTGTTGCGGTATATCCGAAAATGGTAAATATTTACATCATATGTTTTTTAGAGATTTCGAAACGTTGCACAGGTTTTTCACAACGTATAAACAATCAAAATTGAGAAGCAATAAACGTAAACCAAATAGTGTTTTTTGTTTGATCACGTTGTCCCAATTAGACGGCTGGGTAGACTAATTAAACGAAATATGATAAGAAAATTAACGATTTTTTTTTATAGCTTTCAAGATTTGACACAAATAGGCGGATTCCCCGAATAAACAGAGTAATTATACGAAATATACGGATAATCTAATAATCTGTCTATATTTCTGAGATGACGTATTATGTACACTATTTACATTATTCGGACTATTGTCCTCATCTTTCTTGCTATATTTATCACAACGTTTCGGCCGATGTGCGCTCCGGCCTTCTTTAGGTGGTTGGAATGTCGAACTGAACCTTTTATTTCGCTCCCCCCTCTCTCTTTCTTTCTGTGTAACGTTTGTGTAAGCCCGCATACGTATGCGTCTGTCTATGCGTCTTAAGCAATCTGAAAAATGACGTGAAGTGTCCAATATTATGACTTTCAGTGGAATGAAGATGATTATTGTTAGTTATGCGAGAACAACTGAGTTGGTGTCCTTAATATTTTCATATCGCGAATTTTACAAGTATAAAAATTGGCCTTTGGGGATATTAGTAATTTTTAGACTGGAAATTAAATCGGTCGGTTAATGTAAGAAATAAAAAAAGCAACATCAGTTGTAAACTCTTTCACAGTACAATTCTTCACTATTTATATTATTTGAACTATCGTGCTTATCTTTGTTGCTATATTTATCACAACGTTTCGGCCGATGTACTCTCCGGCTTCTTCAAGTGGTTGGAATATTGAACTGAACCTTTTATTTCGCTCGGTAGGGTAGACTGTTCTAGTTCCACGGGCCATGTCTAATGGATGTCAGTTATCAGTTATCTCTTGTTAATTCACCTGTCCAAGTTCTCCACTGCTTTAACCAGGTATTTCCTGTTAATTCACCTATCCAAGTTCTCCACTGACTTAACCAGGTATCTCCTGTTAATTCACCTATCCAAGTTCTCTACTCCTTAACCAGGCAATGAATGCCAGAACCTGGTGGCGGTGGCCCACGCACTAGGCGACATGGACGTGGTCTGGACTTCAATTAGTTCCAAATCTTTCGATGGCTTGCTGGCAGATTGACCGCTAATTGTTACGATTGTCTGCTATATATTCCAGTTCCGCAGGATTAATACCTCACTGTTTTAGCATTACTTTTGGCTGGTCTTTGAAACGTTGTTTCTGTCCTCCAACATAGCGCAAGCTTTCTGAAAGTTCCCCATATAGGATCCTCTTTGAGAGAAGATTTTCGGGCATCCTGATACTATGATCAATCCACCTGAGCTGCCGCTGGATGATAAGAGCCTCAATGCTTCTCCTGCTGCTATTCTAGATAATGCTAACATGCAGTGTTCGATCTCGCCATGACCTAGGATGCGTTGAAGAGTGTGGATGTGGAATAGTTCAAGATCTCGTACGTGAGCTCTATATGTACTCCAGGATTTAGAGCCACACAGAATAAGGAATAAGCATGTAGCGTTGTGCACTGAGGCCTTTGTAGAAGTGGACATGTTCCTGTTTAGAAGTACACGACCACAAAGCTGTCCAAAAGCTTTTGATGCTTGATGTATGCAATTTTGTAATTCGCCATCAATTACTGCAAGTAGAGGACAGTTCTGTTTCTAGATACGGTAAGTTGACAACGCACTTGATGTGCTCACCAACTGTTGAAAATGAAGCATCAGTGTTATGATACCTCGGTTCCGACGGCTGGCAGGGAACTTCAGTTTTTCGAACATTAATCATATAGCCAGCGCTGCTATAGATCCTGTACATAACATCAATACTGCGTTGCAGGGCATTATGACACAGACTTGCAAAAGCAGCGTCGTCAGGATGAGTCTGTGAAAGGAGCACTATTTCAATGCTTCTTTGCCCCCTTGTTTCATAAATGGGGGCCTGATCTTAAGTTACATCCCAGAACGAATAAGTCGATGGTCCGTATTGCACTCAGAGCCACGTAAAACACGGATAATATGGACGTCTTGTATGTCCGGAGGTCCGGTTATCACAACGTCAATGAGATGCCAGTGTTTGGAGCGATGATGCATTCATGTGGTGGTGTATTTATTTGGCAGTCGAAAGCAAGTGTTGGTGATAGTGAGATTATGGGTCGCACAAAGTTTCAGGCGTCGCTGTCCGTTCTCGTTGATTTTACCAGTACCGTGTTTATCGATTATATCCTTCCAGACAATGTAATCCTTTCCCAATACAGCATTAAAGTCTCCAGGGAGAATGGTTTTATTGTTACGTGGAATAGCTTGAAGAATGCGATCGAGTGTGTCGTAAAAAGTATCCTTACCCTCAACACTACCTGTTATCAGGATGCGGAGAGGCATGAGTCGTTCGTTAATTCCAGTAGGAGGTTCGGAGAGATGTCTGTGGAGACAGGTGTTGATGGCCAGTTCTACACAATGGATGCGGGCAGCGTCCACATCCGGTCCTTTCCACAGTATGATGTAGCCCTTGCCAAATTCAGTCGGTCAATCTTCAAATCGGCATATAACATAAGTGAGTAAACATAACTTTAAAACGTTGGCACTAAAGTGATAATAATAATAGGATATAATAACATTGATAATGTATGCAGAATAATAATAATAATAATAATAATAATAATAATAATAATAATAATAATAATAATAATAATAATATGATATAATATTTAGCCCGAATAAACGTATTAATAATTTCGGAATATAATAATAATGATAATAATAAGAATGATAATAATAATCATGAGGATGATGATAATGATATAATAATATGATTAAGTAAAAGTTTTATAAAAGTAGGCAGAATAATATTAATAATATTAATAATAATAATATAGTATAATATGACCGAGTAAACGTTTTAATAATTTTGAAAGGATAATAATACTAATAATGATAATAATAATGATAATGATGATAATAATATGCTGAGATGATCATGATATAATAATATGACTGAATAAACGTTGTAATAATGTAGGCAGAATAATGATGATCATAATAATATGATCCAATAATATCATTGATTAAAACTCACCAAATTTTCATTCGAAATCTATCTAATATTGAT
>OZ038480.1:30051912-30069412 GCA_964036315.1 Acanthosepion esculentum | reverse complement strand
TGTCCAAACAAAAGAAGAAGAAAAAAAGAGAAAAGACGGAACACACATCCACATAGACAGGCGCATGGCTGCACGCGCACAAACGCACACATGAATACAAAAATACAGGAAAAAAAAACTTTCTCTAATGATAAGTGTATAAAAAAAATAATAAAATCAAGAAATATGAGCAGTAAATTGCCGATACCCCACAAGAGTGAACGGACAGATCAATCTACGAAACGCAGGGTCAGGTATGCTAAGGTAAAGTCAATCAGCTAAGTAACAAATTTTACTCATATTAATCATATATATATATATATATATATATATATATATATATATATATATATATGTATGTATGTATGTATGTATGTATGTATGTGTGTATAACAATTTTTAAAAACATCCTGCTGCGTCTCACCAACTTTTACACATTTTAGCACCAGAATGTTTCTCACACATATTTAAATATTACCTTGTTACTTTATAACGTATCTAACCAATAAGAAAATACAACATACCATAAATCTGCGTCTCTTTGCTTTTTTGACTATTTTCTCATTTCTATCTTGATTTTTGACGAAGCTTTAATAAAGTGAAATATATTAAATTGAGACCTGTTTGCTACTTGTTCTTTATCCTATCACACACACAGACATACACACACACACATATATATGGCTGTTTCTGTGTCTATCTATCTATCTATCTATATATATACATATATATATATATAAATATATATAAATATTCAAACATATATTGTTAAATATAATAGACAACGTATGTTTATTATATTTGATCATGAGCTGTTCTAAGCTTCGTATAGTGGCTTTAGTTTCTGGAGAAAATAACGACAAAAACTGTTCAACATGTGTATGTTTTTCTATTATGCTGTTCCTTGGTCTAAGCTTTCGGCGACCGTTATCGTCATCTCCTATGTCAACATAACAGAATGTTATCTTTGACGGTGTGTGTGTATGTGTGTGTGTGTGCGTAGGTGTAAGAGCGGATACTGAGGTCAAAACAATTCGCAGCAAAGGTTTTCGTATTCAAATAATATATATATATATATATATATATATATATATATATATATATATATATATATATATATGTATATATATAGTATTACAGAAACAATACATCATTTCCTAAATATTTTGTGAGTTTAAAACATGATATGAAGACTCCTAAGCTGTAATGGGAAAATTTGAAAACGGCACGGGCATGTATATCTTTATCAGTTTTCTGTACTTACATAAATAACTGGAAATTATCAGATTAAAATTTCTTATTAAAACAAAGGAATGGATTAACTGTAAATTGTAAAGAAAATTAACCTTATACCTTACAATTTAGTTAAACTTTGGAATTTGATTATGATTTTTCTTACATTTATATTTTAATTGTACTGCGTTGCAGCATATATGGTTTATCTTTCTATTTGTAAGATTAATTTGGATTTTATATTATTTTGTATTAATCTCCTGGTAGTATTAGTAACATCTTGCACGGATGTATTGGTATTTGGCTGGTATTTTTGACATTTTACATTAATTACTTATTGTTATTAACATTTTATATGAAGAATGTTAATTCAACAGTTGCAAATTAATTTACCAAATAATTCTATACGTTTAAATTATTTACTAGTTTCTTAAAGAAGCTATTTATTTATTTATCAACTATAAAAACATATGTAGGAAACTCACAAAGCATATATCTTGTTTAACATTTTCTTAAATTAACTCCCCAACTCATTTGTATTTTTTAGGTAATGGCATTGCCTAGTTTGTTTTGTTTATGTATCCATTTATATATCGGTTTATGTCTGGCTATCGTTAACAGCGAATTTATAAAAAAAAACTATTTTTTTAATTTTTGATTCTTCTCTTAGTTTAAATTTAACGTAGGTCATATTTGATTGGTTGATCAGAGTAAAGACCAGAAACCTTATAATACTCCACCTTTTTTCGTAAAAAGAGGTTGTATTTTGATTTAAAATATAAGACATCGCATATTAAGTGGTGGTTTTAATAAACAGTGCTCGGTGAGCTACTAAGTATCTGTTAATAAATATACATATTATTCTTCACAGGTAGCACGGCTCGGAATTTCATGCACAACGCAATCTTCAGGTACTGAGTACCCTTACATGTAACAGTCTCCGAGCCGTGCTACCGGCGAGAAATATGTATATTTATTAACATATATATATATATGTATATAGGATTGATACAAATATAAAATTTATCACATAGCTAATTGATGTTATATTCATCCCCCGGCTCCATGCCTTTGTAAACGAATCTTTTTTGTAATCATTCGGCCACAGGAGTTATCAGATATATTTATCACTTCAGACGTGCACTCGCATTTGAAATAAACGCCCATTTTTTAATTTTAAACTCTGTGAATTACGTCTATTGGGCTGCGCATTTGAGAAATTTTGCAAATGAAAATGTGTTCTTCGGCAGAGATCGAACCTGCGTCCACTTTTCTATGGGAAACCACCGTTTGATCCTGCGTACATTATTTTTATATATATATATATATATATATATATATATATATATATATATATATATATATATATGTGTGTGTGTGTTTGTGTGTGTGTATATGTGTGTGTGCGTGCGTGTGTGTGGACCCTGAGGTCAAGACGGTGTCGACAGCATGTTTCAAGATTGGACGCAATTTTCAGGGCATCTGAAAATTGCGTTCAAGCAATAAACAAATTGTCCTCACTTGGTGTTGGCTTTAATGTCCACTCTCGTATATATACACACACACGCACTTTATCCATGATATTGACCCATAATTATCTATAATTGATTCATAACTATAGCATACCTTATAACTCTATTTTTTACACACACATAGACATATATATATATATATATATATATATATATATATATATATATATATATATATATATATATGTGTGTGTGTATATTATTATTATTAGTATTATATTATGAAATCAACTAACTCCAACAATTATTTTAATATATTTTTGTTCGTACGTTATTTTTAGAGATACGAGTATTTAAGTAAATGCTCTGTTTATAATAAACAGTATTAAGAACATTTACCACCTTGAATGTCCCAGAAATTTTATATAGAGAGACGTGCTATAATATTTAGCTACACAGGATATATATAGAGGTGGGTTTCAGGTAGACAGCGTAGAAATTTTTAAGGCACACAATGAGGAAAAATATATTGGATAATTTCATACTCACAGAACAGAACGAAGGCAAGTGGGATAGGGGAAAACAAAACATAACCTACCTGGCGAATCTGAATGACTGGACACGTAAGAATAATTAGGTGAGTTAACAAAAAGACAAAATTATTAAGAGCTACAAAGGACAGGAAATTGAGGAGAGCCATGATCGCCAACATCCTGAAGGGACATCGTACATAGAAGAAGAAGAAGAAGTGAATTCCGAGAAGCAATTTCCTATTCCGACAAATTACAGTTACAGTCAACAAAATCACGAAAGGTTAAGATGCACACACACATACAAACAGACACACATATATAAGGGAGAATGTAAACAAAATATTTAGATATTAGCAACTGTAAATATAGTTAGACAGAATTAAGTAGTATATATTAATAAATATACGTATACCTACGTTTGTACTGCAACTTAAAATTTCTTGGTTATCCCAAGTCGTTAGGCACGTAAGTATTTCATTCACCAGTTCGTGCCTATCGACTTGGGAAAACCATGAAACTTTAAGTTGTACTACAAACGTGGGTATATGTAAATTAATATATATATATATATATATATATATATATACATGGTGTTTCATTAAGACGGATCAGAGTCAGCAGTAAATAAATGAGTGAAAATTTCTTTATTTCTTTATTGGATCTTGTTATTTAAGTCATGGCAATTATGTGTGAAAAATAATATCGTCCAAATGTCCGCCAAGGCTTCGGCGTTATACCTCCACTCGCTGGTTAAAATCTTTGATGACGTCTCTGCGTAGTTGCTCCTCGATCTCACCAATATACCTTATTTTCTCATCCTTCAGCTGCTGAATTGTTTTTGACTTGTTGGCATAGACCTTACTTTTGAGATGACCCCAAAGGAAGAAATCTAAAGGCGTCAAGTCGCATGATCGTGGTGGCCAATTGACTTCGCTGTTTCGAGAGATGATGCGACCTGGCAACTTCTCAAAGACTTAAGTTGTTCAATTTGAAAGAAAAAGAAAAAAATCATTAGACGCTTAAACTTAATTCACATTTAAAATCGGTCAACATTATTGGAACACCCATTATATATATACCAGACAGAATTATTTGTTCACCCTCAAAAAAGTTTATTTCTCATCCTAAAAGTGTTATGTTTTAATGAAACAAGTTAAGCACCAAAATCGATTTATTTATTATACTAAATACAAATCTTCCTCAGTAACTTTGACCTTGGTATAAACAGATATATTTTGAAAAATTGATATGAAGTCCTTTCTTTAGTACCGAGCATATATATATATATATATATATATATATATATATATATATATATTGATGTACGTTTCATTAAATAATATAGACAAGTTTTATCTATTTATTTTTTACAAATTCCTTTCATATCGTCTGATAAGCTTAATAACATGACATAAAACATATTTATACTTAAACATGAAAACAATAAACAAAAAATAAAAATTACTGAAGATATATACATAAAACAGTTGAAAACTAACCTGAACAAATAAACTATGAAAACTCCACAAATATACTCAAATGCGCATAATTGATAACAGAAGCCATTGGTTTATACCAACGGCTTCCCATACTTAACACTTCTCGTTTTCACTCTCGGGTGATCATGTGTGATGTCATGAGCCGCGGTGCTCATAAAACGTTTTCCAAAAGTTGAATTATACCACCACTTGAACTCGCATTAGATTATATTGTGTTGAATTACAGCTTGCTAGATACTACCTGTTTTATGTATGCTGTCCGTGTAGCTTGCCCATTAGTGAAATCTGTTATTCGTATTTTATTTAAATTAAAACGTAAATTTTTCAAGATTTTTCTGAATCTAATGTTTTTTTTCTCAACAAAATGGCTAAAACACGTGAACTTACACTTGAACAAAGACAAGAGCTCATTACTTAAAAAAAGAAGGGTATTCGAGTAAAGAAATTTTAAAAATATATAAATTCCCAGAACTACAGTGGATTATACTGTTAAGAGATATCAGGAAACGGGACAAAACAAAACCAAAAGTAGGGCTGGTAGACCAAAAGCAACAAGAAGAGCAGGGGACAATTTCATCAGTCACAAGCTTGCGTGACAGAAGACTGACTCCTCTAAACATCACCGCACAACTGAACCAATGCCGTGAAAAAAAAATTATCAACATCTACTGTAAGGAGAAGACTCTGTGAAGCTGGCTATATGTCACATTTGCTGTCAAGAAACCACTGTTGAGGAATCAAATGACTGGACAATAGAGCAGTGGAATAAAGTCCTTTGGACTGATGAATCAGTTCGAAATCTTTAGGTCAAGTAGGAGGGTCTATGTGCGGTGAAGAGTTGGTGAAAGAGCTGTAACATCCTGCATCACACCAACCGTAAATCATGGAAGAGGCTCTGTCATGTTTTGTGTGTCGGTGGGGTGGGACTTTTCCAATTGCAAAGTCGGGGATTTGAACCAGGTGAAGGGAAAATTGAATCAGACCGGCTATCACAGCATCACGCGGTCCCATCTAGAACGCGGCTTGTGTGTCAATTAATTAAGTTTAAAATCGGTCCAAGTTATTGGTTTTATTTATTATACTAATACAAGTCTTCCTCAGTAGCTTTGACCTTAGCATAACCAGATATCTTTTGAAAAAGTGATCTGAAGGCGCTTTTCTTCTTTAGTACTGAAGATGAATAAAATGTTTGCCAAAAGTTACATTATATTTCAATGTCGTGAAAAATATGTCAACATCCACTGTGAGGGGAAGACTCTGTGAAGCTGGCCTGTATGGAAGAATTGCTGACAAGAAACCACTTTTGAAGAATCCAAACAATGTGTAAAAGGCTCCAGTGGACCAAGGCGCAGAAAGGCAGGACAAAAAAGCAGTGGAATAAAGTTATTTGGTCGGACGAATCAAAGTTCGAAATCTTTTGGTCAAATAGGAGGTGGTGGTGGGGGCTTGCACCAGGTGAAAGGCAGAATGAATTAGACCGGCTATCACAGCATACTGAAGCATCACGCAATCCCATCTGGAACGCCCCCTTGTGAGTCAAGGATTTGTACTCATGCCATATTATACTAGTAAACTACAGAGCTACATTAAAAGCAAAAAAGGAACAACACGACCTTCAACTGTCTTGGCCGACGCAATCAGCGGACGTAAATCCCATTGAACTGGTATGGGATTAGGTTGACCGAAATGTCAGAGCAAAACAACCCACAAGTTTGGCTCACTGGCAACTCTTGCAAGAAAGCTGGGCAGAACTATCTTCAGTCTACCTCCAGTCTTTGGCGGAAAGAATGCCGAGAATCTGTGAATCAGTGATAGCAACCAAAGGGGGACATTTTCATGAATCAAAAGTTTATTTTTTTATGTTTTTTGGCTTAATTTATATTTAGTGTGGCTTAGGAAGACTTGTATCTAGTATAATAAATAAAATCATTGCGGTGCTTAACTTGTTTAATTGAAGATAACACTTTTAGGATGAGAAATAAAAAAAATTGAGGGTTGCCAAATACTTTTCACTGATAGTGTATATATATATATATATAAAGGTTAGGTTATAAATGTAGCGAAATTGTTCTGCTGTGAATCAGGAGCTAAATATGATAAAATATATGCTATAAGGTACACTATATTTATGGGTTAATCTCTCTCTCTCTATCTATCTATCTATATATATATATCAGCATGAAACACATTGTCGCCACTACAATATCCGCCTTTATATTTATAAAAGCTTTATCCCTGATATTGAGCACTTTAACCCGTAAATATAGCTTAAAACTATATTATATCATATATATATATATATATATATATATATATATATATATATATATATATATATATATGTGTGTGTGTGTCCTGACAATTGCATATCAGCATGAAACACATTGTCGCCACTTCAATGTCCACTTTTATATATATATAAGCTTTATCGCTGATATTGAGCACTTTAACTCATAAATATAGCTTAAAACTATATTTCATCATTATATATATATATATATATATATATATATATATATATATATATATATATATATATTCAAAATTACTATCAAAATTTTAATGGATATCTCTACTTGAGTAGACATTAAAAACAGTGTGTATTACGAACACCGGTCTGCACACCCAGGAAAAAATATTCTCTTTGACAGAGTTCGAACCTGCAGAAATCTTTATAGAAGAAATCATCCTCTGAATCATTGTGCGTTAGACCGTTAGAAATCTTCACTGACTGTAAATTTTCTATTCACCCTTTCTTGGCATGCGTCTACACAAACACGCTCTCCACTAAAAATGCCGGCCTAAAAAAATACGTTAATTCTTTAGAAATTGGTGTTAACAAGCGCTCTCTATCCATTCTGACTGAACATAAGCTATTTTGCAACGGCAACCTGCAAACGGTTGATAAGCCGTAGGAAATGAATCAATCAATATTTTTCAAAGGCGAAATCTCAGTCTTTAGATGTGCAAAGCTGATAGCGACATACCCCAGAAGACTTGCAGCTGTGATTGCAGCAAAAGGTGCTTTAAGGAGGGAAGGTTGTGAATACTTATGTATCCAAGATATGACTGCTTTGATATCCTAATTATTGTTTGTCCCAATAAAATGGAAATTGCACCTCCAATGCACTGTGTAGTTTGTGCTGATAAAATAATAAAAAGACCACTTATGTCAATTTGAATTCCATTTAGTAATACTATAAAATGTAGAAAAGCAACGGGTTTGAATATTTATTCAAGGCTCTCTCTCTTTTCGCTTTCTCTCTCTCTCTCTCTTTATATATATATATATATATATATATATATATATATATATATATATATATTTTACGTATAGTATTTTTGGGTTATTGGAATTTATTCCGGATACACCAATCCTATACTTATATATATATATATATATATATATATATATATATATATATATATATATATATATATATATATATATATATATATATATATAGTTTTAAGGTGTGCTATATTTATGGGATAAAGTGCTCAGTGTCAGAGATAGAGCGTATGTAAATATAAATATAAAAGTGAACATTGACGTCAACACTCAGAGGCGACAGGCTGTTTCATGCTAGACGTAATTGGCCTGACTTCAACGTTCACTGATATATATATATATATATATATATATATATATATATATATATTAGTGACCTTTACTAGTTCGTTTTAAAAATGAATTTTATTTTTTAAAAATGCAAAAGCTTTCTAGAAACTTTCATTTTCGATTTGATTGGACGATAATCGATTAAATTTATTATTTCCAGCAAACAAAATACTCTGGTGTATTTCACACAGAAATTATATTGATTGCGATTATTTGTTTCCTAAAATAGTTGATTAGCGTCTCTTTTTAGTCGTTTTTCATCATAATGTAATTCATTGTATTAACAAATCTTTCTTTTCTTAAAGTTTATTTAAGGAATATCAGCTGATTTAAAGTATAATTAATCTAATTTGAAACAAATATTATTTAAGTTTAAAACAACACAAAATTGCATTTTAAAAATAAACAGTTGTTGTGTTTTTAACCGACAACAGCCATGATTGAAGCGATGGCAAGTGATAATAAAGTGTTGACAAGTTTATTATTGTTCTACGTAGACTTTATCTGTTGAAACATAATATAAAATATGGGGTGAGCACCTTTTTAATATAATTCGTAAGTAGTCAGTAATCTTAAAAATGTTTTGCAACTTATTCTCCATAATCTAATTTTAGTAATGTTGGCTTTAAATTTACTATAGTCATCGCTCTTATTTTCTGATAATGTTGTGTTTGGTAACCTATGCTTTCAAAATGGGCAAAAAAATTGATAAATTATTTAAAAAATCTTAGTGCTCGATGATTTGTATTAAGCTTTTCAATTCTGGATTAGTAAATATAGTTTTCACTTAATAACAATATCACTTAACGCAATCAGTTTTCCAGAATTTAAAAATTTTTTGAGAGTTTATAAATTATTATAATTAAGATGAAAAATAAAACAATTCTTGTAAAAATTCATTATTCATCGAAAAATGCTTTTTTCTTAAGATCATAATATCCCTAATACATATTATTTATAACATCAATTAAATAATAATTAAATATATAATTAAATTAAAATCAATCAAATAATAATTAAATATATAATTATAATTGTATAATGTCATAGTTTTATCGCACTTTTTATTTTACTATTCGAAGCAGATTTTCGGCAAATGTGTAACTGTTTAAAAAAATGGGTGATTTACATTCACCAAGGAGTCTTGCTTTTAACTAATAAAACAAATTTCACGATCAAAAATTTAATTTCTTGAGATTTCACTAAACTAAGTGAGTGGGGTGTAAGAGATGTAAAAATTATTTTACCAACATTTTCTAAAAAAATCAAAATCAAAAAGAATTTCATCTGTGAATAAATCATGAAAGTTGCATCAAAATCCAACGATTATTTGATTTCATAAGAATTTCCAAATAAATGTGTTGTTTTCCTTTTTTAACGGAAAAAAGCGCTATAATAGCCAGAGTAATCTTTGGTCCATCGCTGACGAAAAAAATAAAAACAAGATTTTTAACCAAATTTCTAACGTGCTAGAAAGAATTTAAAAAAATAATAAAATAATGAAAAAATATTTTGGCCTTTCCTCTTAATCATAATATAAATATTTTGACTATAAAACTTTGCTTTTATCAAGTTTGGGGCCATTTTTATTATGGTATGCTTTTTAATAGCAAAGAAATGGAGGTACCTAATGTATGCGTGTGTATATAAAATAGAATCCAGAATCCAGATAAAGTTTAAAGAATATGACAACTGGAAAACTGTTTCATTGAAACTAGATTACGTGTTTCGCCTTTCTAGGCTTCTACAGATCAAAAACGAAAGAAATATGCGTGTGTATTTATTTAAGCATACACACAAATACACACACACATACACATACATACATATTAAGTATATTTATATATATTATTGAAAATAAAGCATAATATATATATGTTTAAAAAAATCCACATTACAATCAAAACGTTTGCGGTTTCTCTCTTCTTTTTAATACATACACTTTTCTCTCGGGGGAACAACTATAACCTCTTCCTTATATATATATATATATATATATATATATATATATATATATATATATATATATATATATATATATATATATATATGTGTGTGTGTGTGTGTGTGTGTGTGTGTGTTTAATTTGCTATATTTGTGGGTGAAATATTGATAGGCGTTTGGTCTGTTTTGTTTTATGGCATATCAATCTCAGTGGGTTATTTAATGCCGACAAAATTTTTATTTCTGGTAATATTTTTTCTTCAAAAATGTATAGCTGGTAATATATTTTATTTTCAGAGTTGTTTTGCTGGTAATAAATTTTTTTTAACAAAGTATTTCTGGTATTAAAACCTATATTTACACTTACATAGTGTTTTGACCCCAGTTTGGGGCTTAACTATTTACCCATGTTTGGGAACCTAACAAGTGTTACCATCATGGGTCAGGGTGGACCTGGGAACACTCGCAATTAAGAGGTGGTTCCACGCTCCCCAAAACCTCCTGATCAGAGGCCTTGCTGCTGGACGTAGTTTATCGTCTTACTCAGGATGTGGATGTAGTTCATCGTCTTACCCAGGACGCATGGATAGACGGGATATGAAAACAAAATAAATATAAACAGTGTGGAAAAGAGAATCGACATTGAGTGATGACTGGCAGTTTATTGTCTTAACCGATGTTCAGATGACGGCTTAAGATGATTTGGTGTTGCAGCGTTGCTTTCTATGCCCACCTTGTTTATAGCTATCTGTCTTTTGTTTGTGTGCCTGTCTATTTATCTATCTCGGATCGGAGACTGAAAAGTTTCCGGTCCAAGGAAACTATTCGGAAACAAATTCTAATGTTTGATAATTTGGGCAGATTTTGGAAGCGGAATTAATATAATATCCCCCCTACATATATATATATATATATATATATATATATATATATATATATATATATATATATATATATATACGAGGGTCATTCAATAAATAAGGTGAATTTTTCGGTATAAGGACTTCTAATACAGATAGAAGCTTACGCTTTTTTATTTTTTTTTTTGTTTTACTTCTTTTTCACATGGATTTAATTTCTTTTGCAGATTAAAAAAAATACTTTGAGAGTTTTGGCGATTAACAAAGATGGCCGACCAAGAAACATGCTCCAGGATTGAACAGCGGTCAATTATCAAGTTTTTGGTTGCTGAAGAGTGCAAACCAGTTGAATTTCAAAGGAAAATGTCAACTGTGTATGGTGCCAGATGTTTCAGCCAAAAAATGTCTACAAGTGGGCTAAATTGTTTAAAGAAGGACGGAGCAGTGTTGAGGATGAAGACAGGCCTGGGAGGTCTACAGAAGTGAGGTCTCCTGAGATGATCGAATCAGTCAATGACCTCATTCAGTCTGACAGAAGGGTGACAGTGGATGACATTGCAAGGACTTTGAGCTTATCTGTTGGGGCAAACGCAGGGGTCATCAGTCAGAAGGAGTCATCTTGCATCATGACAACGCAAGGCCCCACACAGCAGCCCAAACGGTGCAGACCATCAAGGAGCTGGGCTGGTAACTGCTCCCTCATCCCCCTTACAGCCCAGACCTTGCCCCTTCAGACTTTCACCTGTTTGGTCCCTTGAAAGCGTTCACGAGAGGCACGAAGTTTAAAAGTGACGATGAAGTCAAAAGTGTTGTGAGCGACTGGCTCAAAGATTTTTACGCTGAGGGAATACGGAAGCTTGTGCACAGATGTGAAAAGTGTGTGACAGTGCTGGGAGACTACGTTGAAAAAAAAAAAATGAAAAAACTAAGCTTCTATCTTTATTAGAAGTTCTTATACCGAAAGATTCACCTTATTTATTGAATGACCCTCGTAGTTCGAGAACATATGAGTGAATAACTAAAATATAGACTTGATAAATTTATACCTATTATACAGTTACTCGGCTACACCCTTTCACCGTAAAGCGACCTCATTTGGGCTACCAATCCTCGTACAGACAGTATAATGTGAAGCTGAAGCTGAAGAATCGATAATGTGCAAAAGTAAAACGTACTCAATAACAGTTATCATCTGGCTCAGGAGATTAATCTTTGTCTCGATTTGATACACCTCTAATTACACACTGTACGACTTGTGGGGACCCGAGTAACAGTATCTTTAGGGATAAATATCTTTTCTTTTAACAGTTACCAACCTCAAAATCATCGTGGAACTGTAATTCAAATTTTGTGAGAACACAAAATCCAATTACAGTATTCTTTTTTTTTTCTTTTTTTTTTTTAAATACGACTTGTTTCTGTCTATATCTATGAGATGAGGTATTATGATTACTTGCATTATTTACATTACTCGGACGGTTATCCTCATCTTCATTGCCATATTCACAACGTTTCGGCCGTTGTACGCCCCGGCCTTCTTCAGGTGATTGGAATTTCGAACCGAACTCTTTATTTCGTCCACCAGAGTATATTGTTCTACTTCCACGTGCCGTGCCGCAACAGGATGTCTCAGCTATTTCCCTTTAACTCAACTCTCCAAGTTTCAGTTCACCACTGCTGTTGCCTGGTACTGAACTCAGAATTCTTTGGATCTAGTCATTGGATCTAACCAATGTCTGTATCCACTAGCTCATGAAGAAGGCCGGAGCGTACAACGGTCGAAACGTTGTCAATTATGGCAATGAAGATGATGATAACAGTCCGAGTAATGTCAGTAAAACTTGTTTATTTCAGAAAATAATTGGATCAGATCAACTCTATTATTAACGCTTTGTCATAAAAATTACACGCACAAAAAATACACACACACACACATATACTCACACACATACACACACTTGTTATTTTCAACATAAAGAACAAATAGGAAATATTTATCAATTTAACAGGTTTCACTTTTTTTAAAGATTTATCATACAATTCTGGTACTTTTACTTTTGTAATGTTTGATTTTCATTGATTAATACTGTTTCACGTGCATTCAACTTGTTAAACAAACTTTTGTATAATTGGGGTGCAGAATTAATTTCAACTCGGAATTAATTTCAACTCGGAATTAATTTCAACTCGAAACCAATTAATGAAAGTTGCAGAGAAGTTGAATTCTGAATTATCTTATCTACTAAGGATTTTTAATGCTAAATTAAAAAATGAACACCAACTTATTGTATTTTGTTTAGGAATTCACGGAAAATGATAACTTTGATTTTAAATCGAGTTGGAATTAGTTCCAAGTTGAAATTAGTTCCGAGTTGAAATGAGTTCCGAGTTGAAATTAGTTCCGAGTTGAAATTAATTCTGTCACTCGTATAAATTATGGCGCTGAGAATTTAAGGAGAGGCGATGCTTCTATTTAAAGTTCCAAGAAATTAACCGATTCCAAGCCAACCAGAAAAACCGTAAATATTGCTTTATGTATATAAGTGTATAATAATTCTAGTTTGTCTATGTGGGATTCAGATGATAATGTGTATTCGTAAGTGTGTCTGTGTTTGTCTAGTAGACATTATGTTTGATGTTATTTCGCGTATTAATTTGGGAACGTTTTTACGTACACATAGTTTGATTTACATAAACATACATTAGATTCTTTAAGAATGGATTCAATAAAGGTTGGTGATGTGATGTAATGTTTTTGACGTGTGTTTATAGTTGGTAATATTGTTATTAGTTGTCCATCGAAGTACTTTCGATATAAACAATTTTTTTTTAATTAGGGTGAAATTTGTAAAGTCAAAGTTATGGCCATTTTGTTCCTGAGTATTACGAGCTAGTTTAAATGGTTGTTCAAACGTAAATCTATAAATTTCAGTAAATATCTACCCGTCTGCGTATCTTCTTTTTTAGTGTTTAACAGTTTTAGTTCAGGGGACAAAGACATTATTCTTCCAACTTCTTTTTCTAACCATTAAGTAAGTATTAAGCCTCTTTCGTGTAACATCGATGTATTGAAGTATGCGTAATTATACCAGCATGAACATAAATGAGTGAATGTATTTTCGTGTACATTATACGTAAATCCGTATTTTTTTTATTGGTTAATCAGATTCCACATGTATATGATTTGTTAAACAAGCATTAACATAATTTATACCGTTCCGAATTCAAGGAGAGACTACGCGTCCCTTCGAAGTTTCAAGAAATTAACGGATTCCAAGCCTAATTGTAAAACCGTAAATATTGCTTTATGTATATAAGTGTATAATAATTCTAGTTTGTCTATATGGGATTCAGATGATAATGTATATTCGTAAATGTGTCTGTGTCTGTATGTGTGTGTGTGTGTCGGTCTAGTAGACATTATGCTTGGTGCATTTACGCATGTTGATTTGAGAACCTTTTTTACGTACATACCGTTTGTTTTCGATAAACATATGTTAGATTCTTTAAGAATGGATTCAATGAAAATTGGTGATATAATTTTTTGACGTGAGTTTATAGTTGGTAATATTGCTATTAGTAACCCTTCGATTTAGTCGGGTCAGTTGGGTAGCGTCTGTGAGAAAAAGATCACCATGACGCAAATTGGAAAGAGATTTGGAAACGGCATTTTGTACTGCTTGGCATTCGCACCAGAAGCTCAAATACGAACATTTCAGAGTGTTTGAGTGTCAATCTGAGGACAGTAGAGAGGATTCAGAAAGAAGTGGTTGAGTCTAATGGTGATTACGAAGGTACGGCAGCTTGGAAAACTCACTTTGATCGTTCTGATAAAAGAACTGAATTTATTGTTGATTGCCTCGAACTCAACACGGAAACCTACATAAAGTGCCTTGAGGAGGTAGGGCTGCCCTGGGTCAAGAAGGTGGCTGCTGGAAGACTCTATGTCTGGCTACAGGACTCTGCACCATGTCACACAAGCAGGAGAATCCAGTCATGGCTGTCAGACAATTTCTGCGACCACATCACCGCTTACATTAGTCACCTAACTCTCCAGACTGCAACCCCTTTGATTATTATGTGTGGGGTGCAGTTGAGCGAGAGACCAACAAAATTCCTTGTAACACCAAAGATGTAGGCAAGGATTCACCAACTTAAACAACGAAACCTACCAGAAGAGATACAAGAGATTTCGAATATGTCTGTCAGCCGTGGTTAAATCCAACGACGATTTTATTGAACAAATTTACTCTTTAGTATTTCAAGATATTTTTGTGTAATTTTAATAATAATTATATCTACTAAAATGAAATGCCAGAGTTATTTTATATATATATATATAATTTTAGATGCTCAGTACTTTAGTGGAAAGCGCTCAATATCAATGATAGAGATAACATATTCTGAATATATATATATATATATATATATATATATATATATATATATATATATATATATATATATATATTGTAATATCAAATTTTAATTTTCAGTTGACTATTTAGTTTCAAGAAAAAAAAACCTACAGGGAACTTTTGCACGCAGTCATTATTTACTTCGCGCGTGCATCCTATTATGCAATATTCTTTCATATGAATATGATATCCTAATCGGTGTGTATCTTTCATATTCAGATTGCTTTTGAATTCGGAATTTTCCTTTTGCTAGACTGGTTACCCTTCCAAAGATAAAGAGCAGAGTTTGTTCTAATAATTTGAACTCGGCTGACAGATTCCATTTTTTAGCGCCGGTAATCATTTATATATTTTATTATTCCTCTTGATTCCTTGGGGAACATAGGGCCGAACAACACTTCTCCAACAGAAGTGGCTCCGGGTGATTCACTTCAGCTAGGCCCATGTCGGCTGTTTTCACCTCTGCGTCAACGCTTCTACGCCAAGTCTGTGTCGGTCGACCCACTTTTCACTTTTCTTGTGGATTCCAGTCAAGGGCCTGCCTGGTAACACTAGAAGCAGGCTTGCGGAGTGTGTGGCCGATCCATCCCAATTTCTGTTTCTTGATGTCAATCTCGATTGGGTCTTGTCTGGTCCTGTTCCACAGTTGGTCGTTGGAGACGACTTCCCTTGTGGATTCCAGTTAAGTGCCTGCCTGGTGACACTATAGGCAGGCTTGCGGAATGTGTGGCCGATCCATCCCCATTTTTGTTCCTTGATGTCAATCTCGATTACGGCTTGTCTGGTCCTGTCCCACCGGATATTGAAGATGTTCCTCAGACATCGGTTGGTAAATGTCTGAAGTTTGTGGATGTTACCCGCCAGGTTTCTGAGTCGTAAAGTAGGACCGACTTGACGTTAGTGTTGAAGATCCGGATCTCGTTGTAAAGTGAGAGGGCTGTGAGTCTCCGGATTACACCATTACACTGGGCGAAATTTCATGTCTCTCTCTCTCTCTCTCTCTCTCTCTCTCTCTCTCTCTCTCTCTCTTGCTATTCAGTATCAATGACATCAGAAATGAAATGCCTATTTAAAAAGTGTGACTTGTTTGGCGAAATAACGTTAGACCAATTTGACGCAGTATGTAAATCCTAAGGGGTCAATGTACTGGAAAAATTATATGCTTTTAGCATTTATAAATCTGAAAATACTTACAGAGGAGGATGCGTCAGTAAATATTTATCAAAACGACAGATCTTTGCACGTTCATATTTTGAAGTCACTCAAAGTAAACAAACTAGAAATAGCCAATGTCTTTCATGTGAAAGAAAAGAAAAGAAAACGAAAAAAAAAAAATGCTTTATTTATTGATTTGTTTTTAGTCTACTTTTTTGTAGATAAATATTCCAAAGATCGCTGGCCTCGTTGAAAAAATAAAAGTGGAACCAAAATCAATATTGGCGGTCAAAAGAAATAATGTAGAACTATCACTCATGTGTCTGATGTATGCAAAAAGTTAGATATGAATAATTTTCAAGCTATTTATTAGGTGTATTTATTAGATGTATTTATTTATTAGGTGTATTTATTAGATGTATTTATTTATTAGGTGTATTTATTAGGTGTGTGTAAAAGTTTCCAGCGTCAACTACTTTGAGAACAAAACAAAAGATGCAGTAGAAAAACGTTTTACGAAAAAAGTAAGAAACACCAGAAACAGTTAATATTTGATAAGTCGTATTTTTAATGCTTACCAAAGTTAACTCAGGTTGACAGAATGATATTATTATTATTATTATTCTTCTTCTTCTTCTTCTTCTTCTTCTTCTTCTTCTTCTTCTTCTTCTTCTTCTTCTTCTTCTTCTTCTTCTTCTCACCATCATCATCATCATCATTCGTCCTCCTCCTCTAAACCCCCTCCGCCTATTCTTGCTCTTCCTTCTCCTCCTCATCCTTCTTGT
>OZ038480.1:30021912-30049412 GCA_964036315.1 Acanthosepion esculentum | reverse complement strand
GAAGGATTGCTGCCTAAATACACGATATATATATATATATATATATATATATATATATATATATATATATATATATATATGAATAATTGATGGATTTTATTTTTCCAGCTCCCTAACCATTTTTAGTTTATTTAAACCCAGTAAATATTTTTGGATTGTAAGGATTTGTAAGATACTAATGATTTACTGATATAAGTCCTAATTATAGCTGGGGGAATGGAATACTTTTCATATGTTTCCCTAGTATCCCCAAGCAGTCACCCATGTAGATATTGACCAGGCTTGATGTTGCTTAACTTCGTTGATCGTACGAGAACAACTTATATATTTACTCTTAGGTAAATCCGTACACGTTGTGATTCATGCAGTTCACAGATAATAAAGGAAAGGAATCCCTGGAGACCCTATGTCATTAAAAAATAGTTTTTAAAATTTCCCAGCGTTCCTTCATATCCGTGCGCAAGCGTAGTCGAATTAACGTTAATTGCTTCCAAAACAACGTAATATACCAAGCCACAGTAAAATCAACAGATACTGAAGAAAAAGTATACATAGGAGTAACTGAAGGACCCTGGAAACAAAGAATCTATGCACACAAATCATCTTTCACAAATAGTAAATACGCACGCGACAAGTACAATGCATTCTAAGTACATCTGGGAAATTAAAAACAAAACACAAATAACACCAGAAATTTCATGGAAAATGAGGAATAGATCATCAGCCTACAACAATCAATCAAAAACCTGAAAACTTTGCTTGGAGGAAAGAATAGCTATTATTACCTTTCCAAACCAAAATAAATTACTAAATAAACGATCTGAGCTCATTTCAAAATGCAGACATGAAATCAAATTTTTATTACGTTACTTAAAATTCGAAAACTGAAATAAATAAATACAAATAAACAAAATAATATAAAAACAAGTAAAATTAATTAAGCCAAACAAATAATCAACAAATTAACAAACCACTCCCGTTATAATAGACGAAATAGAATAAATTTAAAAAAATACATAAAAAACAAGTAAAAACAAACAAACCAAATAAGAAAATAAAATAAATAATAATAAACACATTAACAAACTAATCCCACCAAATGTTGGATGTAAAAATAGCTATAACTGCTATATATCGATAAAAAAAACATTACAACGTTACTCAAAAACCGAAAACCAAATAGAATAAACAAAAATATACAAAATAAAAATAAGTAAATAAATAAAAAAACTAATAAAAATGAATCCAAATAAATAAATAAATGAACAAATTAACAAATCTCACCCGCAAAAATAACCGTTTTAACTAATAAAAATAAGCATAAATAAGCAAAAACAAGTAAAAATAATCATTCCAAATAAATAAAAAAACTGTCCACCTGCCAAAATAACAGAATAGACTACGGCAAGCAATCTAAACATTGGACGAATAAATAGCTTTAATTATCTTCCCAAACCAAAACAAACTATTAAACAAGCGACCTAAGCAAATTCCCCCCGGACTTCTTTTACTACGTTAATAAAACGTCAAAAAACGAAAAGAATAAATAATACAAAATGAAAATGAAAAACAAGTAAAATAAATTAACCTAAACAATTAAATGTTGAGGGTACTCCCCCTTTTACACAAATGGACTCACCCAAGGTATAGATATACTACCGCCAGTGAATACCCGAGTAGTAGTAGAACGTTGAGTAGCGGCATGAGTTACAGTAACAAGCACGGAGACTTAGTAAGAAGTCATACAGCGATACGTCGATACCAAAGACTATCTATATATTTCTCTACTAACCCCGCATTTCTGGAACTACTAACCTGTATTACCAGTTGTATTATTACGTTAATACATTTATTTCCTATATTCATTCTTGGCGTTTGTTATTATTTGCTACCGGATTTCATCCCGGAATCCACAACAATAAATAAATAAACAAACAAGCCACTCCCGCAAAAATAACCGCCAGAATTGATTACTCACAATTCACCACTGGCCCACATATATAAATAGCCGAGAAAATATCTAGCATTCGCGGCCTGACGATTTCCAGCATGAAACAGCCTGTCGCCTCTGAATGTTGACTTCAATGTTCACTTTTATATTTACATACGCTCTATCTCTGATATTGAGCACTTTATCGCATACATATAGCACACCTTAAAACTATATTTCTTCATATATATATATATATATATATATATATATATATATATATATATATATATATATATATATATATATATATATGTATAGATAGATAGATAGATAGATGGCGTATTATATATATAGATTATTATTAAAAGAAATGTTCGTAAGGCGGGGATTTGGCTAGGAAGAAAGAAAGAAAAAAGAAAGAAACAAAGAAAGAAAAATCGAAGTGGTTAATGTATCCAGTCGATATCTCATAAATAATGGACTAAGTTGTTTTGATTGCGTAGAAAAACACGCTGCTTGGTTTCAGAGAGAAAATGAATAAATGAAAGAAATTAAGAAACACTGGAAGATAGAAATACTTAACGTATGTTTCAGTGAAATGAAAAATGTTATCAATTTCATTTGTACCCCTTTACTTCTTGTCATAGAACGCGCCATGTGCTTATTCAATCGTTAACTTAAGAATGAAGATTCACGAGAAAATTCAAATAGGAAAAGCATAAAATTTTCACGTGTGTCTTTCTAATAATAATAAAAATAATAAACTTCACTTTGAATCATTCGTCCTTTGGGACTTATCAATTATACTGACAGTTTTATAAAAGCTAAAAGGCCAGACATTCTTATTAACGACTAAAAAATAAATGAAATAAAATAAAATAAATCTGATATATTCATGAGGCAAGTGTGATCAATATAGGAGACAGGGGTTGTTAGATTTAGATATTCTGCCATAGGAATCACTACTGCGTGGGGACTGTCATTTTTCAGGCTCCATGCTGTTTTTACACACAATGGTCGGATTTTAATCTATCGATATTTTTTATTACTATAAATGGAATTTTAGTGGAAGTTGTTTGAGAGAGTTCTATGGCCAAAAGGTTCAAGCAAGTCTGGTGAAATGTACTTTTCCTTTCTTTAGCAATTATTTTTATTTAAAAAAAATCAGTGCTCGATAGAGAGTACAACAAAAAAAAATAATTATAATATATATATATATATATATATATATATATATATATATATATATATATATATATATATATATATATATATACGCTCTATCTTTATAAGAGTCAGGTCAGATAAAGAATGGAATATTGCTATCATATCTTTACCGGTGCTACCCTATTTTCACTTTCCAGCCCTGACAGAGTTCAAAAGCGATTACGTCTCTTTATGGATAGCAAATTACTATGCAAGCTTATCCCTCAAATCTAAGGTTTTGAGTCGATTCTAACAAGGATTTTTTTCAGATACAAGTTTTACTAATTAATACTTAGCTGAAGGGAGAAGACGAAGATTATTTCATAATTTTTATCTCTTGACATATAATATTATTTTGTTTATTAATATATTATATTCTTTTTTTATTTTTATTAATATATAATATTATTTTATTACTTTATTTATTAATATATAACATTATTTTATTATTTTATTTATTATTTTTTATTAATATATAATATTATTTGTTGTTTTTTATTAATATATAATATTATTTTATTATATTATTTATCAATATATAATATTATTTTATTATTTTTTATTAATATATAATATTATTTTATATTATTTATTAATATATATTATTTTATTACTTTATTTATTAATATATAATATTATTTTTTTATTATTTTTATTAATATATAATATTATTTTATTATTTTTTATTAATATCTAATATTATTTTATTTATTAATATCTAATATTATTTTATTATTCTTTCCAATCTATAACAAATGATAAATTATTCGAAAATTAATATTAATTATGTAATCAAAAAAATTCCATGTATACACTAAAATATTTGTGTTTAATAAGACCAAGAAATAAACTAGCTTCGTTATTGACAATCTGGTAAATTTTTATTGAGTTCGGGTTAATTTATTTTGGTGTTTATTTTCCTGTTTTTGTTTTTCTATCATCATTTATTTTCTTAAAGACTTAATTTCAGTGTCTGTACGACATAAAAGTTCTGTGTTTTGTTTTGTTTTTCTATTTAATCTTTTCCCATTTCCAGATTTCCCCTGCTTATATTACAGCGAATGCGTCATCTTTAAAATCTATTTTCCCCAGTTGTTCTTCACTGCTGATGAGAGTGTATCCAGGCTTTTCATTATTATATCAAGTCACTCCCTTGCGAGGTAAGAGTTCGCGCTATAAAAATGAAACTGACACTTTAAATCCCATGTCTATAGGAAACAAAAGTTCAGTTTAATGAAAATTAACCGTTTCTCCAGAGTTTTCAAACTAAATGCAATCCAGTGGTTATTAAGTCTGTCTTTTAGTCTATTTGCAGACAAGTCAGATTCTGATATAGACGCAGTTAATGAAATGTTTTTCTTGGGATACACATTTGTATGACTTTTAGACATTTCGAAAAAGAAATATTTCCATATACAATTTTTTAAATACAAGAATACCGTAATTAGTACTATTACTACTGGCTTACGGCTATATCACGTTGAAACTTTGGTTCACGTACATTAAGCGACATTGGGCCTGGTTACTACCGACAGGATGGTCCGAAAGTCATGTCACCCTTACATAATATAATTTTCTATTTCAGATGGCTGACAGGAGCTCCTATAGTTTGATAGTGAAGCAAAGGTGACAAGACTTTCAGACCACCCTATAGATGTAAATACCGTGTGCTGTAAGCTTGGTTGTGCGGGTGGTGCAATGGACAATAGCTCGGAATTGCTAATCGGATAGACGAGTTCAAATTCTAGTCGGTTTCGTTATATTCACTTATGTGCAAATACTCTTGGGAAAGGTATGAATTCACCACCTATCCTTCCCTATCTATAGTATGACTTGTATCAGTATATCTTGAGATAGCAATCTCAAAATGAATTCTTATAATCGAAAGATATTTTCTGGCTTTAAATAACCTTTAAATAAGCCGTAATAAATCAAATTAATCAATCAATCAGTTACTATTATTACTATAATTATTATTATTAATAATAATAATTGAAAAATACCCGGATCTGCTTCGGAAATTTTTATAATATTTTCACCCCAGGAAAGGCAATAAAGCCATATAAGATGCAATGAGTTACTGAGTGTGAAAGAATATGAGAAAAATAAAACATTATTATGGAGAGAGAACCATAAAAGAAGTGACATTAAGGAGGCAGAAGATAACGATTGACATTGCATTTAAAATTTTAACAATACATGTTGTTTGGGAAGTAAGAGGTCACAAGAGAGTTCCACATGTGTGAGAGAAGGAACTATTAATATAGAACTTACGGTTACATCTAACAATTTGTATATGATGAGACCTAGCTGCCAATCTAGCACTGTGCTTTAAATCGTAAATTTCAGCTACCAACGAGGAATAATTACCAGTTATTATTTATGGAAAAGGCACAGAGAAGGTACTTTATGATGGTCACAAAGATACTCAAGCCGAGATTCCAGGAACATCTAAGAGCCGAGGAAGCTATATTTCTGTTGAAGTAATTCCTGTAGTAATGAGAACACCTGTAAATACTAGAATTGGACTAAGTTTGCAGACCTCCGGAAAATTGCCATTTAATCTGCAATGATTCTCTGAAAGGTTCTTCAGTTTTGAGGAGCCTTGTTGGAATCATGCCGCAAGAACAGAACTCAAAGTGCGAAAGGGAAAAAAAAAGAAAGGGATTAGTGAGAGAATGGGGAGAGGCACAAAAGAAAGGATGAAAGAGAGGGATGAATAAGAATGAAAGAGTGAGAAGAAGAAGAAGAAGAAGAAGAAGAAGAAGAAGAAGAAGAAGAAGAAGAAGAAGAAGAAGAGGAGGAGGAGGAGGAGGAGAAGAAGAAGAAGAAGGAGGAGGAGCAGAGAAGAAGAAGAAGAAGAAGAAGAAGAAGAAGAAGAAGAAGAAGAAGAAGAAGAAGAAGAAGAAGAAGAAACGCATAAGAGAGATAGAAGAGAGTGGCCGGAAAGAAAGAGATCAGAGAATGAAGGATGAAGGGAAGGGGGGGGAGAAAGGAGAGAAAGGGATGAACGAGAGAGGAGAGAAAAGTAATGAGCGAGATACAGGTGAAAGGTAGAAAGAAAAGATGAAAGAGAAGTGAGAGGGAGGAATGAAAACGATTAAAGAGAGGGCAAACGTGAAAAGGATAAGAGAAAGAGAGGAAAGATAGGGTTGAGAGAGAGAGAGAGAGAGAGAGAGAGAGAGAAAGGGATAAGAAAGAGGGCGGAAATAGAGGGATTAGAGAAATAAGAAATAAAGAGAGGAAGGAGGGAAGTGAGAAAAAGGATGAATGAGAGAGAGGGAAGGAAATAAGGGATGAAAGAAAGGGATGAATGAGAGATTGGGAAAGGTATAAAAGAGAAGAGGAAAGAGGGAGGATGGAAAGAGAGAGGATGGAAAAAGAGGGATGAGAGTGAGAAAGAGGAATTAGAAATATGTAAGGGATTGGAGGAGAAAGGGGAAGGTTGAGAGAGAGAGAGAGGGGGGTGAGAGAGGAAGAGAAAAGAGTGGGATAAAAATAATAGAGAAGAAAGTAAGGGACGAACGAGAAAGAGTAGAAAAGGGATGAGTGAGGGAGAGAAAAAAGGAATGAATAAGAGAGAAAGAGAGAGAGAGAAAGAGGGAAAAAGGATAAGCGAGAGAGAGGTAGAAAATAGAGGATGAAAGATAGAATGAAGAGAGAGGGAAGTGAGAGTGTTGAGTGTGAGAAAGAGAAAAGAAAAAGGTGAAAGAGTAAGAGAGATAACCTGCGCATGTTCCCGTAACTGAAAAATGAAAACATACCATAAGTCTCAAAGCTAGATGAAAGAAAGATTGATTTTAGTCAACATTGGCTCTTTCTAAAGAATTATATTTGTTTATAAAAAATGTTTGCTCTGAGGCAAGCATGTGAATATGCTTATTTTTTAAAAATTTTTTTACTAATATTGAATTCAAATTTCCAAACAGTTTTGTTCCATCACGTCTAGGCTTTCAAGTATTCCGTTTCAACTATGTTACATATATTCATAATACAATATTTACTTCATACAATATTAAAAAAGGTATATTACCGAAGGAACATAACATAGATACAGAGCATGGACAGAACTAAATGCTACTGCTATTTGTATAATATAATATGCACACATGATAGTACAGAAAATAATGAGAGTTTTTTTGTGGCCTATCTCGTGTAATTTGGCAAGGGATATCGTGCAGGAGCATCTAGATTTCCCCCATCATACTGGTGTTCCACTTGCCTTGATAGCTGTTTCCCATCTTCGTAACATCTTGGTGGAACCTTTCTCAATACTCATCTCTCATTACTCCTTGGTTGGGAGGGAAGAAGTTCAAGTGAGAGTAAAGAAATTGAATCTTGAGTATCATCCGGCATTCCATAGTAGCTTCTCGGCACAAACTGGGTAATCTAGTGCCCATATGTTCTCATTGTTGCCAATACAGACTGGCTTACATGCTTCACACGCTCCCAGATCCTTGAGCATAAGAATCTTCTCGAATACTTTATTGCCGTGGAGTAGCTTAACACCCCCACAAGATGGACTGGTGTAAGACTATTTAAACAGCACTCATGAGAGAGAAGAGTTAGCGATTACAGTTATCTCTTCTTGTCGACTCTGCCTCTGGGCGTAGAGGAACCTAGATGAGGCTATGCTGAAAGGCAGTCTCGACTGGGGAGGTAGACAGATACCGGACTCCGTGTGTAGGGGGTCTACTGGCAATTTTTGCCTACGCCTACGGGCTCGAAACGCCCCACGTAAAAACAAAATAAAACGGTATTGTGCCACATCCCGCCTTGAGGGGAGGTCTCGGGTAAATATCGAGGAGTTAACGATTAATCCTTACTCTGCTTGTCGACTTTCTGCCTACAGGCAGTGTCTCGTCTGCGGAGATAGACAGCCACTCGACCCCGTGTATACGTGGTCTGCTGGGAAGTTTTGTCTGAGTGTATGCGCTCGGAAAGCTCCACATGTGGGGAGGTCTTGGGTAAATACCGAAGATTTAACGATTAACTGTTTATTACATTAGCCTGTGTTCTCAACCGTGTACATATTATTCTCCATAATAAAGTACTTCTTATTTTCTATATGCGTAACAACCTTTCCTATTTACGACGCAACACTTATCCTTCGAGCCTTTCCTTATCTGAGGTCCGATGAAGATTTCCTTCTTGAGCTGAGCAGACTGAGAGCTGGGAACAGAGCGCACAGGTTGCGTCAATCTTGTCCACGGCCTTCACGAATTTCTTCATTCGGTGAAGGTTGATATGAATAGGTGGGGATAAGCACTTTGTTCATATGGAACAGAGATGTTCTTCAGTTAGAAAAGTGTTCCTAGACCCCCAGTCCTTTTGCTTGTAGTGTTTGGATAAAGCCTGACTATCCTAACGTCAGAGAAAGCAACAGTACTTCATGAAACCGCCTGCATAAGGAGCCCAATAACCATGAGGTCCTTACAGAGATTCCACAGACACGGCTTGTACCTGGCAGCTTCCCAAAGAAGCTCCATATTGTTATACGACTCCAGATGAACTGAGTAGGCAAGAGGAATGATGGCGTATTTTTCCCATCGTGCAAGTGGATCACAGTCTTCAGACTTCGCTTGGAAGTGTCCATGAATATTCGCCAATCTGAAGGGTTGTGTGGCAAGCCATGGGAGGTGAACAAACCAGAGACAGTATCACATTAACACATGTTTTCCATGTTGAATGAAGCAAACTCATTGTCCCGTGTCTTGAAACTGCTGATTTTTATATCAGCCTTGACCAGATTCCATTGCTTCAGCCGTGGTTTGTTTCTTAGATAGGAACAAACATGGAAAAAGTCATCCTAGACCCCCAGTCTTGGGTGATCCAGTGAGGCTGACTGACATTTGCTCTTGAATAAAGAGACATCGTCATCTCCAGTGGCCGTCTAGGCAAGATCCTCTTCTAAGGACATTTTCTCATCTGACGAAAGATGAAGGTGTTTATTTACTGTTTATTTAGGCACAGTGAAACTATCTTAGTAGGAAAAGCTTTCATAGGTGAGGGAAAATTTGAGGTGTTAGATTTTTGTTTCTGGAAGAAGCATTGTAGTCAGTTATATTTGTTAGACGAAATTAATAGTCATAGTTCATTGATGTTTTGATATCCATGGCTTTGTGCTTTCCTGCAAATCATTTGAACAGCTAGATTCTTGCCATTAAACCGTGCAGTGATTCCATTGTAACAGGGTTTATAACATAAGTATGGGGTTTGTCTTGATCTCCAATTTTACATAAATACTGATAGTAAGCAGTATTCGTGAGAGGCCTAATTGTTTGGTGCTGTGCAACTGTCATGAAATCTCCGCGTATGTAGCAGAATTAAACAGTATTGTTGATGCATCGTCTAAGTATTGCAGTGCGCTGACACCTTGTTAGAGAGATATGCAAAAGCCCACAAAAATCGTAAATATAAAATAAACATTTATCATATATATATATAGTTACGTAAATTGCTACAAGGTCATAATATAAACATGTATGTTTAAAAAAATAGAACATTTTAATTTCTAAAAAAAGGAAATTTTGGAATACAATCATCTCAAAGTATTAATTTGAATTCAGAATACATAAATATGTCTTTAACACCTATTTATGTGTCTTTACGTATTTCTGAGATGTGGTATTGTAATTATTTTCACTATTTACATTATTCGGACTGGTGTCCTCATTTAAGTTGCCATATTCACGGCGTTTCTGCTGTCGTACGCTCTGAAAGAGGTATGGCACGTGGAATCTATGTCGGTGGACGAAATACAGTGTTCAGTTCAAAATTCCAATCCCCTGAAGAAGGTCGGAGCCTGTATCGGCAGAAACGTCGTGAATATGGCAACAAAGATGAGGACAAGAGTCCGAATAATGTCAACAGTGTAAATTCTATTCATGTAGTTTATTAATAAATGTTTAAATATTTTGCGTTCATGCCTACATGTATACATATACGTACATGTATACATATATACGTAAAAAATTAGAGGTGATGAGTGAAAATGCAATTAGTCCCCAAAATTAGGTTAAAAATAATTTTTATGCTTGTTACAATTTTTTCTTTGGTAAACCAGTGTTATCAAACTATTTGAAAAAAAAAAACCCAAACATTCAAAGAAAAATTTTGAATTCTTTTAAAGCAGGTGTTTTTTATCATTTGCGTACAGTACAAACTAACTTCGTCCTCGTTTTATTACAACTTTTAAGACGCCTGCTGTGTAGTATTTCTTGAGTTTCCGCCATGTTCCGGAATGTCGTGTTTTGATCTCAAATGACAGACCAAATACGGAACCCAGATAACTAAGAGACAAAGAGAAAAGATCCATCAAAACCCGGAACAAACATCTAATCGTCTACTCTTTTTGTTCAAGTTCAGACAGCAAGAAGCCAATTCCAACTGGCATGAATATACAAACCATGCTAAAAGAAATAAAATAAAATAAAAAAAGGTAGATAATTATGGAAATAATAGTATACCTCCTAGTCAGCGTGAAAGAAGACGTCATCTTCGATAGAGAAAACAACCGTGAGAGATATTCCTTAACCACAAAAAAAAAAAAAAAGAAAATAAAAAAAAACGAAAAGAAAAATCTTGAGTAAAATAACTCTGGACACGAACAAAAGTATAATACGAAAAGACCTCAAAAAATCATACCATGAAGAATTGGCTGTTTCTCAAGAGTTATCAAACTTTAAAAAACGGAACGAAAATGAAACATTCAAGAAGATATTTATTATTTATACCGTTCGGTGGCGATAAAACTTGACAGTTAATAAACTTACGAAGTTGCAGGTGACGTAATGATTGATGTTACGGCGAATAGAATCGGCAAACCGGTTGAGAGAGTGTCTGTTCAATTTCCAATTGGAAAAGGCATGAACTTACCTCTCAGCGCAATCTGCAAAGTAAGTCCAGATTGTCCGTTGAACACTTTCAGCGACGTCCTGAAAAATTTCCGTTATTACTGATACCATCACAACACTTGATATAGTTGCGTCCCTATGCTCCACAAAGTATCTGCATAAAGTAAACTAACAAAAACAATTTACTAAATTTAGCCTAGGCACAAGGCCAATAAAAATGATTGAGAATGGAGTATTGTGCTGCGCCAATATTCTAACTGTGTGATCTACTTTAAAAATTTGCAGTTTTTCTCGCCAAAATCTGTCAATTTTGTTTTCCAAGTCTACCATTTCTCTATGCATGGAATATTGCTGTCACATCTGGTTTGGTGCTTCTGCTATGTATTTGGAGATTCTTGACAAAATGCAAAGAATCTGCAATGATATCAATCCTGACCTGACCTCTCGGCTTCAGTTACTTTTCGACCAGCGTAACGCAGCTTCATTGTATTTTTTTCTATAAATATTTTCATGGTAATTTTCCTGATGAGCTTTATGAATCCAACCGCAGTACTAGATTGGCAGATAGGTCTCATCATTTTTACAATTAAAATTTCTAGATGTATCCATAACTTCTATGCTGACACTCTCGTTTCTCGCTTGTTGAACTCTCTTACATCTTCTTGCTTTCCAGTCAATTTTTATATGCACAAATTTAAATGCAATGTCATTCGTCATCTTTTGTCACCTTAATTCTTCTTCTTTTATTGTTATCTCCCGTTAATAATGTTTTGTTCTTTCACACTCAGTAACCCATGAGTCTTAGTGGCTTTATTGTCTTTCTTAGGGTGAAATGATTAAGAAACCCTTCAACATCCTGTATTACTATCTAGACTCGGATAGCAATCAATGGCTCCAATCACAATCACGCTCCTATCTCAGCCACCAGACAGGACAATGGAGAGAAAACTTGATCGGACTAATCAGCATCTATTTCTGTGACAAAAAGATGGCGAACCTAATTCTAGTAAATAATCTGAAAAGTAATTAAGAGTATCTGTTTCATCTTCTAAAAATAACAACGAGTTGTTGGCAAAATAGAAAAAAAAGAAAAAAAGATCTAGTGATTTTTTTTTTATTGATTAGCTACGTAACGAACTCGTCCCTCTTATCTCGAAGGACGTTTGTACCTCTTTAGATTAATGGGATCTGAATCAAAGATTACTTCCTGATGAATCAGGTCTTTTTCGAGTGATGACGTTTTTTTGACGAAAATGAAGAGGGTCTATTAGAAAAATCAATTATTTTATTTATCCATCATATTCCCAGCACCGCAGAGCCATTCTTTGAACAAGCTTGAACAAATTGATCGACATAAAATTATCCTTCGGCATATTACGCTTGAATGAAAGGTACATATTTCACTATAATATGGGCAATTCTGTGACGGAAAAGACAGAAGCGTCATTACGGTTTACAGAAAAATTTGTCCAAACACACCCTCAGTGAATTAATTAAAATTCAACGGAAACGTAAAATTATTTTTCAGACGACTTTTTATTATCTGTCTATATTTCTGAGATGAGGTATTATGTACACTATTTACATTATTCGGACTATTGTCTTCATCTTTGTTGTCATAATTATTACAAAGTTTCGATATTCCAACCACCTGAAGAAAGCCGGAGCGTACAACGGCCGAAACGTTGTAATAAATATAGCGACAAAGATGAAGACAATAGTGCGAATAATGAAATTAGTGATTTTCTTAGTCGAGCTCTCTCTTGGATCCTCCCTATTGATATCAGAATATTTTTCTCCGCTAGCCATCTTCCAGAAAGTACATTTTCTCCGTCCCTCGGTTTTAACAAGTAATTTAATTTAAAGCAAAGGTCAGTCTACCTCTTTTGTTTTCCAAGCGACCATCCGTCCTGGGTATGACTGTTGACCATGTTCACCGTAGGCTATGAATATAGAATCCAGCGCAGTACGTAATCTGTTCAATGAAACAACGCCAATACCACTAGCAGCAGCTGTTCAGTAATTCTTCAGTCTTCGATATCAGAGGTTGGCAGTGAATATTCGGAAAAAAAACATGGCCGCCTTTATACACGTCGCACTGAATATTTTGAGCCTTCTGATTGGTAACAGCTTCTATTGGTGAACTATAAACTGAGTCAGCTCATTTTGGTTGACTCACTAAAACATTAAAGCACCCCAAAAACGATAAACTACATCCGGCAGCAAGGCCTCTGATCGGGAGATTTTGAGGAGCCTAGAACCACCCCTGTTGTTCCACCCCAACCTGGGTTAAAAATCTATCATAGTATAAAATGGATTTTTATAGTAAAATACCATCAATACTGCTGTGATCAAGTAAATGGTTAAAGAAATAACAAAACAAGTATTACAGATATATTATATATTAAACAGTAAGTACAGCAAAAGAGTATTACACGACTAGTGAGTGTGTGTCGGTTGACCCAGCGTTCAATCTATCGACTGTTTCCCCCAAGGCCTTCTCTCTTACTAATCTTATAGTAGGCGGAAGAGTCCAAGATAGACTCTTTCGAGGGATGACATCACAATAAATACATTAAAAAATATTACCAGCAATAAATTATTGAAAAAAAATTATTACCAGCAATACATTTTTGGCATAAGAAAAATTACCAGCAATACATTTGACTTTTGACGAAGATACTCTTTATAAGTCAGTGAAACCTGATCTACAAACTGATTTCTTATGAAGAATACATATTCTATTAATACGAACCTATCCTAAAATTCTTGTCGGCATTAAATAACCCATTTAAATTGATATTCCGTAAAACAAACCAAAACCAAACGAAACTAAGCGACCATATTAAGATACATATACTCACAACTGCCATGCGTGTAGACATGAATCTAAATAATTCAAATGACACCAGTTGAATTGGTTAATAATCCAAATAGATGAACTTTAGATTTTATTTTTAATACATTTATAATTGATGAAATTATCCTTTTCCTTATAAGGAAACATTCGGTATTCATTGATCGAATAGTTAACGTTACTTACTGTCTGTTGACATTTATGTAGATGAATTTTCAACAAAATAAGTTTGTCAAGTCCACTTTTATTACTCTTTCCAATGTTGATATGAACTTCCTTCCTAAACTTCTGTTTGAAGTCGTGTCGGACATCAAAATCTTGATTATGTCATTATTTTCTTTACGAGTAACATATCCACGTTACTGATTTTAGTTTTCGACATAACCTTTCTGGGCGAGTTGCACACCATGAATGCCATCAAATATGAGAATCAAAGACTACTCAATAGCAACAATAAATCCATGTATCATTGTTATAATTATGCCGATTATTTTTTCAAATAACGTATTTTTTCATAAAAAGCATAAAGCAGCCATAATATAACTACATTCTCAAAAAGTGCTGATTATTTTATACAGTGAATATTTCTGTTATTTTTGAGATATCAACGAACACTCGTTGCCACTTTTGTAATGCCAACGAATACTCGTTGTTACTTTCGTAATGCTCGTTCTAGTAGAGACTTTGTAATCGCAGATACAACTATAGTAAGCCGTAGAACAATGCTTGTGTCAGACGCCGTCGAATAGCACTCGCACTAATAGTACTTGCTCGATAATACTCGCTCGAAAAGTAACCACCGTATTGAACCGAATAGAGAATAGTGAAGAGAAGAGAATACAGAATAGCGGTGCGTATAGTAATAGAGGATAGGCTAGAAATAGCGATCCGAATAATATAGAGGATAGACTAGAATATAGCGATCAATTAGACACATGCTACATCACATATATGCGTTTCTCTATGATCTCTGTGATCTATTTAATTCAATAATGGGGTAGCCTGTGTTCGCTCACTGGCGATCTATGTTCAAACTTAATAGTTATAAATGAAGGAAATAGTTCAAGCAAGATGCGCGGGATAACCAAAAAGAGCGTTCCTTACTGTACTGCTCATTACTCTGACACCCCGAACTGAGTCGGGCTAGTTTGAAATCCGCGTGTGTAAAATGCCGAGAGTGAGAGTTTGTCGTGTGCTTACGTGTTTCATAAACTGAAAACGTTTTGAAGACTGAAAACGTTCAATAATGTTGCAGCAGTAGAGGAGTAAAACCGTGTCTCCGCCCTCAGTTCCCATGGCATGTTGTGGCTTGAACAGATTGAGACAGGCTACCACATAATGGCAAGTACCTCGCCGACTCTTTCAGATGCATTCTTTCTTTCTCACTCACTCTATCTCCCCTGCTCATTTACCCTAACAAACAATGTCTAGTATATTCCTTTTAAATAAACAAAGGAAAAGAAACTTAAAAAATATGACGCATCATTGTGGTTCCGATGTGACAAATTACCAATAGACAAATACAATCCGTTATAACATAGGGATGTGACTTAATATCATTAATAGAACATTACAAATGAAGAGGACAGAAGAAGCAATCAAATATTGAAAACCTTTAGAGAAATTCTGAGGAAAGAAGGCTTGTCGACTTTAACGCTTCTATATATATATATATATACAGTTGCGACCAAAATGTTCAGAACGGAATTGTTTTCCTCAGAAAAGTAGGTATAAGTTTTTATCATAGTTTCTTTATATTGTATAATTTTCACCAACAATAAATACGATATTAATTGTTATTGTTTGAGATTTTGGTGTAATATGAGAGGATAATACAAAAGTTATGGATGATTTAGTGATTTACTGCAAGACCCATGGCGGCCAAAATGATCAGAACGGTTGAAAAAATAACAAAATAATAAAAAATGACAGAGAATACTGGAATTATTTAATATTTAGTGTGAAGCCCTTTAGCTTCAATCACACTTTGACATCTTTGACTGCATGTTGTGTGATTTTATTCCATTCTTCCTGAAGGGCATTCCATAATTGCTCGGTTGTTTTAGGATTTCTGGCTTTCGAACGTTCTCCTAGAATATTCCACACGTTTTCAATAGGATTGAGATCTGGGATATGAGAAGGCCAATCCATAACAATAACTTTTTCAGTCTCGAGGAAGTTCATGACCACCTTAGCCTTGTGACATGGGGCATTGTCCTGCATGAATATGGGTGGTCGCTTAGTTGAATTTCTCAGCACAGGCAAGACATAATCTTTTACAAGTTGTTTATAAACTCATGCATTTACCTTTCCATGTATTCGCACCAAAGGGCCCACACCATCTCCAGATATCATCCCCCAAACCATGACACTTCCTCCACCAAATCTAGTCTTAAGGCATTTAGGCGACAATTTTTCACCTACTTTTTGAAGAACGTACCTTTTCCCATCTGAGCCAAATAACATAAACTATAACTAAAACTAAATAACTAACATCACTGAAATGCACCGTTTGCCATTTTTCGGTTGCAAAGGTAAGACGACACTTTTTATTCTTTGAGCTGATCAGTGGCTTCACTGCAGGTGCTCTTGCTTGTAGGTCATGTTCAACTAAACGACAAGACACAGTTTTTCGAGATAAAGTTTTCTTCAGTACAATGCTTATTTCCCGAGAAACAGCAGCAGCAGTTTTAAATCTGTCCTTTTTAACCAACTTTACCATAGTACGATCTTCTCTCTTGGTCGTTTTTCTTGGCTTGCCTGTAGACACGAACCACAATCATCGTAGACCTTAAGAATACCAGGAACAACATTTTTGACTTGTTAACAATCTTTGCAATAGACCCAATACTTAAATTATCCGTCCTTCGAGGCTTAATAATCTGCTGTCGAATTGGTAACGGAATAAGTGGAATTATATTAACAAAGTACACTGCAGATATTCTTACTAATGTTTAGTAAACGAACCGTCACGTAAACAATTTAAAAAAATTAGAGTTCCTCGGTTGAATATACTAAAACACGGAGTAAAAGCAACCGTTCTGATCATTTTGGCCGCCCTGGGTTTTGCAATAAATCACTAAATCATCCATAACTTTTGTATTATCTTCTAAAATTACACAAAATCTCATACAATAACAAATAATATCGTATTTATTGTCTGTGAAAATTATAGAATATAAAACAACTTCGATAAAAACTTATACCTACTGTTCTGACGAAAACATTGCCGTTCTGAACATTTTGGCCGCAACTGTATATGTATATTTTATTGTTTATACGGTATTTTTATAGATGCAAGTATTTAAGTAAATGCTCTGTTTATAATAAACATTAATAACAACATTTACTGGCCTGAATAAAAATAACGTATAAATAATAAATATATTAAAATAATTGTCTGACTTAGTCTATTTCATAATATATGACGTCATTTGTTTACGTTAAGATACGTTTCTTGCAGATATGAGCGTTCGAGAAAAATCCTGGGAAATTTGTAGTTTCAAAGCAGCAATTGGACCTTGCTAACCAGACGCTTCCTCTGTAGTTAAATGGTATAGCACGTCAGGCTATATGACGGTTCCGTGTAGGATACAGGCTCGATTCCTTTCGCAGGACACATATTCGAAATAAAAGAAACCGAGTAAGCTACATGATAATTTCGTACAAATGGAGGGAAAATAGCGTAAATATAAAGAATTTTAAAGAAGTAATATTGTTGAAAATAAGAATGATCATACCATTCCCGAGGGGACACGGTACATAGTGGAAGACAGAAGAGAGTGGCTGACTACTTTCAAAATAATTATTTTTATTCGTTAGAAGTTGCAGAACATCGGCTTTGGTGATAGTAATTTTTTTCTTATTGTTAATCAGCATCTGTTAAAACGCAGTAATGTCTTTTACCGTAATTCTTTTAGAATTTATTGTTGGTTCTATAGGTATGCTGACACATTCTTGATGACACGGTTTCCTCATAACTCATGTAACGGCTGTAATAAAGTTCGTTTTCGTTACGTTTTTAATCTGTTGTCTCGTTTGGTACTAAATTTTTTTTTATTAGTACTACTTCGAACTGCGACATTTCTATCATCGAACATAAGTAGAAGATTAACTGCTCACACATCGAAAAACCGACAGAAAAGACTATAATATACATACATAAATATATATATATATATATATATATATATATATGTATACACACACACACACACACATATATATATATATGTGTGTATATATATATATATATATTCGTTGATAAGGATAGTACCACATATGGGAGCACACCCATGTATCGATATATAGATTAGGACACGTACCTGTAAGTGAGTAAGTGCGTAAGTGCGTACGTGATTTTTTGAACTTCTACATACATGGTTAGATTTAAGACTATCTTACCAAAGTACACCTTACCCCTGTTTCCAAACTAACACATTTTATAACTTTTCCATAATCCATAGCTTCTTCCTTAATTTTGGCATTTGTTTTTGAATGTCTATTCGCCTCTTGATTCTCTAAAGTCATTTGCTGTATCTATCTATTGTATCTGACGATATTATAGTGATTTCTAATTATTATTTGTACTAGGGACAACTTCATAACAATCAACCCACTGTATAAACCCATTTACATAGTTGCAGAAGTTAAGAAATATCTAGACAGGTCAGGCTGATAAAGGTTCCACTACCCCACCTTTCCCTTCTGACACCTTCTTGCCCAAGCCTTCCACTCCTTCTATACCCACTCTTTGTGTTCCCCTCAACTCAATGACACCATTGACTATCAGACTTCGGCCTAAAACAAATGCTTAAGTATTACTATATTAATACCGAATTTTAATATCTTAACAAAACTATGCTTATTTTATCCTTCTATATCTCCCTCTTGCGTTCCCTTCAACTTAATGTATCCACTATCAGACTGTCCATAGCTTTTTCTTAAGTTTGGCATTTGCTTTTGAATGTCTATTCGACTCTTGATTCTTTGAAGTTATTTGCTGAATCCATCTATTGTAACTGAAAATATTATAGTGATTTCTAATTATTATTTGTACTAGGGACAACTTCATAACTGTATAAACCCAATTACATATACGTTTTGGGTAGCTCCTATGTACACTTATATATATATATATATATATATATATATATATATATATATATATATATATATATATATATATATATAGTTAGTTAGTTAGAGAGCCAGACAAACATACCAAGGTTTCACCTAAGGGAACGGTATACTTATAGTCAATAAACAAAAGACCAAACCACGTGACCAAAGACACCCCCCAAAAAAAACCAACAACAACAACGGGGAGGGTTGGGGAAGAACATTTTTTCGAAAAATGGCTTAAAAGGGAGGGGTTGATTTAGAGACAAACACTGAGAAAGGGGTTAAACAACTATTTATTCCGGGGGGACGAGGCCTAATCCAATAACCAAGATTTTCTATGTCTGCATTTGCTTAGAATTTCCGTTTTAGAATTTAATAAATCTTTGGGTTCCCTTATATAAAGCTAGGGCTAATTTTTCCTCTATACATAGTTTACAGAATTTTCGATCTGCTTTATATTTAGAACATCATTTTAATATTTCCCATTTCAGGATTGGGTCTTTGTTATTTTCCTGTCTAATTTTCCATATATAGCTAGATAGTGTAGTACTATGTTTGGTTTTTTCGTTGTTGAAGCTACTCGTATGATTTTAATATCGTTTTTTAAACACGTTTTGGGTAGCTCCTATGTACACTTTAGGATTTATATCATTATTGTAGCTATTTATGTCCTTATAAATTTTAACCTGGTAAACCACGCACTGCTGTTGACATTTTCCCTGTAGGGGGGCAGACTTTTTTGTTTCTACAATTACATCTAGAAGAAGTAGTGCGTGGATTATCCCTAGTTTTTTTCTTATTATATCCGTTAATTAGATTCGCTACATTTTGTATACAACAGTAACTAAGATTAATGCTGTTTTTATTAAATATTTTATGTAACTTACTTTTCTTAGGGAAATTTTCTTCCAGTATGTTGAAAAATATTTTACGAATTTTAGTTTTTACAGATAAATTAAACGGAGGATTTAACCACAAAATATTTTTATGTCTATTCTTATGTTTATTCTGGGTTTCATTAATATCATTTATGTTAATGTATTCTAACTTATCTTGATGACCACTTTTATCTAGAGCTTGCTTATAAATTAATTTATTAGCATTGAAGATGTCTTTATTCGATGAATTGGTAGATAGTCTGTGGCTGATGTTTTAAGAGATATGTTTTAGTAGGTCTGCTCTACTTATTGTATTGAGCACTTTATTTAGTTAGTTGCGTACTCGTATCGGTTTTTTTTTCTTTGGGCTTTGAACCTGCATGCTGAACGATTGATTTCGACAGGCGTTCATGTTTTTGGCTCTTTCTTTTTTTATATCTTTTTTCCCTTCGATATTGATTTGATCATTTGCAAATCAAGAAAAAAAGGTTTTTCGAAACGAGTGTAGTTACTTATATTTATAAGATTAGTACTACTACTACTACTACTACTAATATATATATATATATATATATATATATATATATATATATATGAAGAAATACAGTTTTAAGTTTTACTATATTTATGGGATAAAGTGCTCAATATCAGAGATAGAGCGTGCATAAATATAAAAGTGAACATTGAAGTCAACACTTAGAGGCGACAGGCTGTTTGATGCTAGACGCAATCGTCAGACCACCATTGCATCTACCATGAAACAGACTGTCCCCTCTATGTGTTGACTTCAATGTTCACACATATATATATATATATATATATATATATATATATATATATATATATATATATATATAGTTTACGAAAAACTAGGTAATTCGTATGGGTGGACCCAAGGAGGATAAAATCCAGAGAGCTCAATGTAAATCAGAGCTAATAATTTAAATAAAAACAGACCACTTGAATGTTCCACGTAATAAATTATTTCACCACAGCCCTTTTAAAGGACAGCGGATCATCAGATTTTATTTCCAATGGTTGAAGCGAAAAATGAAAAGAAATTTACACATTTATGACGGGCAGTAATAAGTAAATTAACAAAGTGAGGGAGTGAGGGAGTGAAGGGGGTAGAGAGACATGATTGAGTTAGATGTAACATTTCTATTCTATCAAATTAAAATTTTTAGAGGAAATCCAGACATTGACACATTAAATCTGTTAACGGAAATTATATATTGACATGGGAGGGGGTAGGACAAAAAAAAAAAAAAAATCCGCTGTCCCTTAAAAGGGATGTAGTGAAATGATTTATTATATGGAACCTTAAAGTGGTCTGTTTATATATATATATATATATATATATATATATATATATATATATATATATATATATATATATGAAATTATTTATTTAAATATTATAACATAAATATGTTATAAAATCACTACAAAAATAGCCATTTTGTTTCAACACTTCTGGTGTCTTATCAAGTGATGATGTTGAATGTAGAATAAATGGTTTTAAAAGTTTCCAATTAATGAAATTAATTAACGATATATATATATATATATATATATATATATATATATATATATATATATATATATATATATATATATATATATATTTTTTTTTTTTAAGCATATCACCCCAAGCAAGGCTGGTGGCCACTATCACGCATGGGGTTACAGAAGGGTTGGAGGAAGAGCAGATAGGAGTGGTAAAGGAGAGGATGTGGAGAAAGAGAAGGACGGAGGGTCGATCAAGGCAAGGGGGTTACAGAAGATTTAGAGCGAGAGCAGATAGGAATGAAAGATGAAAGGAAGTGGAGAAGGGAAGTGGATAGATCAAGGCAACTGGAGATGACGATTGACGCTACACTTAAACCGTTGGAGATTGTATTTGTCAGGGAAACAGTAATAGGGAAGGGAGTTCCATAGGCGAGATGTGCGAGACATGAAGCTATTGGAGTAGAAGAGACGTCTACATCTAACAGTTTCAACGGTGAAGGGGTGGGAACGGGATGTCAGCCTCGTAGGATGTTTAAATTCATGAGGCCTAGGGACAAGCGAAAGAAACTCCTCGGAGCAATTACCGTGAAAGTACTTGATGCAACATCGCGTCTGTGAGAAAGCGACTGCAGACGAGATGACAGATCAGGGCCAATTACATTGCATATCCGTCTCTGGATCTTATCAAGAACCCTGAGGCAACCAGCAGGGGCCCCAGACCATAAATGGCAGCAATACTCCATGCAAGGGCGAATGGTAGATTCATAGACTTGGAGGATCGATTCCGGGGAGAGGAATTTCCTGGCTCGGCACAGGTAACCAACTTTTCTTGCGGTGGCTGATGCAACTGACTCGATGTATTTGTTCCATCTCAAATCAGCGGACAGCGTGAGACCGAGCAGCCGCAGAGAGGAGCTCTCGAGAAGTTGGTCCTCAGACATTCTAATGGGATGCAGGGATTGGTCCTTTTGGTGGTTAATGGAGAGCAGTTTTGTTTTAGAGGCGTTAAAGTTGACCATCCCCAGTCCACAACCGATTGGAGGTCCTTTTCAATTTGAGCTGCCAGGTTAATTTTGTCCGCCTCACTAGATTTGTGTTTGAGGCAGGAGTAAATAGTAGTGTCGTCAGCCTAGATACCGACTTGGGAGTCTATGGCGTCAGGAAGGTCGTTTATAAATATGAGGAACAGAGTAGCGCCAAGGATGGAGCCTTGAGGAACACCAGCGTTAGTTGGATAGGAGTTGGAGATGAATCCACTGAGAACAACCATCAAATCCCGGTTTGACAGAAACGATTGAATTAGGTCAAACAATCGACCTGTGATACCATAACCCTGGAGCTTGCGGAGGAGGCCGACATGCCAAACCCTATCGAATGCTTTGGAGATGTCAAGGGCCACGGCACGAGCTTCGCCGTTATTATGGATAGCTTGGTAGACAAATTCAGTGATGGAAGTAAGCACATCGGCAGTAGATCGGGCAAAGCGGAAACCATACTGCTTGTCTGAGAGCAGATCGTGGGATATCAGGTGAGTAATCACTTCGGCGTTGATAATGGCCTCGAAGACTTTGCCGAAGAGGGGAAGGAGACTGTTAGGACGCTAATTAGAAGGGTTAGAGGATTCACCAGAGTTCTTAAAGACAGGAACAATGGTAGAGGACTTCCAGCAGTCAGGAAAACAGGACTCCTTGAGGCAGCGGTTGTACAATTTAGAGAGGGCAGGTGCCAGTTCAGGTGCGCATTTCTTCAGGACAATGGCTGGTATTCCGTCGCCACCGGTAACCTTGTGGTGATCTAAGTTAGAAATAATGCCCAGTACCGACGACGGGGTTATGTGCAAGCCGTCCAGGAGGGCCTCAGTTCTGGGAGGGAAATCGGGCAAGGGTACCCCAGAAGAGTCAAGCGTAGAATTGGAAGAAAACTACCTAGCGAAGCATTCGGCCTTGTCGGCAGAGGTGGTCAGGACCTCAAACTGTTTGAACAGGGGAGGAATGGAGGGTTTGTTACTATTAAGAACGCTCTTGCAGAGGCGCCAATAGTCCTTGGAGCCAAATTTGCGAGATGGATGCAATACGTTCCCTCATCCGAGCTGCAAATAGTGACTTGGCATCGTCGAGGGTACGCTTACACTCATTGCGTGCAGAGGTAAATAGACGTCTGTTGGAGTCGAACATATCACTACGAAAACGGTGGAAGAAGTGGTTCCTATGGGCAATGGCGGCTGAGCAAGCAGCTGTAAACCAGGGGGAGGAGCGCGGTTTGACCTTGAATTTCCTGGAGGGGGTGAAAGCTTCGATACCGGCTTTAATCCAGGAAGAGAACTCAGAAGCACAATAATGAGTGGGGAGCTTAAATACAGCATCCAAGGGGACATCGCGGAGGAAGTCACGAAACGAGTCCCAGTCAGCCCGTTGGTAGCAGAATGTGGTTCTGGTGGTAGGAGGCTCTTTGCAGGGGGTGGGGCTGAAGGAGATGCTAACAGACACGACAGCATGATCGGAGTTACCGATAGGACAGAGCTGCGTGGCACTACAAGACTCAGGGATGGAGGTAAAACACAGGTCGAGGAGTGAGGCCTTACAGTCACGATTGTAGGAAAAACGCGTGGGGAAATCGATTATCTGGGTGAGGGATTGAGAGATTGAAAAGTTGAGAGTATGTATGCCAGCGAGGTCAGTGGTAGCGTTCTTTAGCCACTGGTTGTGATGGGCGTTAAAATCACCAAACACAAATATGTGAGCGTACGGATGGACAGAGAGGGCCATATCTATGCTGTCAGAAATGACATCGAGTATCCCACAGTCCTGAGAGGATAGAAAGCGGTAGAGGAAGAAAAGATAGCTTACAGCATTGAGAAGATATAGCCGGAGACACAAGTACGAATGATCCGGCGATTCGAGAGAGGTCTCTCTAGCCAGAGGGAGATGGTCCTTGACGTAGACACCAAGGCCATGCATGTGGGTTAGAGAGTCTTTTCTGAGGAGAGGGAGGTATCCAGGGATCGAGAGATCAGAGGAAGGGATAGAGGAGTCAAGATTGGTCTCACACAGGGCGAGTATATCCGGGCACTTAGCAATGAGGAAAGACTCAACGCTGCAGAGGTTGGTTCTAATGCCACGGATGTTGGAGAAGGAGATATTTAGAGGTTTGGGTGATTTTTGGAAGGCTGGTTTAGGTTTGTATTTCTGGTTTTTGTTATTCATGTTGGTAATTGGTTTTGGAAAAAGGGAAGGCTTGAGTTAAAGGAAGCCGACGGTTGACACCCATGACGCGGACAGAGAGCCTGATTCATAATGTGGCTTCAGGATTGCCCACCGGAGATGACTGCAGGGACACCTATCCATGCGCCACATGGCACTACAGACACCCCGATATTATGCAATGGCAATAGAGCCATTAAGACACAAGGTGCTACTGTGTTTGAACGAATAAGGAAAAAGAAAAACAATAATATTTCTCTTTTTTCTTATTCATTCACACTTGAGAGACAGGCGCGAGAATAATAAAAGTTCAATCGCGACAACTATAGAATTACGATTGACATTGGATCTAAATCTTTGAAATTCAAATTTTGTTGGAAAGTATGGACCGGAAGAGAACTTCACAAGGGAGAAGTACGAGAAAAGAAACCCTTAGAATAGAACTTACGGTTACATCTAGGTATGTCAACTGTGAAATAATGAGACCTTGTTAACAGTTTACTGAAATGCTACGGATAATCTGTAACAGGAATGAATAGTGCCAGTATGTCGGCGGATTTATCATAATGCATAGCTGCGAAGTCAATTTAACTGCACTTAAAATTCATAAATTCTATAGCTACCATAGGGAAGAGTTCATCCGAACAATTACCATCTGATTTATAGCCTCGAACCGTACGTGACAGCGATATTCATAACATGGACGAATGGTAGCTGTTTGCCTCAGGGTTCTTGATAAGATCCAAAGACGGATATGCAATGTAATTGGCCCTGATCTGTCATCTCGTCTGCAGTCGCTCTCTCACAGACGCGACGTTGCCTCGCTCTGTCTTTTTTACAGATACTTTCACGGTAATTGCTCCGATGAGCTGCTTTCGCTGGTTCCTAGGCCTCATGAATTTAAACGTCCTACGAGGCTGGCATCCCGTTCCCACCCCTTCACCGTTGAAACTGTTAGATGTAGACGTCTCTTCTACTCCAATAGCTTCATGTCTCGCACATCTCGCCTGTGGAACTCCCTTCCTTATTCCTGTTTCCCTGACAAATACAATCTCCAACTATTTAAGTGTAACGTCAATCGACATCTCCAGTTGCCTTGCTCTATCCACTTCCCTTCTCCACATCCTTTCACCTATCATTCCTATCTGCTCTCGCTCCAAATCTTCTGTAACCCCCTTGCCTTGATCCATCCACTATCTTTATCCCCATCCTCTCCTTTACCACTCCTATTTGCTCTTCCTCCAAACCTTCTGTAACCCATTGCGTGCTAGTGGCTTCCAGCCTTGCTTGGGGTGATAAGCTTAAAAAAAATAAAAAATAAAAATATGTAAGGTAGCTTCTGGAGAGAAAAATTGTCTAGCACAACACATTGAACCAAACCTAGTAATTGACTGAACATAATCTTTCCACTTCTTGTCAGACGAGAATGTTAGCCCGACAAGGCGCAACGAGTCACTCTTCTCCAGGTTAGCATTAGTCTTGCTGATGGGAAGTAGAAATGGGTCTCTAATAGAGAGAAGGTTTGTTCTGGAGGCGTTAAAGTCAACATGCCAATCCTTCTTCCGAGAAGTTAGAACGAATTTCACTATGATCGATTTTTCAAGAAGATGACGCCTTGATGTTATAGTCGGGACTCTTTAGGAGCCATCGATGGTTAGGCTAGCGCAAAGTCACAAGTCATCGTGACCTTGGGTTTGAGCGTACTTTCCTTGTTCATACTGTTGATCACGCACGCCAGATAATGCGCTATCTCCCAGGAACTGTAACTAAGGGACGTCGGAATGAGGGAGCGGATATATGACAACGCGATCAGAGTTGGGCATTGAAATCTTATTTCTAGTTATTGAATAAAATTAATGCAGTATATTCTCATCAAGTTCCTGAATAAAAGTATTTTTACTTGACTCTCCCTCTCTGAATTTGACGATGAAACAAAAATACCATTTATAATCGAAATCTATTTCTCACTATTGGAATTAGATCTGCCAGTTTACTGAAATGCTACAGATATTCTATAACAAGAATGAATAGCGACAGTATGTCGACGCATTTATCATAATGTATACCTGCGAAGTCAATTAGGATCAAGCATCTTTTTCATTCCGAATAAAAGAAACAGAGAAAAAAACATTTAACGGTAAATAAAATTTGTTGAGATAACGAAAAAAAAATTGGGCGGAAAACATACTGACGTGTTCATAAACATCCCATGAATAAAAAATTAATTATACTGTCAATTTGCCGTGTCCAAAAAAATAAATAAATAGAAATTAAGTATAGTTTAAAAAATAATTATAACAATATAACTATGACAATTATAATTATCATTAATTCACTCTTTCTAAACCAATGAGAATCAACCCCACTTTTCTCCTTTACACACAAAAACACGTGACATTCTCATTATTAGACAGGCAGTCAACTTGGCCAGGCTATCAACACGTGCGTCAGCGAAACTTTCGGCTCCCTTTCCTTTTTCCAGGTCACAATAATAGCATAGAACTGGACACTCACCACACCCATTTATAAAATATATGAGAAAGACACTTTACTTATTCTCTATCTTATCATTCTGTCAGATTCCAAACCATATTTGATCTACATTTGACCCCAAACTCACAATTCACTCAGTATTACTTTCCCTCGTGTCTTCAACACCATATAGGAACCAGGAAATAAATAAGACCCATTTTGTTATTTTCACATCTTGCTGTTTCACATTTTTACAAGTATTTTTTTTGTATATTTAAATGTTAGGGTGTTTATAATTTACTCAAATTTATAATTCCCCTACAGATTATCATATAGCAATGTATGTCTTAGGAAATTCTTTTTTTACCATTGTTTAACGGAACCCAGCTTTGTCGACTGGTTTCTCTCATATTGAATAGGCTCTTGTGTGACCAACAAAGAAATATACTTTTCCACCAGTAG
>OZ038480.1:29991912-30016912 GCA_964036315.1 Acanthosepion esculentum | reverse complement strand
AGTTCATTTAGAGAGAAATATAAACAATTTTTTGAATAATATATGCAATTTCAGACAACCTCAGAACTGGTTAGTATCTAGATACTAACTGGTTAGTACTCAGAACTGGTTAGTATCTAGATGAGTGACCGCTTGAGAATACCAGGCGATGTAAGCTTGGATATGCGGATGGAATCGGAAATCAGATAGCGGAGTACCACAATCGGTTTCATTATATTCCCTTACGCACAAATAACCTTAGGAAAGGTATATATATCCACCTCTTCTTCCCCCAGCTTCGGGTTAATTAGAAGCACTTGCATCAGTAAATAATTATACCCCCCCAATTCTTACCATCTAAAAATATATTTTGACTTTAAATAACCTATAAAATGTTGGTAAGCCATAAAAAAAAAACAAATCCATCAAAATATTTGTTATTGTTGCTTAATTCTCTTTAAGCTTAAAATATTTATATATGAAAAGATGATCTCTTGTATTTAGAATAATCTCTGCAATAGATTATTTGTTTTGAGACGATTCGTAATATCCTGTTAATTTATTTGTTCTAGACGATCAAATGAGCTTTCGTGTTGGTTTCTTTTCTTTATTGCCTTTTATAATAAACATCAAATTCGTTTCTGATCGTTAAACTTGCTTCTATTTTATTTTGTAAAGTGATTACCCTTCTGTTGGGTAGAAGAGGATGAGAAGGGAAGCCCCGGTGTTCGCTCTTTAATGAGAATTATGCATTCTTTGCATAACGGCAAACCAGATTAGTATTCTGTAACATGATCTGATACAAATTGCATCAGTTCTTAGATTTAAGATGTCCACTAATTACCACGTAAACTTGATATCTCGTTATTGAAGACAGTATTTTACAAGTGGCCACCTGCAGAGCAATTCTCTCCTCAGATAATAAAGCGAAGCAGTTTTCTTACAGATATAAGACTTAATCCACTTAGGTTTCATAGGTGTTCGTTTTTGTTTAAGATCATTTCACAAAAGAGTCTGAGGAGTTGCATCACGCACATTGAAAACTTATAAAGATTTTAAAATAACCAGATTGGATTTTACAAGTATCTTACATGGTATATTCTAAAGGTGAACCTGATTTAACATTTTATATTGCCATTATAAGACAGTTGTATTGTAGGGATACAAAAGTCTATTGCATCCCTTTGATTGAGATGGAGTCGTATGACGTCCGCTTATGACGTCATTGGATAGAATGTCGAAAGTGGCTGGTCGGTCACTCAGCTACCAGGAGTCAAACCAAACACTTATTATTTTTTTACCTGAAGTTAAATCTGTCTCCCCTGGCCAGCTGCTACATGGCACCGTTTACCTTTGGTGATGTAGCTTCACCAGATATAGAAACTATTTTTTTTTTAAATAATCAGATTGGATTTTACAAATATCTTACACGGTGCATTCTGAAGGTGAAGTTGATTTCCCATTTTAAATTGCAAATGTGAGACAACAGTACTGTACGGATAGAAAAGGCGATTATCCCTCTTTGGTCGAGATGAAGTCACGTGGGTCACGTGATATCCGCTTAGTGACGTGACTGGATAGAATCCTGAAAGTAGCTGGTTTGTCAGTCTGCTTCCAAGAATCAAACTGAGTAGTATTTTTTTTAGCTGAAGTTAAATCTGCCTCCTTCGACCACCTCTTATTTGGCACCGTTTCGCTTAGGAATATATCTTCACCAGATATAAAACCTTTCTCCGGCTCGTATTCCTTATGTTGTGGTAAAACATGCGTCTCCGTTTTCTGTTTGAGAGGAATATGTCCTCGCTAGTGATATAGCAGATGAAATCAACCTGCTCGTACCTGGAATCATAAATATGGCTTCCTCAGAAACGCAGAAGAATCTCCGGCAACCCAATTCCCGTTGTGAATCATTACAAGTAAGACTCTGTTTTCCACCTCGTTTCACACTGCTTGTTGTTGCATATATGTGTTATAATTTATTTGCTGGGACACGTGTTAATATGTATATATAATTTAGCTATTCCGTCCCGTTCGTGAAATAAGGTGGTAATATATTTTGGAATATAATAATGCCCATAATGGGGATGACAAAATGGGAGAATATTTTTTCTTTCCTTTCCAAAGCTCAGCTATTAGTATAAAAGCAGGGAATATATAGAAACTAGCTCTTTACGTAAGCCCGAAGATTTCGATTAAGATTCGTTAAACAAATATATAGAAACTTTTATTCACTATTTACATTATTCGGACTATTGTCCTCATCTTCGTCGCCATATTTATTACAACCTTTCGGCCGTTGTACGCTCCGGCCTTCTTCAGGTGGTTGGAATATCGAACTGAACCCTTCATTTAGCTCACTGGGGGGGGGGTAGACCGTACTAGTTTCACGTGTCATGTTTAATGGATGTCAGTTGTCAGTTATCTCCTGTTAATTCCTCTCTCCTTGTTCTCCACTGCCTTAACCGGGTATTGAACTCACACTCTTTGGGTCCTGTCACTGGATCTAACTAACGCCTTTATCCACAGAAGATAACTGACAACTGACATCCATTAAACATGGCACGTGGAACTAGAACAGTCTATCCCGTTCGACATTCCAACCACCTGAAGAAGGCCAGAGCGTACAACGGCCGAAACGTTGTAATAAATATGGAGACAAAGATGAGGACAATAGTAAATAGTGTGCATAATACATCATCTAAGAAATATAGACAGACAAACTTTTATTCGTATTAATAATTATTGGGATAGTATTTTACAAGTAACTGCCTGCAGAATAATTACCTCCTCGGACAATAAAGGGAAGCAGTTTTGGTTATTTGTTCGTATAGCAGTATATTAACACCTTTATGGGTTATTTAATGCCGACACTATAAATATTCTGTGCGCAATTTTATTTTACTTTTGGAGATAATAATGGTTTAATGATAAACGTCTTACCTATTGACCCATAGCTGGGGGAGAAGAGGTGAATAAATACATTCCTCATTGCTATTTGCGCGTAAGTGAATATAAGGAAGCCAACTTTTATTGGAACTAGGTTCTCTGATTAAAATCTCCGACCCATTATCCATTACACCACCCGAAAATCCAAGCTTACAGCAGCTGGTATCTACAAGCTTTCACCCATCTAGGTATTGATCAGGCTAAATGTTGCTTAGCTTCGGTCATCATACGGGAAGCGGGGTTTCAATATGATGTGCTCGTAAGCCCAGAAGCAATTTATATGAGAAATAAGGTTTGACCCACTGAGATTTCATCTGAATAGATTTGCGTTCGTTTTTCTTGTGGTACTTTACATGAAAGAATTTGGGGAGACGAAAACTTGTAAAGATATGAAAATATGAGACATTTGTATAAAAGAAGAGAATATATTGCAAATAACTCTTTAGATAACTCAGCATATCACGAGTAGAAATAAATAACTTTTATTCGCATTAATGATTATAGCGACATAAAAAAAGACGTAGTATTTTTTACTACAGAAATGCATTGTAATATTTTTACTACGAGGGTGAGTCAAAAAGTAATGCAGTTTTCATATCTCCATCACCATAATAACGTTTGCCGCTCAGTGCCTCCAAAAAGATGCAAGTCTCAGGATGCTAGGTCGGGTGGTGATGAAGAAGTGAAAATGGATTGTTGAGTGGAAAATAATTAATCACCTACAAGTCCGCGTCGACGCTTTTGAATGCTATCAAGAGTGGAAAGTGAAGGCTGAGCAGCTCCAGCACAGATATGGCAGCAATACTCTATTTTTTGGTCTGACCTGACTTTTGTAAAGATAGAGCCTCGTAGGAGAACATTATGGAGTTTGGATAAGTAAAGTACTGCTAGTCAATAGCATCTGGGTAAACATTAGCCTTCCAAATACTTCAAGTATAAAATCTAGGGAATATAGTGTCTTATATACAATAATATATATATATATATATGAAGAAATATAGTCTTAAAGTGTGCTATATTTATGGGATAAAGTGCTCAATATCAGAGATAGAGCGTGTGTAACTGTAAAAGTGGACATGGAAGTCAGACGATTGCACTAGCATGAAACAGACTGTCGCCTCTAAGTGCTGACTTCCATGTCCACTTTTACATATATATATATATATATATATATATATATATATATATATATATATATATATAGCATATATATATATATATATATATATATATATAGCATATATATAGCATATATATATATATATATATATAGCAGCGACTGAGTCAATAGAGCGGTGCAATGAACTGTCAGTTTGTCCAGCATCTTTATCAATAGATCGTATATATGGGGTCCATTTGAGGTCTAAGGTTAGATGGAGTCCCAAAACGCGTTTAAGACAATTAACCACCTTGAGAGAAGACCTACCCATCATGATAGGTAAAAGGTCATGATCATGTAAGTGGTGGTCGACCGTTAATAGTTTGGTTTGGGATTCAGATAATAGGGCAATCGTTACATATATCGTATTGTATAATAGTATGTGTTATATTTATTTTTGATGAGTGAGTAATAAGCGAAATATATTCCTTTATAAATTTAGAACAGTATTCATATGACGGATAGATTATATGGATATTTTACACTGTGCTGTATTTAGCTAAGTAAAAATCTGTACGTAGATAGTTACCAATTTTTATCGAAATCTCACTCCATCCTGCAACTTGTTCTATGGTTTAGATAGTTGTCAGTAGTTGGTGGTTGAAGTTGCTGATTTCGAAGGATTATGTTCAACGCAGAATGGCCTTCTCCCAACTGATTGGTGCAAATCAATTTTCCTCCCTTTATTTGGTTTGCTTTCTTACTAAGCTTAGTAAATATCTGCTTATTAGAAAGAACATGTATATTTGTAGCCGAGAAACGTAATCAAAATATTGTCGCCTTACTATCTAAATTTCAGAAGAATTATTATCGATGTGAGAGTTTCCACTATTGAACATATTCTTTGCGATGTCTTTGCTGTTAGTCAAATGTATTTTCAGCTGTTGTAGTTTTCTCTCCTTCATATGTACAATGCGTAAGTGAAAATAGAAATCTCTCTCTCTCTCTCTCTCTTTTCTTACGGATGGGGACACCAGAACAAAAGCTGTAGATGAGACACAACATTTTGTTAATAACAAAAGCAACGCATGCGTTCAATAATCTGAAAAGATCTCTTGGGACGGCGGCTTTATATATTTATTCATAAAATGTGAGAAAAACATGTTTTTGAGAATGTACGTTCCTAACGAGTCCTTCGGATACAGGAGCCGCTGAATTTTGTCATTAAAAGTAAAAGACTAACATAGAAAATGATAAATCATTATAATTATACCGTGTCTATTCTTTCATATAATACATTATTCTCGAAGCACTCACTTGCGGTTCAACACCTTATTAATTTCACCGCCTTCAGCATGTTAGCCAAGCAGAGAAAATTGTTATTGCACCGAACTGGAGTTAGGAAGGGAGTATTAGACAAAAAGCGAGAAAGAAAAAAAGAAAAAAAGAATGAGGAGAAAACAAATAAAAATATTCGGTTTAGATCATGATAGATCAAGATAGACAAGGATTATACTTTATACTTATTCTATGTCTCTTCTTTCATACAGTATATTACAAGGGGTGCTGAAAAGTTAAATGCCCGACACACTTCCCCGAATCTGAGTAAACATCTGAATTTACCTTAGCTGAAACGATAACATACTTTTTATGCAGTCAGTTGTGATCCAATTCACAATCAATGTCACGCCTTAGTAAGTCAGTCAGACAGAGACTGTTACTACTACACCAAAGTTGAGTGACGAAAGGAGAGTAAAAGATAAAGAGAAAGAGTATCCAAGTTTTAAAATATTAAGGCCTTGTTAATGACGTCCTTCAAATCTGTTTAAAAAAAACAGTGACAACAAACGAAACCGAAGTAACACTCTCGCTTGTCTGTTTTTATATTGTTACACAATATTTGAATTGAACTGTCCTCCAGTCTTTTCGGTTGAACAATCCACGAGGAAAGAACATATTTATTTATTTTTTTTGTCACAGATCAATTGGTCACTAGAAAAGAGATGGTGGTTAATATTATCTCTAGCCCGATTCATTTCCACCTGAATGCACACAAAATAGAATACGCGCATGGCGTTGCACTGATCGGTAGATTCGGCGTGCCGAGTTCAAGTTTTATTGGGGAACACTTAATATTGACACTTTGGCCTATTTTTCACGAACGCTACAATTGCTAGCCTGTTGTTACTCGGTCTATATTTCTCTGGAAAATATTCCGATGAGCTTCATTATTTAGTTCCACCAGCTCAGACTTTTACTGCGAAGTCACGCCATGCTACATCCACGGATTCGAAACCCCCTTCATTTCTCCCGTATTACTATTGGAATGCTACTTTTTGGAGCAGAGTACCATAACCGCTACATTCTTAAACCTTTCAAGTCAAGGGTCAGTTTCTATCCATCCTCCTTATCCTCATAATATTCACTCCTTGCCACCACCCCCTTTCATTCATATTCCATTCATATTAAACACATAATTTGGTAACGCTCTACAATGAATGGCTCTTCAGTGTTACAGAGAAAAGAAAGAAGAAATATTTCTATAAATCTGCGAAGATCCTTTATCATCGCAACTGCGTTTTGGGTGATCATAAACATTTCTTGCGTTGGTGACGCTGTAGCGATAATGTTTAGGCCGATACATTCTAAAGCTGTTGTTCAACCGAAGATTCTTGTAGAATAGATCGAGCGAAACATATTCGACACAAAGTATTCAGAGTTCACAAGTTGGAATAACTCTTGGAGCGAAAGCAGGAATCCTTGTAAAAAAGAGCTGTTGCGTTAATTAGTTCTTAACTAATTTCGCGCGACAAAACAATTTCCCGCCATATTACTTGCAAAATCAGAAAAATCCGATATGGCTGACGTGTTTATTTGGCCCAATTTGATTATTCACCTGTTAAATTTATCGAATAATAAAATTAGCATCACTTTATTACAGACCCCAATTCTGTTTTAACAAATTCAAAACGAGTTAACAAAATATACACGTTAAGCTTTTCCTTCTGTCGCTATTACAGGTCTCTGATCGGCAGATTGGACGTTTTGAGGAGAGTGAAACCGCTTCTTAGATGCTGTTATTCTCAGGTGCAGTCTGACCCGGGGTGGTAGCACCTGTTAGGATTCCAGCTACATTTTTATATATAAAATTAAATATTTATATAAAAAATTAATGGCTAAAATAAAACGTACATAGGATGTACTGAAGGTACTTTCAAACGTAGATGGTACAATCACAGGTCGACATTTAAGCTAGTAAATCTTAGGTAAGAAACTAGTTAACCATGTATAGAATTTAAAAGAATAAAGCAGGGATCCGTTTGTTAGGTGAAAAATTAAAAAAAAAAGGCAAAGCCTTATAAAATCCACAACAATAGTTGCCACCTCTGCCAACAGGAAAAATTAACAATTATGACATTTCCGGATCCAAAGGACCTTCTGAACGAGAAATGCGAAGTCTTGAGTCCTTGCTTACATATTAGAAAGTTCCTCTGAAGCATATATGAGGCTGGATAAAAAAAGTTATGTACATTTCAATTAACCCCATACCGATACACTTATAATTCCCTTGACTTTCTTCTCTTCCTCCTTCTCCTTCCTTCTTCACATCCTCTTCCTCCCTTTTTATTATATCCAACGTTGTGCGTTTGTTTATTTATTTTAAAAAATAATATAGCATTCATTATTTGTTTTTAAAAAATAAAGTGTTAAGCGGTCACTTGATAAAAAATCGCCTGAGGATAACGTAAGGTTGAAACCAAGGTAGCGGATCCAACTGATCTCCTGATTTTTAAAACACACACACGCACACACACACACGCACGCACGCACGCACACACACACACACACACACACACATATATATATATATATATGTATATATCAGGTCCTCCCATAAGTTCTGTCCGAATTTTGAATTTTGAAACAAGTGACCAAATGTTACATTTAATTACAGATTCAATCAACGAGTCCGGGCCCAATCAGTTTTAAATTAAGAGTTATCCTTTCCCTAGACTACGTACCAACACATCTGCCCTGGTAGCTAGGTGAGAAAAGAGATGGGTTCATACCAAAGTGATGCCTATAAAGACCTGGTGGGTATGCGACTGAGGGCGGACATGTAGAGACCTAAATTAATTTTTGTCTTTTTAAAAATAAATATTTTCTTTGTCCTTGTATCAGGTCATCCCATAACTTCTGTCTGAATTTTGAATAAAGAAAACAAGTGACCAAATGTTGCATTTAATTACAGATTCAATCAACAATGTATTTTCCCTGATAATCTATGACTTCCTTCCATCTATTAACAAGCTTACTAATTCCATTACTGTAAAATTCTTTTGGCTTTGATTCGAAGAACTCACAAATGTCAGTTTTAACCTCTTCCTGCGTTACAAAAGCTGTTTCTTCCAAATGATTCTGTAAGCTACGAAACAAATGGCAGTCTGAAGGTGCAAGGTCGGGAGAATAAGGTGGATGAGGAATTTTCTCCCAACCAAGTTCTTCGATCTTTTGTGACGTGATTCTTGCTGTGTGGTCGCGCATTGTCCTGATGAAACATCACCCGTTTTCGATTCACTAGAGCTGGTCTTTTTTTCCTCAAAGCTTGGTTCAAACGCTCTAATTGCTGACAGTATATTTGAGCATTAATTGTTGCATTAGGTGGTAAGAATTCAAAGTGGATTATTCCTTGGCAATCCCACCAGATTGAAAGAAGAACCTTTTGCCTATGAAGTTCTCTTCTCGGCTGTGGATGGGGTTCTTCCCCTTTACCAAGCCACTGTCTACGACGCTTAACATTTCGATAAAAGATCCATTTTTCGTCGCCAGTCACAAGTCTATCCAAAAAAGGTGAAACAATTTGGCGAGAATGGAGAGAAAAGCAGCTGTCAACTCGGGATTTGAGGTTGTTTTCAGACAATTCTTGAGGCACCCATTTTCCAAGCTTAGGAACTGTTCCAAGTTGTTGAAGATGACGATGAACAGTTGTATGGTTTGAACTGAGAACCACTGCCAATTCCTCAACTGATAAAGGAGGATTTTCTTCAAGGGCTGCTTCAAGAAGCTTTTCATCAAACTCAACTGGACGTCTGGTTCGATCTTCATCATCAAGGGTGAAATCTCCACCTCTGAATTTTGCAAACCATCTTCTGCAATTTCTTTCATTCACAAATTCCTCTCCATAAACTGAGTGAATGTTTCTAGCCGCTTCGGCTGCTGAGTTTCCTTTCTTGAACTCATAAAACATTATGTGCCTCAAATGATTCCTGGGTACTTCCATGTTAGCAGGGTTTTAATCAAACAAAATTTAATTTTATTGTTCTCTGAAATAAAATTTGATCAGTTTAAATGCATCTAAACATAAAAATAATGTTCAGCTCCATTAGACATTATAAAATACTCTTTAAATTTCGTTCATTTTAACAAAAGGTTAAATTCGGACAGAACTTATGGTATTTTGAACTGATTTTTAAAAGCAGACAGGTTTGTTGTACTGAGAGTTGAAAAAGTACCTGTTCTTGCATTTGTCCTTGTACCATTCTAAGCTAATATCGATAGTGTAGGTGATATCAGGTAAACGTTTATATATATATATATATATATATATATATATATATATATATATATATATACATATATATATATATATATATATATATATATATATATATATATATATATATATATATATATACCCAAGTGTGAGATTGGTATATACGGAGTAATTTCCAATAACCAACAATTATTATTCTTTAAAGAGTGCTCAATACAGAGTAGAGCAGATATAATCATTTATTTTAATATTATAACATAAATATGTTATAAAATCACTACAAAAATAGCCATTTTGTTTCAACACTCCCACTGTCGTGTCAAGTGATGATGTTGAATGTAGAATAAATGGTTTTAAAAAGTTCCAAATTCATTAACGGTCCTCCGCGAGGGGTGAACGTTGTAACATAAGTCAGAATGACCAATCAAAACGCAAGTATATGGTGATTCAAAAAACCTGACCACGAAGCAAGTTTATCAATGGGGGTGAAGGTGGTAGATAGATATGATTGAGCTAGACGCAACAGTTCGACTCCCTCCGCCTTAAATTCTTTTGAGGAAAACCAGGCACCGACCGCAAATCTGTCAACGAAATTTGTGGGAGGGGGATAGGTCAAAAAGACACAAAGAGAGAGAGAGAGAGGGATAAAGAAATTGTGATAAGGTGTCATTAGATTTCTTTTGAATGGACGTTGTTTTTTCCTTTTACTTTGGGATTTTATAAATACCACAATTTTTTATATAAGTTTGAATGTTTAAACGGTTCAAGAAATTTAATTATATGTTAGTTAGAGTTTAAAAAAAGAGAAAAGGACCTTTATTACCAAAAATTCTGGTATGAAATAGTTGATTAGAGAAATAGTTATAGAATTTACATTAATACACTACAGATGTTATTCTCAAATATGAGTTTACTTCTAGTTGTAATTGATAATCAAGGCGACATCACCTTCGGCCTGAACTTCATGGACATATATACAAATACATACGTTCATACCCATACACATACATACCTACATACACATACCTCCGTATGCATACATATATGTATATAAATCAAACATCTAAACAGACATTTACAATTACACGCATAACTGTGTGGATGGCTGCAGAGGTGGAAGAACGGTTGTATATGAAATTTACATGGATGTGTTTACGGTGTATGATAGAGCATGGTCCCTGTTGTTGCACTCAAATATCGCTCCATTTTAACTTAAGGCTAGATTTTTAGTAGGAAAAATTACCGATATGGCAATGGTCGCAGATTGAACTCATGAATGGTGTTCAGGCCGATGGGGATGTCGTCTTGATGGTCAATTAAAACTAAAGGTAAACTTATAATTGGAAATTTAAAAAAAAAAAAAAAATTAGTGTTTTAATGTAAATTCTATGAATATTTTTCTAATCGACTACTTCATACCAAAGGTTTTTTTTTTGTTTTTTTTTTTAACCCTAACTGACATATGGTTGGATTCCTTAGACCGTTTAAAATTATAATATTTAGGAACTCTCAAAGTGAAGTGGAAAACAGCGTCCATTCCAAAAGAAAACTTTATCATAACTTCTTTCACTCTCTGCCTTTTTGACCTATCCCCCTCCCACAACTTCCATCAACAAATTTGGGGTGTCAATGCCTGGTTTGGGGTTGACAGAGTGGGAGTGTTGCATATAACTCGGTCGTGTCTCCCCACCCCCGTCAACCCCACTTTCACTCACTCACTCCCCCACCCCGTTAGTTTACTTATTGCTGTCAGTCATAAATGTATGGGCTTGTTTCCATTTTTAGTTTCGGACGGGGAAGACAAAGCCCGATGACCCACTGTCCTTTGGTGGTGGGGCGGTTTATTGTGTGTAACCTCAGGATGATTTGTTTGAAATATATATATATATATGGTTGTGTTTGTTGTGTGTATGGCTATTTTTGTAGTGATGTTATAACATTTATGTTATAATATTTAAATAAATGATTATATATATATATATATATATATATATATATATATATATATATATATATATGTATAATTTCTATATATATTGTTTTCCTCTTGGCCTTTTAACTGTCCTGTGAGTATCAAATTTTTCAAGCCCTTTTTCCTTGTTATGTAAATTATTAGAAATTTTATCAGTGTCTGTCTGATCTTAAGTATAAGTGTCCTTATATATATATAAAATTATATGCTGCCTTTTTTATTATGTTCATGAAAAACAATTGATCTGCAGTAAAGAATTCCTGAGAAAAAAACTACTAAGACATATCACTCTGAACTATCTACTTAGTTCATGTCATGTTAACCGAAAAACACTTATAACAAATTCGTGTATTTACCAAATTACAAAATTCAAAAAATTCTGACTTGTAATATTTGAAATTTAGTTGCGATTTGCACGCTCCAACACTACATAGCCGTTAATAAATAGGTCATACTTAAAAACATCTTTCGGTCGGAAAAACACATTTATTTCGTCTTCCAGTTTTGATTCTAAAGGAAAAAACATACAGCCTGAAGATGGAGGCATGAAGCATTTGAAAGTACTAGCTGAATAAAAAAATACACCATATCCATTTTATACATGAGGATCTCATCATTCAGTGGATTATTAGTAGTATAATGCTTATAATTATGTCTACTAGCGAAGGGATTTCGCCAGTAATTGCATTAATATTGCTAATTGATTCAAGGTATGATTAACTCTTTGTAATATATATATATATATATATATATATATATATATATATATATATATATATATATATATATATGTGCATATATATATGTGTATATATATATATATATATATATACATATATATGTACGTGTGTATGTTTACTAAATATAATATATATATATATATATATATATATATAATTTCTATATATATTTTATATATGCGCAGTGCTTATTTGAAAGCGTTCACTATCAGTGATAGAGCAGCTAACATATTTAGATGAATGGATATGAATTTGTAACCCTGGGTTTTACGCTCATTCGATCCGCAGAAAATCTGACATCCATTCAACTAAATATATATATATATATATATATATATATGTGTGTGTGTGTGTGTATTTGAAAATTTTTAAATTGATTAAAACAAGACTTTTTGCTCACCCCGTAGAATTAAACACATTAAGAATTTCCTACCCTTCACCTTACGTCATACTGCTTTTTCAAATTGCCTCTAAAATGAAACTTAGTGATCCGTCTACTTTGACCAACCTTGATCGTTTACATGGAAAGAAGATTTAAGGCGTGTAATAACTAGAATTCCGTTTGTGTGTTGTTAGTTTACGATTTGGAGTGAGCGTGTTTCCTGTATGATGGCTATGAAATAGGTTTTAACATCAAATATGACTCTACATTTTAAGTATATAAAAACAAATTTTAGCAAGATAGTTTTTTTCTTGTAATATATAGGGTTACAAGATTGGTAATAGTTTTCCTTTTCCAGTTAGAATTGAAATTGAAAAGTATCTGTCAATAATCCTCAGGGGGAAATTTACAAGGGTGCAATGTAATTTATTCAGAGAAAGGCCATTTGACATATTTCAATTTGAGATAAATAGATGAATTTGACACTATATTCTTTGTCTCAGAAGATTGTTTTTTGTCCTGTTAAAGAGATTGATTGATTTGATTATAAAGTTTATTTAAAGTCATGACACATTTTTAGATTTGAAGAATGTTTTTTAGAGAATAATGATTTAGTGATATAAGTCTTACGATTATTTAAGAGTGAAAAAAGTTTAAACATACGTAGGTACATTATATATATATATATAAAATTATTTATTCGAAAATTATAACATAAATATGTTATAAAATCACTACAAAAATAGCCATTTTGTTTCAACACCTCTGGCGACTTATCAAGTAACGATGTTGAATGTAGAATAAAGGGCTTTAAAAGGTTCAAATCAATTAACTACCCCTCGCAAGGGGAAACGCTGTACACAAGCTGGAATGACTAATCAAAATACAAGTATACGAGAATTCAAAAAATTTGACAACGAACTAAGGTTATAATAACTATTTAATGCCTTAATGTTGGGGTTAGACTAAAATAGAATTTATTCTAACTAATAAGTATTAAATTATACGATAAAATTTGAAATTAAAAATTACCCATTTTAAAATTTAAATTTAATCTCTATTAAGTTTAAAATAATAACATTACTGAGGAAAAAAGAAAAATATATGTTGTTCTATTTATTTTGTATTTATTGAAATTAAGTTGGAATAAACGTTAATATCAACTGTTGCTCTGAACTTCATGGCAACATAGATACATTTGAATTCTAAATATAGGCAGGGAAGGATGACATCTTGCAAAAGACAATACATGCACAATCAGATTATAATACATAATCACGAAGACGTATTTAGATATATACACACAAAAAAGTGACGAGACAGGAAATATCTCCACGACCCTTTACAAAAAACAAAAAAACAAAAAAAAAAACATACATACACAATGAAAGGTGCATCCAAGTTACCATACATACAGACACCGATAAAGACAAGTACATACACCCACATACATTGATATAGGCACTCCATTACAACAACCAAGAAATATTTAAGATTGAAAGTGTTATTAAACGAATCCTAACCACTTACTAAAATATAACTTATATGGGCAAATATACATAGATAAAAATAGTGTAATAGAACAGAGAAACAAACAAAAGGGAAAGAAAGGACATTAAAACAGATATATACGTATAAAAATAATACCATCTAATATATAAAAACGAAAATTCAAAACTCACAAATATATATAAAAATATACATTTCATATATATATATATATATATATATATATATATATTTACGCACTACTGCACAGTAGGTGAAACTAAATAAATACTACCTACAGATATATGTGTACAGTGTACACACATTCTTCACTAAAGACAGAAACACAAAGCCTACCTACAGACAAACATATACACATATATATACATATACACGCATACACACATACACATATATATCTACACATACACACACATACATATACGCATACGCATATGCATACATACACATACAGAATCAAACATAAATATATCAAGCCACACAGCAAAGTAAAAAAGTAAACAAACCAAATATAAATATACTAGCGGCTTGGCCCAGCGTTGCCCGTGCTTGATTCAAAAATCAACTTGACTTAAATTATTTTTGCCCTTCCTTGCCTTTAAACGAGTGCCCTTTGCTGTGATGATGTTGCTACATGCCGTACTTCTTGCCTATCTCATACTGCGAATTTTTTCTAAGCTCTATACTAAACATTAAATCTGTTATGAAAAAAGAACTAAACAAAATGAACACAAAACGATCAGCTTTAAAAAAGGGCTCGTAACTGGAAAAACCGAATGAAAAAAGAATGTTAACAACAAATATTTTTTCACACCCAATCCAGTTCTGCGGAATCAGAATCAACGTTGAGTTTAAGCAAGCGAATGAGCCAATTGAAGTAAAGTGCCAAGCAGATTTAAATTTTTCCCACTCGTGACGAATGCAACTATCGATTTTTTTTTGCATGCTAGTTAATATTCGTGTCAGTCAGCTGTTGGCTCTCACGCTGGCCAATTGAATCTTCCTGCCTATTCGTGGCAGGCAGATATAGGCTCTCACTCTGGCCAGTAGAAAATGGCCGCAAACTACATGAAAACTGCCGTAGAAGCATGAAAAAAATCGATTATTTCCACTATCGATGGGAGTTGGGAAATGCAAAGTTGGTCTTGGACTTCAACCTAACTTGGAGCATGTACATGTAAATTTTAGTGCAAATCTGTCGAAAATTGCGGCCGTGCATTCGTTACACACACACACGCACACACACACACACACACACACACACACACACACACACACACACACACACACACACACACACACACACACACCCTGCCTTTTATAGATAGAGATATACATACATACACATATACATATATAATTTTCGAATAAATAATTATATATGCTCTACTCTGTATTGAGCACTCTTTTAAGAATAGTAATTGTTGGTTATTGGAATTTATTCCGTATACACTAATCCTATACTTGGGTATATATATATATATATATATATATATATATATATATATATATATATATATATATATTCCGTTTCTGTGGATTGCAATGCATTCGTAGGAAAACTGTAGAATGCATTTTCCTTTGTCTTTCCAAATGTTTGATTCAGATCTTTACTTCTCCTAGACTTACTGTTGCCCATGGATAGACAGGTCAGGTTACTCTGTTATTTAATCAATATTTTGCGCGAAAAGAGACGGTATTATGCCTTTCTCAACAGTATTGTAGCGTCAACTAGACTCGCTGTCAACCGTTACAATACACACATACTGCAGAATTTTAAATTAAGAATACTTTTTTGAACTAATAATTTATCAGTTTAACATTTTATTTCAGTTGATGACTTGAAGTTCAATTGTATGAAAACATTAAATCACTTTTCATACTCCGTACATTGTGGCCTTGCACCAGGCTATTTCGAGCTCATTCTTTTTGCCTGGGCCCAATAGACCAAGTCCCTTCACTCTTTTATGTTAATATATGGTGTGCATTATCCCTGAGATACACTTTGTTATGTATCACCACGTTGACATTCCATTTTCTCTCTCTTGTACAAGCTTAAATAGCGTCTCTTGTCCTGTTTAAGAAACCTTTGAATTTCCCTTGAGTCGCAGCTCATGTATAGATTATCATGATTAAATTCCCGCTTGTTAGGATCTGAGACATTTTTCGAATGTATCTCATGCTGCGATTTGCAATTCGTTTCTATTTTAGTCTCCCTTCCATGAACCTAGAGATATTTTTGTGCATAATACCGGTTGAATATTCTTATTTGCTTGCCTAGATGTCTATATACGGTGAGCTGGCCATTGGACACCATCTGGTAGGTCGCCCTGCATTAGGATTCAAGAATGCTTGCAAGAGAGACTAATAGGCAGCGACTCAGGTAGATGGGAACAGCTAGCAGACGATCGCCATGCTGTTGAAGGAGGAGGCGTGAAGAGCGGGAAAAAGCGAAACCAAATGTTGGAGATCAGAAGATAACGCAGGAAGCAGAGAGGGCAATCTCAGACCTTCATTCCAAATTCCAGCTCTGTCTGTCACACCTGTAGAACAGAGTGCTGTGCAAAGATTTTATCTGTTAAGCCCCTCCAGATGCTTCTCACAAAACTTATTAAAAATTTAATTTTCACCAAACAAGGTGCTACGAGATAAATGGATGCCTACTAAGATGTCTAAGATATAATCACTTCATGAATTGCCCAGACTATTAATTTCTGTGTAAATTGATTCTTTACACCATTGTTTTTATTTTTTCTATGTTACGCTCACACACACACACACACACACACACACACACACACACACACACACACACACACACACACACACACACATATATATATATATATATATATATATATATATATGCCCATTTCATTGAATACGACAGACAAGGTGATTTAATTAATTTTTTATACAATTTCTCATGCGATCTAATAATTTTTCTTCTTTTCGGATGATAAATTATATAAAAACTGTCCGAATGTCCTTTTCATCCAAGCGCTTTCGGCTATACATTTAGCCATTTTCAAGGATTAAATATTTTAACTGTTAAATAAGAAATATCTTGACCGTGTTTTGAAAAATGAAAACATTTTGTAACACATACACACAACAAACTGTTTCTTATTTAACCGTTAAAATATTTACTCGGATACAAAGAACATTGGGACAGTTTTTATATAAATTATCATCCGAAAACAAAAATTATTAGATCGCATGAGAAATTGTATAAAAAACTAAAATAAAAGCACCTTGTCTGTCGTATTCAATGAAATATGCATGAAAGAAGGATTGCTGCCTAAATACACACACACACACACACACACACACACACACACACACACACACACACACACACACACACACACACACACACATGTATGTATATATATATATATATAATCATCCTGTCGCACTGCTTGCACGGATTCCCATGACTCTCTGTCCCCATTCAATTCTATTTTCCAAATTCAGCATGTCAGAGGGACTGTCGTCAAAAATCTGCTTGACATAGATCTTGCTCTCCAACAATGCTATGTGAATATGATTTTTATACTTGATAATCGACAATGGTTGCCATACAATCGCTCACTGGTCAGACTATCCCATTAAGTGACATTCAAAGCCACCCTTAGCATGCTAATGTAGGCTTCATCCAATCTTCTTATCTGTTTTGAGGTAAGGGTCCATGATGAGAAGCCATATAATAAAACTGAGGTAATCGTTCTTTGAAAGATTTCTTATCAAGTTGTCTGGAAGTCTAGATTTCCAAACTAGAAATAACTTATCGATGAGACCCCAGGCCTTACCACTGCGTGTGTTTGCATTGCGTCCACAGATAGAGATTTTATTATCAAGATAAGTCAATTCTTTTACACAGTTGAAAGCTGTGCCATATGCTGTATTGATTTCAGCTTATGTAGAGAGTACGAGGGATAGATCCTCATCTAAATTACGCAAAAATGAAAATAACACTAACATCACATTTTAACAGATATATGTTATCAAAAATATCTTGAAATAATAAAGTGTAAATTTATTCAATAACATCGCTATTGGCATCATCTACGGCCTCCATGCAACTTCGGAATTTCCTGCAACTCTTCTGAATGGTTTCTTTGTTTGAGTTGGTGAATACTGTTATAATCCTTGCTTTCAGTTTATCTTTGGTGTTACAAGGAATTTTGTTGCTGTTTCGTCCAACTGCATCCCACACATAATAATCAAGGGCGTTGCAGTCTAGGGGGCTATGTGGCCATATGTAAGGGGTGATATGGCCGTAGAAATTGTCTGACAGCCAAGATTAGGTTCTCCTGCTTATGCGAGTCCGGTTGCCAGACATAGGTCTTTCAGCGATCACTCTCTTAATCCAGGAAAGCCCTACCTCCTCAAGGCAATTGATGTACGCCTCCGTGTTGAGTCTGAGGCCCCGTGGGAAGATGGATGGAGGCATAACGTCGCCATCACTAGTGATCACTCCAAACTCTATGATGTTGACTGGATATATCATCCAACTCTTTCCGAATCCTCTGCACTGTCCTCAGATTGACACCCAACCACTCTGAAATGTTCGTATTGAAGCTTCCGACACGAATGTCAGCAGTACAGCATGCCGTTTCCAAATTTCTAGTGGAGTGAATTGCATCATGGTGCACCTTTTCTCACAGACGGTGCCCAACTGACCTTGCTATATTGGGAAGTCGACAAATCAAAAGCAAACAACGCACACGAACGAAATTACAATTATAAAACGGCGACAATTTACATAACGCACCCTGTATTGTGTGGTGTCTGAGAGCGATAGCTTTGTCTACGTCTTCAGGAATAGAAGTTTTCCTGCTTGGCTTATTAAGATACCTATTATTCCCTCGTGGAATGCCAATAATAACAAGAGATGTGTGCTGGTATTCAAGTCGGGTTCGTAACATTCAATTACGTACAAATACCCTAGGGAAAAGTATGAATCCAGTTAATCTCCCCAGTCATGTTTTAAATAGTAGGTTTTGTGCCTGGAAAAATCATTGTTATTCTAAAATTTGTTAATGCAATATTTAGTCGCAAGAAAGAAATTTTCTTAAGGTCCAATATCTTTTTCGGCTTTGAGTAAGTCGCAATAGGTTGATAAGGAGTAAAAGCTAAATCAATCAATTAATCATTCAAGTCAATTGGATACAAGTCTTGGAATGAAATAGAATATACTTCAGTACATGCCTAACTATGAACAAAAAAAAAATCCTTCTCGCGATTTGTATACTTTTAGCTTTTTTTGGTTGATTTACCTTTTTACGGCTTATCAACCTGTAAACGTTTAATTAATGCTCACAATACCGATATCCATTGGGGGAGGTGACACGAGGTGCCTGATTTTCAGTGTCTTTAACGAGTAATGATCGATGTGTTTATATTATGTATATATATACTCGATTCTATCGGTAACGCTTGCATTAATTATTATCAACAAAGAGATCGTTTCTTCCTAATTACGAATGCACTACTATTATAAAACTATCTATGTAAAATGTGTGTGATTATGTTTTCTTTTTTTCTTTTTTTTTTACAAAAATACTCAGTGGAAATTGATACTATTTCTGACAAGTCTCTCGATGGGACCCGAAAGTAATGTTTATACAACAGAAATTAAAGGAAATAATAATAATAATAATAATAATAATAATAATAATTATGATGATGATTATAATGACAAAAGTACGCAGGTGTAGGCTTTAAGAAATCTTTATTCAACTGACAATACAAGGTTCGTGTATAGTGTCCTTTTATAGTCCCAGTAAATAGAAATAACTCACTCAAAGTGGAGAGTAACAAAACAAGGGGAGACCACTTTTGGTTATTCATAACAATGATAACAATAAAGCTATGATATGCCAAACCACACGTCTACTTCCAAACACTCAACACAATGAAGAGAGTATAGTAGAGGATGTTTTTGCTTCTCTCCCATCTTAGCCCATATCTTTCCTAATTATTATAAAAAGTGTTTTCCATCGCAACTGGCGATACGATAAGAAATCGGATTTATTTAAAAGCTGAATATGATCTGTAGCGATCATTATATGTATGATTTTTGTTCTTTCTTCAATTCTACCGTTCCTGGGTATGACGATAAACTACATCTGGCAATAAGGCCTCTGTTCAGGAGATTGAAGTTTTTGAGGAGCTTTGAAGCACCTGTTAGCTGATTTTGTTCCCAGTTTCACCTGGACCTGGGGTGGTAACACCTTTGAGGGTCCCAGCTATGGGAAAATAGTGAACTCCCAAACAAAAATCAACAGTACATTTTCTTTCATAATAAAATGACCAACAATGCGTTTTTATAGAAAAATGACAATCAGTGTATCACGACAAATAACATAAAATGCATTTTTATAGCAAAATTACCAACATCTAAAAAGTATACCTTTATCCTGAAAGTATAAGTTATATATATAAAATCTGTAGTTGAAAGCATGAAATTACGTACAAAATATTAAATACCTCATAGAGGCTGATATATCGCTAAACAAAATTAACCAACCAACAATATCTGTTTATACTAAAATTACCAACAATACCTATTTACAATAAAATTACCGACAATATATATTTAAAGCAAAATAACCAACGTTACATTTTATCTGTAGTTGAACACATACACTTGCATTCAAAATATATTTAGTTGAAGTCATAAAATTGCGTTGAAAATGTTTAGATTACAGCATTAAATCACTTATAGAGGTTGATATGATGATAAACAAAATCAACCAAGATTCAACCAACCAAACGTTCAATTCTGTGGAAAACTACTACCAATTTATTTTTTCTTCTTTGCCGTTGAAATTGTTCTTGAATAATTCGAATTGATACATCGATTCCGATGCGACTTCTTTGACAGATTCCTGATAATTTACTTTTAAAATTTTAAATATTTTGCATTAGTTAATTATTTGAGCCGACTACTTATTTTGGGTTCATGAACAGAAATCTCCACTTTAAACTTCCAAAATACGAATTTTTCTTTGCATCATAACTTCAGCCATATTGTGGGCGAACCTGAATGTATCACAAATCGAAACAGATAAAATCTCGAGCTAAAAGGCTTTTAATATTTACCACAAAAAATTAAGTTAGAAATGGATTGAGAGGAAATATTTGCTTGATGTATAAACAAAGCGTTATTTTGAAAATAAAATATCAATCCAAATATGTTAACCTTTTCGAAAAAAGAAATCACAAAAAGGGACAAACTTAAATTCGACAAAGTTTTACGGTGAATACTTTAACGTCAGCGAAATAGCGAAGTGCTTCCACTAAAAATCATTTTCAGCAATTGTTGAAAGAAAATTTGACATCTATTGCTTTAGATGTTAACAGATGAAAATCAATTCATCCCCACTTTCTTTTTGGATCGCCCGTCAGAAATAAGCGCAGGTGACATTTGCCTTCTTTCCATTATAAAATTATTACGTAAGTGACATTAACAGCATTTTCTATCAATTTCTATACTTACAAAAATGTTCCGTTACCTGACATTGCGCAAAAATGCATATACATATGCAAATGTTACATGCGCTTATATTGAATTTTATCATGCAAATATTGAAAATTACACGTTGTACTGCGAATCAAAACGTATTTAGACATTTTCGTAACTCTTCTCCTTTTATGTGCCGTGTTCATTCGGGATCGCGGGTGATCATGGCTCTACATAACTTCCTACCGTTTTCGTTCTCAGTAATGTTCGCTTTTTTAATATCTCTTCTGCCATTCATTTACACAAACTTGTAACGTAGGTTACTGGCTGTTTTCGTCTGTACCTCTTACCTTCGATGCGTCCTGTGAGTGTCAAATTTATTAGGCCCTCTTTCCTCATTACATATCCCAGAAGTCTAAACTCTTTCTGATTCAAAGTATAAATGATCTTTTTCTGCTCCCTTTTTCCTTACAACTTATTGTTCCTTCTTGTGATAGTGTCACTATTTTTTTCTAGAATCACATCTTTATTGCCTCAAGTCCTCTCTTCACCTGTCCAGCATTCATTATTTGTTATGGGTCCTTACCTATAACTACAGAATGAACTCTTCCTAACGCTATGTATACTACGCCTCTCAAGAGAGAGAGACGAATCGAGTCGAGCCGATAGTAGTTCACTCCAAACCAGACTGACAGTCATACTAACACCTTCCACATCTTCTATTATTATTCCGTGTAATATATCTTCGTTATTTCTACTGTTGTGTTCGTGTTCTTCCTTGGTCCTAACCTGGACCATAACATTGTTGCGTAGGAAGATTCGTATTGCATAATTAATTTGTTTCTAACGAAACTTTTCTGTTTCGTAATAGATTGTTTTGTTTTTTGGAAGTTGCAATTCCAATGTAGCTTTGGATTTCAGTGCCACGTCCCTCCTTGGATATTAAAATATATCCCAGATATTTCAAATTCTGCATTTATTTTATTTTGACATCTGTAAAATTCCATGGATGTGGCGTGTAAGCAAAAACGGAATCCTAAAGAAAATGGCAACACAAAGAACACTTATACTCACAATCAGGAAAAGAGAGTTGAAATTCCTTGGGCACATAATGTGGTAGGAGGGTTTGGAAAACTTAATCCGCAAGTGGTAAATTCAGGGCAAGACAGGTAGAGGAAAGCTGCGTGCCATTTACCTGACGAGCTTGTGTGAATAGATATCGGAATCGTGTGGTGGCTGAAGTCTTAGCAAAGCGAGAAAAACTTCTAAGAGCTACATGCGATAGGAAGTTGTGGAGAACCATGATCGTCTATGTCCTGAAGTGACGCGGTATAGAATTTATATTTCGCATCTTGGGAGTTTTTTCTTGCTGGCAAATATACAGAGTATCTTCTTAAAATTGATGGTTAGTCCTTTCTTCCCGCTTTCCTTCATTATCTCCTCTCGTTAGTTTATTTAGTTTTCTTTCTGTGTCCGCTATCAACACCGTATCAGCTGCGCATTTTCTATTGTGAAAATTGTGCTCACCGATAACAAATCCTGGTAGGGTTCCAAATTCTTTAGTATAACCTCGCTTTCAAATTTTCTATTAATATCTGTCTATATCTCTGAGATGAGGTATTACAATTACTTGAATTACTTACATTATTCAGACTGTTATCCTCATCTTCATAGCAATATTCACAACGTTTCGGCCGTTGTGTGCTTCGGCCTTCTTCAGGTGATTGGAATTTTGAACCAAACCCTTTATTTCGTCCACCGGGGTAGACTGTTATAGTTCCACGTGCCATGCCTCTTCCGAATGTCTCAGTTATTTTCTCTTTAACTCAACTCTTCAGGTTTTGGTTCACCACTGCTGTGGTCTGGTATTGAAGTCAGAACGCTTTGGGTCTAGTCATACGGCAATGAAGATGTGGATAACAGACCGAATAATGTAAATAATGCAAGTTTTCCATTTATTTTACTTAATTTATTCATATACCTATTATGAATTCTGGCGTATTCTAATAGCTCCTCAAATAAATCAAGAGTTGGTAGTCGTTCAAAATACGCTATTTTCTTAAAAATTAAAAAAAATATCAAGATTGTTAATCATGTCAAGGTGGTATGTCATAAACACGTAGGAAGTTACTGAAAGTGAAATAAAATTATTACTGCTGTATCTGCTCAGATACTTCTACTATATATCTTTAAGATTCGTGACAAAATTCAAAGTAGGATTTTTGATGTAATCGATCCACACCTGGCATCTCGACATCAGTCATTTTCCCAACGACCTGACATGATTTCCCTCAGTCTTTTCTAAAAATATTTTCATGGCAATTGTTCTGATGAGCTGTCCTCCTTGTTGCTTCGACTGCATGAATTAAAGCGTACTACTAGATTGGCAACCAGCTCTCATTGTTTACTGTTGAACTAGCTCAATGAAACCGTAATTTCTATTTCAATAGTTTCTTCTCTCGCCCATGGAACTGCCTCTCGATTTATTGCTTCTCTGTGGCCTGCAATCTTCAAAAATTGAAACGTCATTGACCATCTTGTCTTTCTGAGTCCTGTACTTTTCCTCACTCTCTTCTCATTAAAGTTCTCTCTTTCACTCCCTGTAACCCCCACCCTGCATCGTAATGGCCTTATCGCCTTGCTGGAGGGTAAAATGATGAAAAAAAATGAAAACGTTATTTTGGAGAACGGACAATAAATAAAGCTAAATTCACGAAAAGATACGATGGTTATGGAGAAAAAAGATGGCAATCGATAATTTTTCAAAAACTTCATATCTGCTTAATTTCGTATCCGAAACGTAGACAGAACAATATCTAAAGAATTTAATGGATTTAATTTTTATCCAAAATTTTTATTACCTCAAATAATCAGATTGAAGAAGATGTGCTTTTCTTAAGAAGGCAAAATATAACCTAGCTTGGCAATGACGCCCTCCGTGACCGGGCGGGGAAAGTATGCCTGATCAAACGATGGTTTCCCATAGAAGGGGGTCGCAGGTTCGATCCCTCCTGGAGAACATATTTTCTCTATCAAGATTTCTCAAATACGCAGGCCAATAGCCTTAATACACACACAATTTACGTTATTCGGACTATTGTCCTCATCTTTATCGTCATATTTATTACAACGTTTCGGTCGTTGTACGCTCCGGCCTTCTTCAGGTGGCTGGAATGTCGAACTGAACCCTTTATTTCGCTCACAGGGGTAGACTGTTCTAGTTCCATGTGCCATGTTTTTAATGGATGTCAGTTATCTCTTGTTAATTCCCCTCTCCAAGTTCTCCACTGTCTTAACCGGGTATTGAACTCACACTCTTTGGGTCCTGTCACTGGATCTAACTAATGC
>OZ038480.1:29984412-29986912 GCA_964036315.1 Acanthosepion esculentum | reverse complement strand
TCCATTGGCTTTATTCATTAGAGATTTCTGGAATCTAACCGGAAAATCTCTGTTGAACTTTACTGCCAGTAACAGGGTGAAATGCATATTCAGAAATGCACTGGTTAATTGGTGATGTCCAATTTTACTTTTTGATAATTCTCAGGCGTATGTGGTCATGATGACAATGTAGACGCCCAAAAAGTTGAGATACGAAGCTTCGTCCCATTCACCATATTCCCTTGATCTCTCGCTCACTGATTACCAGTCTTTCAAGCATCTTGACGATTTTGTTAAGCTAAAAGACAATTCGTTGCAAAGAAAATGCAGAAACTGCATTCAAAGATTTCTTGTTATCCAAACTTTTAGCGTTTTATCGTAAAGGCATAAATATCTCGATGGCTGAAATGTATAGATGTTGAGGGTTCTTGTGTTGACTGATTTAAACATTGTTTAAATGCATTAATTAAGGAATAAAAGGTGATACAAAAATCGGACAGTATTTTCCGAAAAATAAAAACAATATTAATAGGAGTGTATTCAATATGAGTTGTAGCTATCTATCTAGTGGGTGTTAGTGCAGACCCATATCAGCTAAAAATAATTGTAACCTGAGGATGCCTAGAGGGTCTCCGTTTTCTATTCTTTCACAAACTGAGCGATAATTGCTCTCACCTACTTCCCCTTCTTTTTACCTCTAATAAATATTAGACTCCATACAATCCCTTACAGACCTTTTTTTACCATTCCTTTACATCAGATCGTTATGTAGGGTACTCAGCTGCTTTACTTTGCCTTCCTTGCTTTTAGTGTGTTCTGTGAGTTTCAAACTCTCCATGCACACTTTTCTCATGTGTCAGAGAAATTACAACTTATTCTAATTCAAAGTACGAATTATTCATGAAATATCGTCGTTACTCTCGTAGCCAAATCGTTGTGTATATCTTATGTGTGCCGTCTCCGTTCAGGATGTGAGCGCTCATGGCTCTCCACGATATCCTTTTTAGATCTAAATGATGTGTGCCTTTGTAAAATCCCCCTCAGATTCTATCCATTTACAGAAGTCTGGCAAGTAGATTACTCGTTGTTGTCTTCTGCCCCTCTTGCATTCATTGTGTCCTGTGAGTATCAAATTTACCAGGCGTTCTTTCCTCATAATGTGTTCCTGAAAATTCAACTGGTATTATGTATAATTGTACTTTTTAATTCCATTTTCTTTAAAACTTCCGCGTTGCTTACATATTTCGTTCATGGTAGTATCAGCCTCTTTTCGTAGTGAGACATCTCATCTGCTTCATGTTCTTTGTTCATCGACAAATTGTCCCGCATTCACTGTCCCATTTACTCAGTAGTCCAGCACTTTTAATTGTTTCTAACAAAATGTTTCGGTTTCTTAATACTTTATTTAGTTTTTCGAAGGCAGCTTTTCGCGATTTTAAGGTATGGTGCAACGCAAGCTTCCCGTCGCAATTTAAAATTTTTGATATTGTGCCGTAATAAGCTAACTAAATATCTATACGAACCTAGGTATCAGTTTTTATCAGAATTTCACTAATAATATGCCGCGACCAGTTCGACGATTGTCAGGCGTTGCTTGTCGTTCTCAGGACGTCGAAGGGTGAAGTTTAACGCAAAATGGTCTTCTCCCAAGTGAAGGATCGGTCCACCTCCATCTTCCTATCTTTATTTGATCTTCTTTCTTACGAAGCTTACTAAATATCAGCTTATTTGAAAGGACAAGAATATCTGTAGCCGAGAAACGTAAGTAGAATATTGCCGAAGAAGTATTATCCTTGTAAGATGTTTTTGCTGTTACTGAAAAGCATTTTCAGATCAGATCTTTTGTAGTTTTTCTCACCTTCATATGTACAATCCGTAAGTGAAAATAGAAATCTCTCCCCCTCTCTCTCTCTTTCCTTACGGATGGGGACACCAGAACAAAAGCTGTACACGAGTTGAAACATAACAAAAGCAACATAAAGAATGCGTTCAATAATCTGGAAACATCTGGGACGGCGGCTTTATTTATTTATTTATTTATTTATTTATTCATCAAATATGAGAAAAACATGTTTTTGAGAATGTTAATACCTACCCAGTCCATTACATACAGACCATGATAGAAAAAAGATAATTATTTATAATTATCCTATGTCTATTCTTTCATAGAATACATAAAGTCTGAATTACTCAGAAGCGATTTAATACCTAATAAATTTCACGCCTTCAGTATGTTAACCAAGCAGAGAAAATTGTTATTACACTGAAGTGTAGTCAGGAAAGAAGATTTAAAAACAATATGGAGAAAGGCAATCAATTAAAAAAAATATATATTCGGTTTAGACTGTGATAGATCAGGTTGACAAGGATGAGACTTTTTCCTTATTCCATCTCCCTTCTTTCATACCCGTCCTTGGTATGACGATAAACTACGTCCGGCAGCAAGGCCTATGACCAGGAGGTTTTGAGGAGCGTGGAACCACCTCTTAATTGCTGGTGTTTCCAGGTCCACCCTGATCTG
>OZ038480.1:29791912-29979412 GCA_964036315.1 Acanthosepion esculentum | reverse complement strand
GAGTAAGAGTGAGAGAGATGTGAGAGTGAAAGTTAGAGTGAGAGACAGAGAGAGAGTGAGAGAGAGTGAGAGAAAGGGTGAGAGTGAGAGGGGGTGAGTGAGATAGAGTGAGAGAGAGTGAGAGAGACAGTGAGAGAGACAGTGAGAGTGAGAGAGAGCATTTGTAAGGCTTAATAAAGTTAATCTCGGAAATAGCAAGAAATACTGTCGAATGAAAAATCATTTGAAAGATTTCATCCTTTAGGATTTCAACGGACTAAAATCATGTTTACGTTGATGCGACTACACATGCGCACAAAGGAGAGCAGACGCTAAGAATTTTAAATAAAATTAATTTAAAAAAAAAATACTTTACTCTATTTAATTTCATTTACTTTTTCTTTTTTTGCTCATGTTTCTATCACTTTTGCTACTAAATATCTCACATTTTGATACTAGAAACTATCAGAAGAAAGGTGAAATGTTGTAAGAACATTTTACTGTAGATGCTCTAAGAATTAAAGCACTTTCTATATATTTTTATCTTATTAAATTACTTTCTCTATCAATTAGAGCAACATTTTTTAAATCAAAATTATGGTCAGTGTAGTTATGGTGAGCATGTAATGCACTCAGTCTATTGTTTCGTAAAATATCCCTTTTGTGTTCACATAATCTTTCATTAAAATTCCTTCAGGTTTCACCTATGTATTCCTTGTGGCAATTATTACGGGTGATGCAGTAAAATCCTCTCTCACGTTTTAGCATATTATTTTATTTTGTATTAATTAAGTCTTTCATTGTTTTAAAAGTAGTTTTATATTAAGCTTAGATAAATCCTTTTCAATTGTAGTTGTGATAGAGTTGGTGTGTAGGATAACACACCAACTCATTGTGTTTGCCAGGCAGATCCGCTTTTCTATTTTTAAATATTTTACGAGCCTTTTGTTTTGTGTTGAATATGAAATAATTAGGATTTTGAGGCGCTTAAAAGTATTTTCCATGTATTTCTCTTCATGTAAAAATCAGGGGCTACAAATTCTGCGTGCTCTTAAATAGAATCCAGTGATTATTCTGGATTTTATTTCGTTATCATAGTGAGAATAGAAATTTATGAGATCATTTTTATTAGCTGATTTGGGATGCGCACTTAGTTTTAGGCTATTCTTACTGCGTTTTCAAGGAAACGTAAAATATCGTTTGTTTCTATTTCATAAGTAAATTCTATCATGCTCGACTGTTTAGTTTATTAGGGTTTAGTGATTAGTGATTAGTATTAGTGATTAGTATTAGCGATTAGTATCGTGATGGAAATGGTAGTAACACGATTAAATGGACATCGGTTTGGTTTGGTTTAGTTTGTTTTGTTTTACCGCATATCAACCTCAGTCGGTTATTTAATGCCGACAACTGTTTTTCCTGGTAATATTTTGTTTTGTCAAAAATCTATTTCTGGAAATATTTTTTCCTCAAAAATGTATAGCTGATAATATTATTTTCAAAAACGTATTGCTGGTAATATATTTTTTTTTAAAAATATATTGCTGGTAATATTTTTTTTCTTCAAAAATTTATTTCTGGTAATAATGTTTTTACAAAGTATTTCTGTTATTAAAACCTACTTTTACACTTTTATAATGCTTTTTACTTCAGTTTCGAGTTAACTGTTTGCCCTTAGCTGGGACCCTAACAGGTGCTACCACCCCGGGTCAGAGTGGACCTGGTAACACATGCAAATAAGAGGTGGTTCCACGTTCCTCAAAACCTTCTGATCAGAGGCCTTGCTGTTGGACGTAGTTTATCGTCTTACCCTAGACGCGGATGTAGTTTATCGTCATACCCAGGACGGAAATGGACATCGGGTTATATATATATATATATATATATATATATATATATATATATATATATATATATATATATATATATAGATAGATAGATAGATATAAAATTAAAAGACAATAGGAAAACTGTAATAGTTTCCGACGCGTTTCGTCCGATGAGAGAAAAAACCTGCGCGTAGATTAATATTTGGGTAATATGAGCACAAAAGGGATCTCACAAAAAACAACTTGGCTAATGCACTAGTCATACATAGAAATAAATTCAACCACAATTTTGATTTAAAAAATGCTACACTCATAAAAAAAAGAAAATAACTCACTCAGAAAGAAAAATCCTCGAGAGTGCCGCCATTGAATATTACACAAATATTAATCTATGTCCAGGCCTTTTCCCTATTTCGCCATTCTTAACAGAATTACTTTACTCTCCCAAACACACGTACAGAACAGCATCAAGAAATCAAAAGAAAATGGTTGAATCCGTCAATACAGCAATAAAGACAATATCTCCACACGTGACAGTAAATTACATAATTTCAGTTAACAGTATAAAAATTGTGTTTCTAAATTCTTCCAGTGTCTAAGGACATTTTGTTTTGTTATTATTAGTTACTTCGTTTAATAAATTCATTCCGTTTTGCTTTGATAAAGTCCACATCGGACGAAATGCGTCGGCAACTATTACAGTTTTCCTATTGTCTTTTAAATTTATAAATATTGTCTCTGAGAAATTTTTCAGAGTTAAAGAGTTAAGGTTAAGAAACGGTTTACTTTCGTCCAACTTTGGCTGTTTATGAGGAAAGAAGATTGAAAGGCCTGTAATAACTAGAATACCGCTTCTGTGTTGTTAGTTTAAAATTTGGAGTGAACATGTTTCCTGCATGATGGCTGTAAAATAAATTTTAACATCACTTGTCAAATATGACTTTAATTTTAAATATACTAAAACAAATTTTCGCAACATAGACTGCTTTCTTTTAATATATGGACTTACAACATTTGTAATAATTTTCCTTTTTTCAGTTAGAATTGAATTGTCGATAAAAAAATAATTCGCAAGAGTGAAATTCACAAAAGCGTGGTGTAATTTGGCGAGAGAAAGGTCATTGGACATATTTCCATTTGAGATAAATTGATTAATTAATTCGTCACTATATTCTTTATCACAGCAGATTGCTTTTATCCGTTCTGTTTAAGAGATTGATTGTTTTGATTTTTACCGCTTATCAACCCTTTGCTTATTTAAAGCCATGAAATATTTCTAGATTTAAATAAAATGTTTTAGATAATAATGATTTAGTGATACAAGTCTTACAACTTTTTAAGAGAAAAAGTTCATGCATACGCAACGCTCACACACATACACACAGACACACACACACACACACACACACACACACACACACACATATATATATATATATATATATATATTACATGAATCATTCATACAAAAAAAAAGATATTGAAGTTAATGATATAAATGGCGAGAATACATCTTCGCAAACAAATTTAAGAAATTACATTAACCCCGAACCTGTAGATGAATGTTATGATCCCTGTTTATAAATTCCAGTTGAATAAGGTCTTTTAAAATTTTTTTACAAGCCTTTCATGTGCATACAGACATCATCAGGTATGAAAATATATTTGTTTTTTACATCCAGGTAATAACAGGACAACGAAAGAATACATGTAATCCGAAATATATTTTTAGAAATGTGTTATTGTTAATTGTAAGAAATTTTGGAGCGTGCGGTCGCAACGCTGAGGTTGAATTTTTAAATTTTAAGATAGTGCGTTTTTGTACTAATATGGTAATAGGAGAATTCTTTTGTACTGGTAGGTTTTACAGTAAATGTGGCATTTTTCATTGAAAAAGTTACAGATTTTGTCTATTTAAGAAGACTTTTAGAAAGAGCAAAATTATTCCTAAAATTTTGTTTAATATTTTGGTTTGGCTTAGTCTGGTTTGTTTTGTTTTACGCCATACCAACCTCAATAGGTTATTTAATGCCGACAAGATCTTTATTGCTGTTAGTATTCTTATTCAAACATGTATTGCTGATAATATTTTTCTTTTTCAAAAATGTATTTCTGGTAATATTATTCTTTTTAAAAAATGTACTGTTCGTATTTTTTCCAAAAAAGTATTGCTATTCTTAAAGCCTATTTTTACACTTTCATAGTGTTTGACCCCTCTTGGGAGTTAACCATTTGCTCATAGCTGGGACGGTAACAGGTGCTACCACCCCGGGTCAGGGTGGACCTGGGAACACCAGCAATTAAGAGGTGGTTCAACGCCCCTGTAAACCTCCTGATCAAAGGCCTTGCTGTCGAGTGTAGTTTACCGTCTTACCCAGGACGCGGATGTAGTTTAGTCAAAATTATTATATTTATGTTGCAAAATTCTGAATAATAACATTTTTAGTGAATTTCATACTTTAAAATAATTCAATTACACCACAGAAATGTACTGTTTCACCGCGTACATTTTTGCAATATATTTTTAAAATTTGCAAAATATTAAATATACTGAATTTAATTATACATAAACTTTCAGTGATAAAATTATTAAATATCATTTTTCATTAGTTTAGCAGTGCGAAATGTTTTTCTCGTGTTTATGAAAGACGGTAAAATTAAAATTACACATACATTAAAAAAAAATACTTGTTAGAAAGAAAAACACATATCCAGAAAAATAAAATTTTATAATCAATATCTTCATTGTTACGAAGAACAATGTCATAGAGAAAAAATAACTTTGTGATAAAATATTTAGTGACAAGTTCTTTTTTCTAATAAAATTTGTTTTTAAAGTTAAAATACTGTAAATTCAAAGAAAGTAAAATAGATGAATCTTCTACTTACATCAGTGTTTCAAATAATAAACTTAATATTAGGTCATCCCATAAGTTCTGTCCGAACTTTAACTTTTTGTTAAAATGAACGAAATTTAAAGAGTATTTTATAATGTCTAATGGAGCTGAACATTACTTTTATGTTTAGATGCATTTAAACTGATCAAATTTTATTTCAGAGAACAATAAAATTAAATTTTATTTGATCAAAACCCTGCTAACATGGAAGTACCCAAGAATCATTTGAGGCACATAATGCTTTATGAGTTCATGAAAGGAATCTCAGCAGCCGAAGGGGCTAGAAACATTCACTCAGTTTATGGAGAGGAATGTGTGAATGAAAGAACTTGCAGAAGATGGTTTGCAAATTTCAGAGGTAGAGATTTCACCCTTGATGATGATGATCGAACCGGACGTCCAGTTGAGTTTGATGAAAAGCTTCTTGAAGCAGCCCTTGAAGAAAATCCTGCTTTATCAGTTGAGAAATTGGCAGTGGTTCTCAGTTCAAACCATACAACTGTTCGTCATCTTCAACAACTTGGAAAAGTTCCTAAACTTGGAAAATGGGTGCCTCATGAATTGTCTGAAAACAACCTGAAATCCCGAGTTGACATCTGCTCTTCTCTCCATTCTCGCCAACTTGTTTTACCCTTTTTGGATAGACTTTTGACTGGTGACGAAAAATGGACCTTTTATCGAAATGTTAGGCGTTGTATACAGTGGCTTGGTAAAGGGGAAGGACCCCAGCCACAGCCGAGAAGGGAACTTCATGGGCAAAAGGTTCTTCTTTCAATCTGGTGGGATTGCCAAGGAATAATCCACTTTGAATTCTTACCACCTAATGCAACAATTAATGCTCAAATATACTGTCAGCAATATACTGTCAGCAATGTCCGCAATATACTGTCAGCAATGTCCGCCCTCAGTCGCATACCCACCAGGTCTTTATAGGCATCACTTTGGTATGAACCCATCTCTTTTCTCACATAGCTACCAGTGCAGATGTGTTGGTACGTAGTCTAGGGAAAGGATAACTCTTAATTTAAAACTGATTGGGCCCGGGGTCGTTGATTGAATCTGTAATTAAATGTAACATTTGGTCACTTGTTTCAAAATTCAAAATTCGGACAGAACTTATGGGATGCCCATATATATATATATATATATATATATATATATATATATATATATATATATATATATATTTAAAACTGATTGGGCCCGGACTAGTAATTCCTCTTCGTAAAAACCAATTTACTACAGAAAAAAAGTAGCCACAATATCTAGCATAGTGGGGCTGTGAGTTTAACGTTGTTTACTCGTCGCCCCACTAGGATGAGATGTGACACAAGGTCTTTTTCAAGTGGGGGCCCGTGCGCGTGTGCAATGGACAAAAATTGCCCACAGCCCCCGGAACCGTCGGTTGCGCTGGCACCGATAACCTCCTTCATGTGCAATATGAGCGCGCGGCCTCGGGAAGCTGTTCTCCAGAGCTGGGCACCTCTCAATATAATGTTCTCAGTTACCCCTCTGTCCTTTGACAGAGAAGCCCCTGAGCGCACTCTGCCCAAAGACAGAGACGCAACTGAGAGATGATAAGCCATGCGTTACAAATCCCTCCACGGAGGAATTTTCACACTGTGAGTTTAACAACACCAACTACAACAACAAAAGCATTTTATTGGCTTCTATTTTTATGACGTTCGAAACTAATTCAATCTTTTGAAATACTACTCATAATTTTCTAATATTTATAAGTCGTAGTCTCAACATTGATCAGTAGAAGCACATCTCGGCCACTAAAAATATTTTCTTCATTTGTAATGAAACTCAGACGTATTAACTGTCATAAAGAAGGGTAGATATCAAATAGCATTCCAATTCTCTTCTTTTTGGTTTCGAAAGAAATTTTCCAATTCCTCAATACTTTTCTTAGTTTCTGAAAAGTGAATTTCGCCATTGATTGGCGCGTTTAGATTTGTAAACGGTTATGAAGTCCATGCGATCGAAACTACAATTAGTTTTTATTAAACTTCGTTCTGGATCTTTATATTTCTTTGTCATGTGCACAGTTTACAATATGGCCGTTGTTTAGCGTGCAGAGAACTATGTCTATCATAGTTTTTACACTCACTCATTCACTCACTCAGTCACACACACACACACACACACACAAACACGCTCGCACACACACACACATACGCAAACAAGCACACACAGACACACACACACTGTCCGTGCTGTTTTAATCCACAGCAGGAGGAAGTTGATGTATGTTTTCACATGGGCAATAGTACGAAAGTGAATATGCGGAATCAACCGGAAATTGAACTTGATAACCGTATATCAGTCGTATCTATCTATCTATCTATCTATCTATCTATCTATCTACACACACATACAATGACTGCGCATTTTTTGTCATGGTTTTGTCTCGACTATTTATATATGCTGATCATTGGTGCATTATGGGTAGTAATGTCTTTGTATTATCCTTCTTAACTTTTGTGATCATTCAAGAAACGCTTATGTTTGAAATTATTCTAGAGACTAATGAGTAGATATAATTGTGGCTCCGAATAAGGTTATTTATTAACTTTTTACTCATTATCTTTTATTGATTACTTAAATATTTGTTGCTGATCATCATTATTATATTTACTTGTGATTATGTGGTCAATACTAGTTTGTTAATTTGTTTATTCTTTACTTAATTCATTTATTCATTTCGTGTTCTTGCTTATTTTGTTTAATTTTCCTTTGTTGTTTGTTTATCTTATTTTATTAATTTAAAGTATTGTCTGTGTTATGTAGATATGTATATTTAAATTGGTTTGTCGTTGTGTTTTTTCTATATGGTTGATATGTACTTTTTCTCAGATTGAATGTGACATTTACGAAATCTATTTTCTTAGATTAGTTTTATGTCTATGTCGAATAACGTTTTTTAAAAATTCATATGATTCTTAATGGTTTTGTTTGTTTATTCACTGTTAAGGTTTCTTATGATTATGAGGCCTTCGTCTCCGTAGAGATCTATGTCGTTTTTATATATTATCCTTCTTAGTTCATGCAGTAAATATATACCTATAAGCTCGTGACAACAAAATGTCCCATTGTGACTTCAACAGTTCCTTCCTTCTTTAGAGATGCGTCTTCATAATCAGTAATAAATAATGCGTAAAAAGTTAACAAACAACTGCATTCGGATCCACAATTATCTCCCCTTAATAGACTCTATAAAAATTTGAACTATAATCAATAACACACAACCAATAACCGTGAATATAATACCATATATATTACTACCCATAATGTACAACTGGCCAGCTTATACAAGTAGTCGAGCCAAAATAAAACAAACATGGCCTGAAGATTACGTTGAGGTATGGAACGTCGCCATTTGGTGTTGGTCTCAGTATTCAATTATATATATATATATACATATATATATATATATATATACATATATATATATATATATATATATATATATATATATATATATATATATATATATATATATATATATATATATATATATATATATACTATGAAATGGATTAAGTCCGACAACTATTTAATAAATTTTCTGTTCATCCGCAACTTTTATAGATACAATTTATTAAAGTAAATTCTCTGTTTATTTAATTAAGCAGTATTAATTACATTTCATTAAACAGTATTATTAAATTATATTTACCAGCCTGAATGTTCTCGAACGTTCAGGTTGGTAAATGCAATTAATACTGTTTAATTAAAAAACAGAACATTTATTTAAATACATTTTATCTATAAAAATAACCTATAAACAGAATATATATATATATATATATATATATATATATATATATATATATATATATATATATATATATATATATATATATAAAATAATCATAATAATACCAAGTCCGCTACTCAGAATTTCATGCATTTCATAAGGACCTCAGTTAAGTAGTCAGTTTATTCTATATTTTAAGCTTTTAGCTTTTTTAAGCTTTATCTTTTATTCTTACTATATATATATATATATATATATATATATATATATATATATATATCGTGTGAGAGAGAGAAATAGCGATTGATATAATTAAGTTATGCATGTACTTCTCCTGTGTTGTGTGTTTACGGCTATGGAACACTAGTTCTTGTACGATCTCCGAAGTTAAGCAATGTCAAGCCTGATGCTGTAAGCTTAGATGTGCGGTGGTGCAATGTATAACGTCTCGAAATTGGAAATTGGAGAACCGAATTCCAATTCCAGATTTGTTCGTTTATTAACTTGCGCGCAAATACCACCTGGAAAGGTAGAATCTGTGTTTTCTCACCCCAGCTATGGGTTAATTAGTAGGACTTATATCAGTAAATCATCATTATCGCCAAAACATTGTTACAAACTCTCTCTCTCTTTATATATATATATATATATATATATATATATATATATATATATATATATATATATATATATATATATGTTCTGCCTAATGATTGTTGGACACATCATTCAAATGAAAATTAATCTGCCTACACATCGTGGTCGTAGTGTGACTAACATATATATATATATATATATATATATATATATATATATATATATATATATATATATATATATATAAATTGATGGTCAATATGCAGTTTCGATTTCAATGATTGAAAAATTTGTTGTTTATTAAAGTTTTGCAAAATATTTAAAGCCAGAAAATATTTAAGCGTGTAAGAACTTTCGGGAGATAATCACTGATAATTAACCCAAAGCTTGGGGGTGGGAAGATGTGGTGGATTCATATCTTTCGCAAGATTATTTTCGCGTAAGTGAATATAATGAATCGGACTATATTTAGAACTTGGCTCTCTGAGTTCCAATTCCGAGCCATTATCCATTAAATAACTGAATGTGTAGATTTTATATATAATTCTAAAGTGACAGGAAAATTTTTGCGCTAATATAACAACTCTAATGATTTGTATTAAAACATTTATAAGCAAAAATATGAGAAAATAAATGAAAGCAACTTGATTTAAAAAATCGATCAAAAACTGCTTAATTTAAAGGATAAATAAAATATTTAATAGAGAAAGAATTTTACATACACGAAAACATACCATTTCAAATTTCGTATAAAACCAAAGGATGCACACATTACAAATGGCAAAGGAACTGGACGCCAGGCGGATTTTGATAAAACAAAGCAAGTAATGGAGAGACACTGAGGCTCTGTGAAGTGGTGCTAGTATAAAGCATAGAATGCAAACACATAATTTTATTAGCATGGATTGAGCTTACTTGGTAGCGCGAGAAAAATTCCTCTTTTAGTATATTTTTTGGAAGATTTACCATTGATGTCGGCTGAATTCGTATATATATATATATATATATATATATATATATATATATATATATATATATATATATAAAACGAGAGCGAGAGTGAGAGAGAGAGAGAGAGAGAGAGAGAGAGAGCAGAGTTGTGATGGATAAATTTTCGTCCAAATTAAACAAAAATGAAAATAATACTGACATCTCATTTTAACAGATATATTTACCAAAATTACACAAAACTGTCTTTAAATACTAAAGAGAAAATGTATTCAATAAAATTGTCATTGGCTTCAGCCACGGCGTCCAGGCGACTTCGAAATCTCCTGCAACTCTTCTGGACGGTTTTCTTTAATTTCGTGAATGTTGCCATAATCCTTGCCTTCAGGTATTCTTTGGTATAACAAGGAGTTGTGTTGGTCTCTCGCACAACTGCGCGCCATACATAATAAATATCAAGGAGGTTACAGTCTGGGAAGTTAGGTGGCCATAAGGGGTGATGTGGTCGTAGAAATTCTCTGACAGCCATGACAGGGTTCTGCTTGTATAACATGTTGTGGAGTAAATTGCGTCATGGTGATCTTTTCCCCTACAGACGGTGACCAACAGACCGTACTATACGGTGTAGTCGATAAAATCAAAAACAAACAACGGGCATGAAATGAAATACATAATATGCCGATAGTTTTGATGTTTTTTCGCCCATATGTGTCGCTTATGTTTATGCGCTGGTCTAAGCAGTGGTTTCCTAGTAGCACAGTGGCCATTTAAACTCGCTGCAGTGAGTCTTCTCCTAACTGTTGATGCAGACACATTAGCTCCGCTGGCTTCACTTACTTGTGCAGCAATTTGTGGGACTTTCAGATTGATGATTTTGATGAACTTATCTGGTCCTTTGGAAGTAGATTTTGGCCGACTTGACCGCTTTCTGTCGTTATTTTTACCTGTTTCCCCGTTTGTCACAATAGCGGAGCGAACTGAAGTATAGGAAACTTTAACCTTTTTTGGCTATATCTCGGAAACTATAGCCTTCAAAACGTAATATGACGATGGTTTGCCTCTTCTTAGGTAATAAATTACATTTCTTGCCTCTATTAAGATTGAATCAGCAAAATTGAAATTATTGTTAATATTTTTAATAATTGAATGTGTAACACATAAAACCAATTTATGAAACATATATCTAGTTGTGTTTCCTTATATGACAACGCATAAGCAGTTCTAATAGTGACTCTGGACTAGGTTGTTGGAAAATGAAGGGCTCTAAAACAATTTAGAGTCAGCCTACTCGCACTCGGAGTGCTGGGTAAACGCGGTACTGCAATAAAAATGTTATTTCCTATCAAATGTACTCAAACCTTGTGCAATGTGCTATTTCATGTAATTTTATCGAAAAACTATCTATATTTATAAAATTGAACATAAAAGTCGGCTTTGAAACACATAATTTTGTAAGTAATATAACATTTTTGGAGGGTAGTGTATATATATATATATATATATATATATATATACATATATGCGTGTGTGTGTTAATCTTTGATGAATAATTTACATTACTTCAGACAAGCTGCTTGGTGACATCGATAAAATAATGTCAACAAAGACATAATTACATTTCTCTTGATAGTCATCTTCAATTATTTGTCTCGTCGATAAACTCTGAAATTGTAGTTTGTTTTCTGCTCATAAAACCGTTCTTCAGGTATTAAAAAAACTTTCTAATTTTACAAATGTCGTCTGGTTGCAAAGCAGCCAATGAGGATATTTCAAATATCTTTTCAAATGAAAAGCCACCATTTCAAGGCTTTAGCTGATAATTGTAGTCTTCGCTAAATCTTTGACCTAATTCGTAATTTGAGGTTTGCATACATCTGATCACCTATTTGGCTGTTAATGCTGGACAAATCTTCTTTTTTTTTTTACATATAAAGAAGACACTTGAGTCGACAGCGATGTCGTTCTAGAGAAGAATTCTAGAAATTACATCGACGGAATATGTAGCCAACGAGGAAGTTTTACGGTAAATAGGCGCAGCAAAGAAACTGAAACTGAATATAAAAAAATCTAGACAGTTGAAAATTCTGCGACGCGTAATTAAGAAACAGGACCTAAAGAATTTAATGCTTACATGAGACACTGAAAGCAAGAGAAGCAGAGAGAGAAAGTGAATACATATTTAGCAGGCTTGTGTGGGTGCATAGCAAAACAGCGAGGAAAAGGGATGTCAAGGCGATAAAAGATACGTGGAGCGGCAAAAGATAGGAAGCTGTGGAGAGTTATGAACCGAATCAGAACATAAAAGAAAAAGAATATACATAGGTTAACTATAACTAAGTTTTAAATTAAAGGCTTCCATACATCACTGAAGCATTAATTAATTGCTAATTATGGATTTCCGTACATCGCAAAATCGTTACTTACATTGTTTACATTAATCGAACTGTTGTCCTCATTTTCATCGCCATATTCACAACGTTTCAGCCAATATAAGCTCCGGCATTCTTCAAGTGATTGGAATTTCGAAACGAATCCTTTATTTCGTCCACTGGGGTAGATCCCCTGAAGAAGGCCGAAACGTTGTGAATATGGCAAAGATGAGGATAACGGTCCGAATAATAATGCAAATAATGTAAATAATCATAATACATCATCTCAGAGATAGAGACAGATATTGAAGAAAAATTCCAATCACCTGAAGAAGGCTGGTGCATACAACGGTCGAAACGTTGTGAATATGGCAATGAAGATGCGGATAACAGTCCGAATAATGTAAATAATGTAAGTAATTATAATACCCCATTTCAGAGATAAAGACAGATATCGCAAAATCATATATATATATATATATATATATATATATATATATATATATATATATATATATATATATATATAAAATGCAGTTGCTATTTGAGGATTATATAAAATTTAAAAAATAAAAATTCAATTTATGACTTGAAATCTAACATATTTGGGCGAATATTGTTATTTAACCATTATAATATAAAAAATGTATGGGTCAGTGATTTTAAGAATGTTCGTTCAGTGTGTGACGCGAGAAAATCTTTCTCTCCAGAATATGCGATATATTTAGAAATTCTTGATAAACTTCAAAGAAGAATCGGCAAGATTATTAGTCCTGACCTGGCCTCTCGGCTTCAGTCACTTTGCCCATCCTTGTAAAGTTGCTCCCTGTGCCTTTTCTATAAATACTTTCATGGTAGTTGTTCGGATGAGCTCTTCGCTATGGTACCTAGACTTTATGGATTTAAGCGCAGCACTTAATTGACGTCGAGATCTCATCAATTCACAGCTGAACTGGTTAGATGTAACTGTAAGTTCTATGCTAACGGTTTCTCTTCTCTCACTTCTCGCTTGTGGAACTCTTTTCAGGCTCCATTTAATCTTCAAATATTTAAATTGCAATGTCAATCGCTATCTGCTGTCTTTTTTATTCCTCTTTTATTTTTCTCGCTTTTTAATAATGTTTCTGTTTTCTAATTCTTTCACCCCTGTCTTGCATGGAGTGAATTCGAATTATATATATATATATATATATATATATATATATATATATATATATATATATATATATATATATATATATATATATAAAAGTGAACATAGAAGTCAACACTTAGAGACGACAGTCTGTTTCATGTTAGATGCAATCGGCAGGCAACTAGTGCTGTTATTTTTCTCGGCTATTTATATATACGGGTCAGTGGTGCATTGTGGGTAGTCTATTTTGGCGGTTATTTTTACCGGAAGTCGTTTATTTGTTTATTTATTTATTTGTGTTAAATTATTTTGGTTGTTTTTATCTAATTTTATTTTATTTTTTATCTTATATATTTATTTATTTTATTTTGATCGGTGTTTTTATTAACATAGTAAAAATTTTTTTATATAGCTTATTGTGGGAAGTCTATTATGGCCGTTATTTTACCGGAAGTCGTTTATTTGATTATTTATTTGCGTCAAATTGTTTTGCTTGTTTTTATTCATTTTAATTTGAATTTTTTATCTTATATATTTATTTATTTATTATTCATTATTTTTTTTATCTTGGTCGGTGTTTTTATTAACGTAATAAAAATTTGTTTATATAACTTATTTAATAGTTTTGTTTTTGTTTGGGAAGATAATTAAAGCTATTTGTTGAATTTTGGGGTTGATTGTTGTGGTTTGTTCTGACTATTATTGACTGGTTCCACAGCATGATTTGGGAAAAACGAAACAAGTAATAATGACGTGCATTTATTAGCAAGGACATATTTCAAGCAGTTTGTGTAAACACAGAGAACATATACACAACATTAAGAACATTGGCAAACAAAACTATCATGTTTAAGTAAATATTACAAAGAGAAACATGTTAAAAGTCAAAGCAGTACATGAAAACTGATTGCTCGATAGTAATGTTTAGTGATAAATTTATAGCTACATTGGACGGACCTCATTGTTTAGAAATCTTAGTGGAAATACTCAACTTACACCCTTGTGTAAATTAATTGAAACAACCGCTTTAGTTTCCTTTCTTTCACCCTACGGCCAGTTTTAGAGTGACAGGTTGTAATCGATTTCTATTTTTTCTCTGATTAGGTTAATTGCACTGATGTGCAGTAATATGAATCTATTTTCGGGGTGTGTGATGAAATTTGTTTGGCCTTGAAAAATATTGCGTCATCCTTGATTGCATTAGATTTTATTTCGCCCAGACACTATTGTCTTGACTGTCGATTAGTTGTCCTATGGCTATTGTCTGCGATGGACGTTACTCCAAAGAAGCGTAATTCTAACATTATCTTGCAGTCTGCGCCAATTCCCTTCCTGCACATGTGACATTAGTTGACCGACCGCTACTAATACCGTAGGCTTTTCCTTACCAATCTAACATATCATGACTATTAACAACCAAAAATATAAATCTAAACCAGCTCAACAAAAACGCCTAAACCCCTTAACCTTCCGTTGTCCAACATTCATGGTATTCGTACCAACCTCTCCAATGTGGAATCGTTCCTCTTCAAAAAGTCTTCGGACATCCAAGCTCTCTGAGTTCACTTGAGTTTCCAGACCATTCATATATGTCTTCCTCTTCTTTCTCTACCGTTCTCCTTTCTCTCAAGACTGTTGCGTGCTAGATAGTATTTCCAATAATAAAGACAAGGCCATCTCGCCACACCCGTTTGCAAACCTATTCGTGTTTCGTGACTTTAAATGCCCACTATACCATGTGGCTTTAAACACTCTTTCACTGACCTCGCTAATCCAAACTCTTAAATTCTCAACCACTCAATCTCCCGCGCAAGTGGTTAACTTCCCCACGCGTTTCTCCAGTAACCATGACGAATACGCTTCTCTTCTTTGTCTCTCTTTTTTTTACCTTTATATGAAATAATACCGACAGAAAAAATCGCAATCGCACTGGTAACAATGATGGTGAGACATTAGATTTATAATTCCCAAACATTCGTATACAGATATACTCGAGGACACATGACTCAGTGGATAAAGATGTTGGTTAGATCCAGTTATTAGAACGCCCCCCAAGGGTTGTGAGTTCAATACCAGGTCAGTGGTGAACCAAAATTTGGAGAATAGAGTTAAAGGGAAATAAATAAGTCATCCGGGAGAGGCATGTCTCGTGGAACTAAACAATCTACTCCGGTGGACGAAGTAAACAGTTCGTTTCGAAATTCCAATCACCTGAAAAAGGCCGAAAGTTTGTGAATATGGCAATGAAGATGAGGATAACAGTTCAAGTAATCATAATACCTCATTTATATATAGAGACAGAAAAAGGAATTAATAAATGTAGTTTTCAATATTTTTAAAAATAAGGATTAATATTACAAGCTGAGATTCAGAAGGTATATTTATCATATGAGTATATCCGGATAAATTTAACAATATCTGTTAATAAATATTTCATTGCGAAATCAGGGACTCTGTAAATATCTGATAAAGAACGTTCTGCAGCAACTATAATTTAAACATAACTAAACCCATACTAGGTATGGCGATATTTTATTTTCAATTTTCAATTAAAATTTTTTTTTTTTTACTATATTTCGATGATTATCGCAAGGAAAATGAATAGAAAGTTTCAATCTTGAAAATGTGTTTACAAGGCATCAGGTTCACTGCTAATTAATTGAGGAAACTCTAAAATTAATCTAAGGGCAGTTTTACGTTAAAGCAAATGATATTTCATAAAATGTAATTCCAATCGAAAGTTTTAATAATTAAATTGTATCGCTGATAAAATAAATATGGAGATTTTTTATTGAAATCTAATAATTACTGGAATTTCTTCAAATTATTAATATATTCAACAGAACGATTTTTAAGAAGACATCCGCAGTAACTATAATCGATCTTTGGAACAATGATTGTATACTAGAAAAACCCTGTTTTCCTATTTTAATTTTCTGATGAATCTTAATTCTTATGGCAAGGATTGAATAAGTACAGAGCAAGTTCTACGACAATAGAATACCCGTGGAAATCCCCCTAATGCACTGTTAAATATTTGAGCTTAACAACTTTAGCAAAATATTGTAATAACAATCGATATTGACAACTTTTTCCATTTCACTATAACAGTTGAGTACAATGTTTCAAGAAAAACAAATTTTGGAGGTCTTTATCAAACTTGTCCGGATAGCGACATCATTAGATTTACACATAACACTAGGTTTCTGAGAATATTTATTTAGCGGTACATCAAAAGAAAACGAACAAACATAATGTTACACAGCATGCGACACAATTTTAACACAATATTTCGTTTTTAGACACATCCTGGTCAACAATCTGCGAGTTTCCACGCTGACCAAAGGAAATGAAAAGATCCACCATGTTTATAGAACGAATCGCAAATCATGCGGAGATAAGAATTTCTTGAAATTGGCCAGGTCAGAAACGACTTGGTGTAGCCTTACAGGGACGTACCATCCGTGACAAGGTGAAAAATATGGCCACGCGTTGCAGGTGTGTACTACCCACAACACCGCCAACCGAGGAGGTCAAGCAAATTGGAGGCCTCGGATCTTAGTTTGTGACCCTCAATATCTTATCAATATTTATTTTTTTTTACCTACATTTATATACGTTAAAAATAAAAATAAGTGCAACTGACTATTAAAGAACGAAAAATTTTCGAGGATTTCGTCGTCATTCATTTTTTTTCGTCTAAATCCCTGAAACTGTTTTGCGTTTGCTAAAACACTATATAAAATTCACTGTTTTTTAATCCATAATGCTGAATGTGTTGAAATTATTCAACATTTTAAAAAGAAAAATCTCAAAATTGCCGCAAAACATTGTTGATTTAAGCAGGAATGATATATTATGAAATGTCTCGAATTTGTATTTAGATACATTGTATTTATGTTCAATTTTTCTAGTAAATTGTCCACCTATATTGCATTTGATGCATTATTGTACATAATAATGCTACAATAAAATTTGTATTCTGTATGATTACTACCTTATGAAAATTGAGATGTAGTAGAATGGGCAGCGTATCATAGATTCGAGAGGGGGCGTATCAGAGATTGGGGCACGAGACAATTGTAATGGCCTTGGAAACGTCATAACGAAGGTCGAGCTTCCAGCAGGTTTAGAATATCGTCGAACATAATCCTAGCATGTCGATGTGAGTCATCACCGAGCAGCTCATGGTAGCGGATTTCACTATCAGGAGTGTGAATCAGGTAGACATTAACTTGGGACAATCATGTGGGGTAAACGAATCGTTTCATTAAGAATATTAAATCTATTAGGGATGTGAATCAGTTGGACATTAAGTAAAAGTCCGACAAGAAGAGAAGAGGGCAACTAAAAGTCAACATAATCTGGGACAACCTTGTAGGGTAAACGAATCGTTTCATTAAGAAGATTAAATCTATTAGGGATGTGAATCAGTTGGACATTAAGTAAAAGTCCGACAAGAAGAGAAGAGGGCAGCTAAGGCTCAACATAACCTGGAACAACCGTGTAGGGTAAACGAATCGTTTCATTAAGAAGATAAAATCTGGTATGCCTGGTTCTCCTTCGATGACAAGACCTTTAACCAGGATCAGAATGTAAACAGAAGGATAAGGGGTTCAGCATATACGCCACTGTAATGCGTACTATTTTCACTATGGCCCTAGGGATTGTGAGCAATAGGAACCCTGTTACGCAGTCCTCTTTTATCTCACCTTATGCGGCAGCCTACATTGAAATGCTGAAAACTGTCGAAGACCTGTCAGAGAGATTGATCCCGTACAAGCGTAAACGTTTCAGCAGGACTCTATTCCTCACGGAGATGACAAAAGTAACCTATAGGAGAGGCTGGCTGAAAAGCATCACGATAATTTTGACCTCAACAAGAATGACTAAGAAATCTAAGGAAACGGAAGCGCTGCTTCAGCCATTGTTCAGACATGGAGGTACCTTGTCGGCCATATTGTTTATGTGTGAATAAAAAGCAGGAGGATCGCTTCTGCTGATAGAAGTCACCACACGAAATTGCGTTGTCGTTGTTATTACAGACCCCCACCTTGCCAAGTTGTGACACCCTGGAACTGTGTGTGTGTGTGTGTGTGTGTGTGAGAGAGAGAGAGAGAGAGAGAGAGAGAGAGAGAGACACACACACACACACCAACCAGCTAACCAACTCACTATGCCAAAATAAAAAGGACTCGTTAAAGTTCATCACATAAATGATGGCCAACATTAACGAGACATGACCGATGCAAGCATGTAGTCGCTCCTAAGGTTTTCTTCTTGAGAATAGGGGTGTTTATATTGGATAACCTTTTTCCTGAAAAATCCTAGTGGCTTAAATCGTTGTTTTGTGAATTTGGTGTCTTTATAATTATGAGTTCAATCCCTAGGCAGGGCATATGTACTTGGTCTTAGATGAAGCAGAGTCTGCAATAACTGAGCAGTACTAAAAAATAAAATAAAAACTGGACGAGATATCCCTAGATATGAGCAGTGGAACCATAACAGTCTAACCCCGGGAGATTAAATAAAGGATTACTTGGAGATACCTGTAGGCTAACCAGATCACTATGCACCTGATGAAGGCCGGTGAATACAATGGCCGAAACGTTGTGATCACAACAATAAATATGAGGACAAAGGTTTGAATGTAAATAGTGTAAATAATGGTCTCATCATCACAGTAATTCAGATTGAACCTCTTCCTTGTGTTTATCTTTACGATGATGATAGTTAAGCCGTGCAGCAGTAGTTCATTAAATAGTTACACATACCACTTCTAATTCATCAAGTTTGATTCACGCCCTAAAATATAACCTGGTTTCAGAATAAACTCAGTAAAAATAAATTTGCTCTTATAGTTTTCCTGCACTCTTGCACATTTTACCTACCTACTTGCCTACTGTCATCTACCACAGAATCAACAATCTAACCCTCAATCCCATATTACAGTTAATTGTGAAGTCCATATTCTTTTTCGTCCTGGGTAAGACGTTAAACTACATCTGCGTCCTGGGTAAGACGATAAACTACGACCAGCAGCAAGGCCTCTGATCAGGAGATTTTGAGGAGCGTGAAACTACCTCTTAATTGCTGGTGTTCCCAGGTCCACCCTGACTCGGGATGGTAGCACCTGTTAGGGTCCCAGCTATGGGCAAATAGTTAACTATTACCAGCAATACTTTTTGAAAAAAATATTACTAGCAATACAATGTTGAAGAAAAATTATTACCAGAAACAGATTTTTGACAAAACAAAATATTAACAGCAATAAAAATTTTGTCAGCATTAAATAACCCATTGAGGTTGATATGCCGTAAAACAAAATAAACCAAACCATTATTTGTTTTTAATTAGTTTTGAATTCAGACATTTTTTTCTCTCATACTAGTTTCCAACCACGACTAGAGAGGCTAATTTTCTTTGCTATTTAACCCGTAGCTGGGGATGAAGAGAAGAGTTAGTTTTCTACCGTTCCCAAAGGCATTCGTGCATGTAACGAACTAATTTAGAATTCGAACTCTGTTCGTCGATTTTTTGCTCAGAGCCGCTAACGATTACACCACCTGCACATGAAACCCGCCATGTTTAGGATCCTATTTTATCTTTGAAAGCCTTGTCAGCTGCCAGCTTCACTTTTTAGAATGCTATGTTTATTTAGCCGTAAATAATTCTTGACAGTAACGACATGGGCCATCGTTCGAAGATGCCACGTCAACTGTCCTTGATAGAAAAAAAGAATTGAATTATCAGTAGTTTTTTCGGCAATTACTGATGATAGATTTTTTTGTGAATAACTGTTCGATAATTAGAAGTTGATGTATTTTGAATGGAGCTCGGCGTTCTTTTGTGTGCAACTAGATTGACTCGGAAATAGAGATGTCTTATAAGTCGGTACCCCCAATCCAGACACTTCGTTTCAGCTAACAGCTCATTTTTCGCAATTATGGCTTGCGTGACTTTGGACATGACCGCGTTACGTCTTGGCAATATATAAAATTATCCTTTCTTACCCTGTACATCTCAGTTGCGTTATGTTTTTATTGATCACAGTGGCCATTTCCACGTAGGACGCCGTAAGCACACCGTTATTAAGTTCCTATATAATAACGTTCGTGTTGTTTACTTTTGTAGAAAGTTCTGCATCGCAGCAACTGTAAAAATTGACGCAGGTTTTGGTAAGACGTAGATAGTGTGTTAAGCAATGATGTTAAAGAAGCCTACAAAGTTGTACTGAACTTTATGTCTACCAGTCTATTTCAACGACACTGTATTTTTCAACAACATGTTCTGACTTTTTGTTTCTTCTCCGCCATGTTTTATCTCCATAGCTACCGCTATCTTTGTTTTTTTTTTTTTAGAACAGGTTTTTTTTCCAAAGTCTTAAACTCGTTATATACGCGATTGATATTCGGATTATTGTCCTTATTTTTGTTGTTGTTATCACAACGTTTCGGTCGTTGTGCCGTCCGGCTTTCATCAGGTGTATATCGATCTGGGTATCATAAAGAAAATTCTGAACTAAACACTTTATTTAATTTACGAGGGTGGACTGTTCTCCTTCCGTAGCTCTTCTGGTTTAGTTCTAATTTTTTAAAAATTCGTACTGTTCAGTTATTTCTCACCCGTTTCCACTTGCATTGAGATTGAAGCCACATTTACTATTTCACCAATTCACGAACGAACGCTTGAAAGGTGTTTTTGTATGTAAATGTTTTTTTTTAATGGGCTGGTTAGTGAATTCCTAGCCACTATCCGTTACACTACACACATATCCCAAATTAAACAAAAGTTTTGTAAGGAAAGAGTTATAATATTTAGTGGACATGAGAAGTCCAAACTCTACAAAAATCAGTCAGTTATGTGTCATGCGTGATACGCGCTTAGGCCATCATGTATCTTTTCGATACAAGACTTTTCGCGCAGCACGTTGCCATTTCTTTCTGATGTAGACCAATTGACATCCAAGGCCCCAGTTTGTCCTGCTATTTACCTATAGCTGCGGGGAGAAGAAGAGGATTCATACCTTTCCCAAGAGTATTAGCACGTAAGTGAATGTAATGGATTCGACTGGAATTCGAACTCGGCTCTCCGATTCCTCAATCCGAGCAGCTATCCATTACTCCACTGTGCCTTCAAAATAGTTTTAAGAAAAAAAGAATTTCAATCGATAGTAACATTAATTGATCCGTCAATGTATATCGAAAATTTAATGTATGGAAACGATTATTTTCAATGTTACCATTACTATTCCTTTTGATTTAAAATTCTGTAATGATATCCGCATAATTCTTTTTTTCGAAGTAACTTTTCTGGTCTTATAGAATGTATTGCCTTTCCAGAAGTTACTTTCTTGCATAGCGAAGAAGAAAAGCTGGCCTGTCACTGTTGAGTTTAGTAAAATCACAACAGCATTCCGAATGGTTTGCTTTCGTTAATCTTCAAAATGAATGCAAGAGTCTATGCTTTGAATGTATGCTGGGTGTTAGGATCATTCCAGATCTCAAGCAGAACACATGTATACAATCCATTGCTAAAGAAGCTGGAAAAATGGTCGGTTAAATTCTATCATTCCAGGAAGTACTTGACTCCTTCTGTCATGGTTTATATTTGCAAGAGTCAGATTAGATCATAAATGGATTATTGCTTCCAATTTGGACTGTCTCATGATAGAATATATTATCCACGCTACAGTCTCTTTCCAATGGCCGTAACTATTACTTCTTCTTCTTCTTCTTCTTCTTCTTCTTCTTCTTCTTCTTTAGTGTCGTGTCCCTTTAGGACTTTGGCGATCATGGTTCTCCACAATTTCGTGTCCTTTGTAACTTTTAATATGTTTTATTTTTCCGCTATCTCTCCGAAATCCTAGTCCGCCATCCATTTGCTAAAGTTCTCCAGGTAGGTTTTGTGTTACTTTCTAGTAGCTCACCTACCTTCAATCTGTCCTTTGAGTATCATATTCTTCGTGCCCTCTTTCCTCATTGCCATTCAGCTCAACGTTGGAGCGATGACCTTCTATAAAAAGTGGACCATTTGTCTCTCTCTCTCTCTCTCTCTCTCACACACACACATATATATTTGAATCTTAATTTTTCCGTATAAAGTACATATGTATGTATGTAAGTAGAATAGTTCACTCTCAAATGACTTATTGGGTGGAGGTGGTTCCATGAGTCTCAGTGTCGAAATATTCAGAAGCTAAATGAACAATTTTATTTAAATTATGACTGTTCGATCTGTTGATATCAAGAACTTCAATTTCAAAGACTGATTGTCTTGAATAAGTTATCTTCCATTATTACCAGGGCCAATCGATTTGGGATGAAATACAATCTTTATTACTGTTGTTTTATGAGGGTGGTTACCACGCAATTTCCGTTGTTGGAACCAACTTTAATTACCAAGATATCGCCCTAAATACTAATCATACGTTGCACTTAAGCAAACATTTCAAGTACACTAACAATGTTCAAAAAACAAAGTCAATGGATGGACAAGAATAAATCTCTACATCTGAGCCACAAAAGCTGAGCTCTATAAATGCAATGTTGCGCGTGTGGTGGGATCCATGGTGTATTATTCATTTACAGTTCTTAAAATGCAACGAAATACCAAATGCACATCTGTAGATCCAGCAGCTGCAACATGTCTATAAATGAGCGTACACAAAACTGGTATTTTCTACAAAACTTTTTATGCGTATTTTTTATATCACACCTTCATTTTATATAGAACACAGTGCAAAGAAAGACTCCAAATTCTGGAGGCTGTTGTAATAAACCAGAAGCATCCGACCTTAAATGAGGGATATTTCTTTAGAGGGCACCGTATATTGAATTGTGTTTAAAAAAATACACATAAACATTTTTTGGCCGTTTAAATGACATCACTTTCAGTGACTTGAAATTGCTTCCATCACACGCGAGAACGACGTAAGTAAAAAAAAAGTTGCTAATCTACACAGAACAAATCTTTGAAAACGAATGTAGCAACATTCGAAAGTACTTAGGAAAAAAAGAGAAGAGTACTGAACTGCTATGCAATATCCATTCTCCTATATAGCAGTTAATGCTAGGCAAATTCCTCACGGATGATAAGGAAACTTTAGGCCATTGAGATGTGGTTCTACAGAAGGATGCTGAGAACACCGTGGAGGAAAAATTTGAGTAACGAAGAAGTTTTAAGGGAAATGGAAACAACAATAACTCTGTCTATATCTCCGAGATGAGGTATTATGATTATTTACATTATTCGGACTGTTATCCTCATCTTCATTGCCATATTCACAACGTTTTGGCCGTTGTACGCTCCGGCCTTCTTAAGATGATTGGAATTTCAAACCGAACCGTTTATTTTTTCCACCGGGGTAGATTGTTCTATTTCCACGTACCATGCCTCAAGGACACATGGCCCAGTGAATAAAGACGTTGGTTAGATCCAGTGACTAGACTCGAAATAATTGTCAGTTCAATACCAGGCTACAGCAGTAGTGAAAAAAAAACTTGGAGGGAAATAACTGAGACATCCGGAAGGGGCATGGCACGTGGAACAATCTACCCCGGTGAACAAAATAAAAAGTTTGGTTTGAAATCCCAGTCATCTGAAGAAGGCCGAGTGTACAACGGCCAAAACGTGGCGAATATGGCAATGAAGATGAGGATAACAGCCCGAATAATGTAAATAACAATGACGATTATAATTAGAATCAGAAAGATACAGTTGTTGGTTTGTTTATTTGTTTAGTGGCACATCGACTCTTTATGGGTCATTTAGTATCGAAATTTAATTTTCTTGGGAGAATTAGTAATTTAAAAAAATGCATTGCTGGTATTTTTTTTTTACTATGAAAATATTTTGCTGGTATTTTTACTATATTTTTTATACTTTCATAGTGTTTTGACCCCAGTTTAGGGGTTCACTATTTGCCCATAGCTGGGACTTTAACAGGAACTACCACCCCGGGTAAGGGTGGACCTGGGAACAACAGTAATTAAGAGGTAGTTCTACACTCCTCAAAACCTCCCAAGCAGAGACATTGCTGCTGGATGTAGTTTATCTTTATACCCAGGACGAAAGAGAAAGTTGTATTTTCTAGGACACATAATAAGGAAAGAGGGCTTGGAAAATTTGACACTCACAGGACATACTGAAACGACAGCAAGTAGCCTACTGAACAAGCTTGTGTAAATGGAAAGAAAGAAGGGGAGGGATAGTAAAACGAAAAACATTGTTAAGGTATCCAAAGAATAGGAAGATGTGAAGGAACATAATCGCCAACGTCCTGCAAGGACAAAGGACATAGAAGAAGCTAATGGAATGGTTTCTTGTTATCTTTTCCAAGGTTTTGAATTCAGCGTTGTCTTTTTAGACTAGCTACCATCTAAAGTTCGAAGGCACAGCGTACCTTTCAATGTAACCCGTAGATGGAAAGAGTGTAGATAGATTCATTGCTTTACCCAAGAGTGAAATAATGAACGTAACGTAGTTGGCTTGACTCCATTTCCCGTGTCGATACTCATATAATGAAGTGGGTGTGCCGAGAAAAATGATATCGCAAGATTCGAATATCCATTACTTAATATTACATTTTATTCAGCTGACTTCTTCAGTTACTCTCGGGGCGTCTGGGGTGCGAGCGGTCCCATGCCCTCTCCCGACATGCAGACCCCACATTCTCGTATTAAATCTGAGAGAGACTGTCCTCTCTTCTCTGGAGCAGTTATTTATATATAAATCTGTCCAACCTTTTCTCACGTGCTCACATATCAGTCGCAGCCTTGTTCGCATGTCTTCACCTCTCTGGATCACCAGTGACAGCGGATAAATCGCTTGTGTTAGAGGTCAGCTCAGGTCACCCCTGCTACCTGGCTTCCTTGACCGTCTGGTGTGAACATGGGTGCCGAGCCTATTCCAGCACAATACCAAACCCACTACGCTACCCGCAAAATATTCAGATAATATTCTTATTTATTTTAACATGTATCGTCAGTGGACCTTGAATTTTTACCTGTCTCGATGAACAGGCTTTTTTCAGAGACCTTCGTGCCTGTTGGGATTTAATCTCAGACAAAACATCAAGTAGAAGTTTTACATGAATTTCATCGCTAAAGATAGTAAGAAAATGGTCGGTTTTCCTTACTGCTCCAGTAAGTACCAAACTCCTACTGCTATCCTCTAACGGAGTAGCAAATGAAATACTGATTCCATATATGGACAGAAGCTGCCCAGTCTTCATTTTTAGTCTCGATAGTCTAAAAGCGTCTCCCCGTCCTTGTGAGTGATGAATTATTTTCCACCCTACAACCCCTTTCGCACAGACGAAACGTCATGAGACTCTTGTAGCTCTATCGCTATTTCCATGGAAAGTGGTCAGAAGAAATATATTCTATAGTATCACCAGTTCTAACCTTCACGGCTAAGATCCGCCGTGCCACGCCCATTGTAACGAACCACCTTCATTCCCTTCGTATTCCAGTGGTGAGATGTAAGCTCCACTCGAGCAGCTTCTACCCACGATGCTTTTTGAAACCAACACCCAAGAGGATGCTTCCTCGATCACTACAATCTTAACCTGTTCATGTTTAGTGCTAACCGTTATCTTCCCAAATTATACCCATAAACTATGCCTCTTACTCTGTAATGCTCTACCTTGAGTGACTCTTGGGCTTTGTACATGGTGAAAATCATTGTAAAAATGAAAAAGCTTTTAGTAAATTTACTTTTTTTGCTATCTCTCCTAATCGTAGTTCTGCCAACAATTTACACAAGCTCGTCAGGGAGACTTTCTTGTCTCGTAATACTTTGCTTAGCTTTTGGAACACACCTTTCGTTATCAAAATGCGTCATTAGTCTTCGGTGCCTAATTTTTCCTCTTCTGTTGAAACACTTCTAAGATGTCTTGATTTTTACTAAATCTAAAAAAAGAAAATAACCAATTAGAGAAATCAGAATTCTTCTTCATTCATCACATTACCATGGGTGTGAGATCGAAACTCACTGGGTGCTCCATGCATTCGTACTTGTGCCACATCTAGATTAAGCTTAGAAAATCACCATCACACTAGTATGGATACAAACATGATGACATTTCCATAGCAACAAGCCTAATAATATTTTTTTTATCTCTACAGTTTTACTTGTACAAGCCACCGGATAAATCCAGAAAAACAGATCGAAGAGAATTACCGTATAAACTCGATTATAGTGCGCAGTTTTTTAGAGGATGACACTATATACAGGTAAATTTTTGAAGACGTTAAAATTCTTGCATTTTCAGTGATTGGTTCCATTATACACAGGTAAATTGTTCTGGGGTGATTAAAATTCATGCAAAAAAAAATCAGGTGTCGTACTCAACATGAAGTCAACTTATACACAAGTATATACAGGTAATTTTTTGAAGACGTTAAAATTCTTGCATTTTCAGTGATTGGTTCCATTATACACAGGTAAATTTTTCTGGGGTAATTAAAATTCATGCAAAAAAAAATCAGTTGTCGTACTCAACATGGAGTCAACTTATACACAAGTATATACGGTAATTCAGCCGCATTGATTCCTCAAAGTCCATGATTACATCGTTTATAAAGTATGGGAGCAATTACATAAATTCGTTGCTATCCAAAATTTAATGATTGTTTTAGAAATGATTAAAATGGCAATTCGTTTTAATATTGACAAGCAATAAAACACCTTTCCTTCCGTTACTGATTGCTGCGATAACCTATTTAAATGTATATTTTAGTTTGTATTATTTTTCAGTAAACTGGATGTAGAATTTACAACTTCAGACCCGTCGTTATTTTATTACGGTTAGAAGCACGATTCTCCACAAGGATGGAAGGAATATTAGATTGTTAAAATTATAATTAATATCACGTGTGAAAATTTCAGAAAGATTCCGAAAACGAAGTAATATAATTAAATTCAAAAATACATTTCATCATTTGAGAAAAGAAAAGTTACCTACAGTGTGCCCAGTAAAAAAATCGGCAGATTTATTCTTTGAGAAAATACACCGGCTCTAATTGGTTCATCTAAGTGGCACTGTAAGAGGCCAGATCTGAATGTTATAGAATAATATATGTGGAGTCTACTCCTATCTCACTTGTAAAAACGTCATTGTGACATGGTCAATATTGATTTATTGAATTAGAACTTAACAGAAGCATGGGGTTAAATTCCTCATGACGCTATCCACAAAGATACTGGTTACCACGCTTACAACTTTGTGTTGAACATTCAGGCAAACATTTTGAACATCTTTGGTGATGATTAGTTTGTTCATGAATTAGGATAGCTAAATAAATTTCTTTCTGAATTTAGCGTTTTTTAAAAATTTATATACTTATATTATAAACTTTTACTTATATACTTGTTTTAGATATATACTTAAAAAAAACTTTTACTTTCTTTACATTATTCGGACTATTGTCCTCATCTTTGTCGCCATATTTATTACAACGTTTCGGCCGTTGTACGCTCCGGCCTTCTTCAGGTGGTTGGAATGTCGAACTCAACCCTTTATTTCGCTCACTGGGTTAAACTGTTCTAGTTCCACGTGTCATGATTAATGGATGTCATTTATCAGTTATCTCCTGTTAATTTCCCTCTGAAAGTTCTCCACTTAAGCCGGGTATTGAACTGACACTCTTTGGGTCCTGTCATTAGATCTAACTAACGCCTTTATCCACTGTGCCATGTGTCCTCAACGGTCGAAAAGTTGTAATAAATATGGCGACAAAGATGAGGACAATAGTCCGAATAATATAAATAATGTACATAATAACTCATCTCAGAAATATAGACAGAAACTTTTACTTATATCCCTTTTTTACTTATATTTTTATATTATAAACTTTTACTTATATACTTTTTTACTTATATACTTATATTATAAACTTTTACCTATATACGTTATTTTTTTTACTTATATACTTATATTATCGTCTCGTACAGGCGAATAAAAACAGGAAACCAAATCTCGTTTACCTAACATTATATCTTATTCAAGTCCAGAATTCCTCAATTACTGCCAGTCAATGGACTGGTGATTTTGGTTTCTCATGTGGATGTAACTCTCTTCTCTCTAAGGTAAATGTTTATATATTCACCTGTCATACGGCCCTTTCCATGTGCCGCTGGACCGATCTTGCGTTCTCATGTTGGGTCAGTCACTGACATAATTTGAAGCACGGATCTCCACCCCGGCCTGGAGGTCATCTTTCAGGTCAAACCCGTGCCTAGTTTCTCTGAAGAGCACTATCTTCTCTTCATCTGTTTTCCCAATCTACGTATGAGAGTTGTCTAAAAAGTGATGATTGGTCTAATTTAATTTTAAAAGGATTAATTAGTTTTTAATTAGTAATAATTAGAATTCTTAGGGTCTCTTTTGTTTAAAATCTATAAACCATTATCCAGGAGTAATCCTCACTTTAACTCCTCAGAATCTACTTTTAAAATAACTAGCGTAGAAAATAAAGCACTGTCATAGAATTTCTTGCTTGTAATGAGGAAGTGTTTTAAACATATACAGGAGGTTATGGAATATTCATATTAAAGTAAGATTATATTAAGCTAAGCACATTAAGGAAATGGGTCGGCAGAGTGAACGGTAATCTCAGATAGAAAAAAAAGGAAATTGACCTGTGTCAGGTCAGGTGCTGTTGTGTATACGAATAAGGTTAAACAACCTGATGTTTTATTGTAAAATTCTGTGAAAGACTTCAGAAAAGACATGATAATGAATGCTTCTAGTTACACAAAGGTCTGTGCAAAGTGGGCTTCGAGAATATTACTGGACTGCATGAAGAAGCAGAGGATGGCTACTGCCAAACAGTTTTCGGTGTTGTACAGCGTAAATAGCGCTGAAAGAACAGAGGTTCTCCAGTGATGATGAGACGAAAAGCGTAAATCGCATTTGGATATATATAAAAAAAGTAATCGGTCTTCTCCTAAATGTGAAATATTTCTTTTTATGTGCCCTGTCCTTTCAGGACGTAGGCGATCATGGCTCTCCACTTCCCCCTATCCCTTGTAGCTCTCAATAAGTTTTGTCCCTTTGCCACTTCCCATATATTTTTTCATTTTACTATTATTTTCATCACTGTCAAAGGACAAATATACATATCTTTCTTTTTCTTTTTATGTGACGTGTCCCTTCAGGACGTAGGCGATCATGGCTCTCCACTTCCCCCTATCCTTTGTAGCTCTCAACAAGTTCCGTCTGTTTGCCACCTCCCCCAGACCACGTTCTGTCATTCACTTGCTTAAGCCCACCAGGTATGTCATGCGTTGGTTTCCCTTGTCTCTCTTTCCCTCTATTCGACCCGTGAGTGTCAGATTCTCCAGGCTCTCCTTTCTCATTACGTGTCCCAGAAATTTCATCTGCCTCTTCCCGATGTTAAGTATACGCCTCTTCCTTGTTTGTAATCTAAGACCTCATCGTTGCTTACACGCTCGGTCCATGATATTCCTAGCATCTTTCTGTAGAACCACATCTCCGTCGCCTCGAGTCTATTCTTCTCTTTGAGGAGACAGTCCAACATTCACTGCCGTAAAGGAGGACAGATGTCACGTAACAGCTCAGTACTCTTTTCATTGTTACCAAAGAGATCCTCCCTGTCTCGCAATACTCTGCCCAGCTTTTGAAATGCGTTCTTGGCCTTCCCAATATGTCTACGGATCTCAGTGTCGCACTTGCCGTCCTCTGTCAAAACACTTAGCAATTGTTTAAACTTCCGCACCTGCTTGATTTTGTGTCTCCGACCTGCAAATTGCATTTCGTGCTCATCCTTTTACTGATGACCATGCATTCTGTCTTCTTGTAGTTCATGATTAGTCCCTTCTTCTCGCTCTCCTTCGCTAACCGCTGTAGGAGGTTTTGTAATTTTTTCCGCGTCTGCTATCGGTACTGTGTACAATGATTTAAAATGAAGATGTAAAACTAGGTTTGGGATCCTGAAACGTTTGTGTTCGCTGTGTGCATCTGCTATAACATGTGTTGTAGCTAATGAAGAACTGTCATTACTTTTGACCGTACCTCGTATAAATATACAAACACAGATATATTTAATTTTTAGACTTAGAAATTGAAAATTGAATCGCTTATACGGAGGTTCCTCTTGAAAGAACATTTCTTATTGCTTCAGGTGCTAAATAATTGAATCTGTTTTCTGTTAATTCTGCTAATGTACATCGCTGATAAAAAATATCTTTAATATTTTCCAATTTTTGTCGATGAGCTTTTAACCGTTTTGCCAAATATGTTCTTTTCCCCTTTGACACAGTGTGACTGGGTTTACTTTTCATATATAACGAATATTTATTTTTCAAGGAAAACAAAATGAAGCAAAAAATTATCCCTTTTAACATGCACTGTTACCTCTTAGCCTTTTCCAGGATTAATGTTTGATTACTTATTATGCGACCGCATTTGAAGATATAAAAATAGCACGTGCATATTAGATGCACTTGCATTTCAGCATGGGGTTTTCATGAATTTTTTAAATACAGGGTGTCCATAAAATTCGTGTGCACTTTAAAAAAATTATAACTTTATTTGTATTTGAGATAGAAATAATCTGTAAAAAAGGATTAGAAAGAAATAAATCTATATTTTTTAAAGGTTTTATTGACATTTTATTTAAGTTTCCACATGTCCCCCATCATTAGCAATACAAATGGTAATACGATTTTGCAATTCACGGAAAACATTTGCCAACTGATTTACAGTAATGCCTGAAATCACATTATTTATTTTAGCTATACTTAAAACTAGGTACATTAAACTTTATAACATTTTTTAGAGATTATTTCTATCGCAAATACAAATAAAGTTATAAATTTTGTAAAGTGCACACGAACTTTAGGGACACCCTGGATATTTAAGCATGTAATCCACATGATCAGTTTGTGCGAATGTCTACCAACTCGGGGAGAATTAAACAACAGGGGACATAAATTGTGGCGGCACATGACTGCCTATAAAAGGAATTACTAGTTAAAGCACGCTATCATTACATAAGAAAAAGAAAACAATTTTAAGCATAGCAGAAAATATTAATATATATGTAAATAAATGACAATAAGAAAACAGTAATTGCTGACGCGTTTTGTCCAATGCGGACTTTTTCAAAGCAAGAAACGAAATGAATTTAATCAAACAAAGAAAATTAATAAAAACAAAAATGCATTTCAGCATGGGGTTTTCATGAAATTTTTAAATACAGGGTGTCCATAAAATTCGTGTGCACTTTAAAAAACTTTGATTTGATTTATTTATTTGTTTGATTAAATTCATTTCGTTTCTTGCTTTGAAAAAGTCCGCATTGGACGAAACGCGTCAGCAATTACTGTTTTCTTATTGTCATTTATTTACAAATATTGTCTTCTCTAAAAGTTAAATTTGAGAAATTTTCATATATATATATATATATATATATATATATGAAAACAAACGGTAACTACAGCTGAAAATAAAGCAAAAATCCCAATTCGCAGTTATTCTTATTAGGCCGCTTCGCACGATGGCCATAACTCTCTGAGACTTAATCGTAAGTTTTATAGTTCAATCTCTTACCATCACTTTACTTTTATTTACGTCGCCTCTGTAATTTTTAGCTTGTTAATAATAGTATGTTGAGACGTTTTTAGGTATAACGGACCAGCTGATACCGACGAACGTCACTAGTACCTTATTGCAATATTTCCTTTTACATGACTAATAATAATAATAGTAATGATAATGATAATAATAATAATAATAATAATAATAATGATAATAATAATAATAATAATAAGGACCTTGAAATCGAAATCTCAAAAATATGGCAGATGAGAACATCAACAATTCCAGTTGGATTTGGAGCCCTCGGATTGATTGGAAAAAATACCAATCAACTCAATGAAGAGATTCCTGGTATCCCATGCCTTAAAGAAATACAAAAAAAATTATTCTCACAAGCACATCCCATACCTTACAAAGGGATTTATCTATGCAAAATATGTGTGTTGTTGTTGTTATTTTTTGTTGTTGCATTTTTTAAATTAGTCAGTGGAATATATCATGATGCCCTTTCTGACCTTAGGGCCCTGGTCGGGACCCGGAAAGAAATGAGTACAAACCAGATATCAAAGTAAATAATAATAATAATAATAATAATAATAATAATAATAATAATAATAATAATAATAATAATAATACTTTGGTACAACACCAGACACACGGCTCTTATCTGATTTTAATTGGTTAGAGGTACCATTGTGTTAAATGCTTTTATTGGGGAATTAAGATAGGTTACAGCAACTTTCTCGTTTTCTTTATCAACTGCCTAACATTAAACACTGCTCTATGAACTGACATATTGTGTATCCCTTTCTGAGCGGGTGTAATGGCGGAGCACCACACCAGTGATCGAGAGGATTATATATATATTTTTTTATAGTTTGAAAGATTGATCAGCCAAGGCAATTTGACAGTCATGAGTAGATATTTGGAACACCCTAAATCGGAGACCGTCTCTGCTGACTGGGTTTACTCCATTGGAAGGTATTTTCTTTTATCAAACTCCCACCATACGCTGCTTTTATCAAAACCTGCCATAACAGATTTGGCTTTGATGCATGTACCCGGTATACGCTGGTTAGACTCGGTGTCATGAAGACTATATTGGGATTCGTATATTTGTACCTCAGCATCACTTTCTAAGCGTGCAGCTCTCTCGTTTAATAATAATAATAATAATAATAATAATAATAATAATAATAATAATAATAATAATAAATATCGACACATTTAATTTCGAACTGTTTACTCCGACATCCAGCAAAAAAAAAAAAAAAAAATATCCCCTTGGCGGTCAAGGTTAAAACGCAAATCTCTAACAATTTTAACGAATACGAATGAAATTTCATACCGGATCGGTCGTCACCCGGGTCAACAAGGGCCGCGTCCCTCAGAGAGGAACCAGTCTGAGGACGAAAAATCTGTTACTGGAACAAACTCCTCCACGAACGAAGAGACACTAGGTCACCAAAACCGGATTATTGCCAACCTTGGACCAAGTGACTCAATACCAAATCGACTAATAAAAAGAAAACGAACTAAATGGACCCGCGAAGAGTATCGACAAGTCATGACATCTTTCTTCACTGCTCTCGAAACCCCAACAAAGAACACCACCAATCAAACATACCAAATATGGAGAAGTATGGTGGGAAAGGATAAAAGACCTAACCTAAATCCAAACATGCTTTCTAATGTCCGTAGGGACATTATGCGAAACAACAGACTCTCAAAGACAGAAATAGATAGGATAAAATTAGATATAAGACAAAATACTATGATCCATCACTCAAAATGTAATGAGATGAATGTAGATATAAGTAGTGTGACAGAGGATGAGGTAAAAACTAAAACAAATGAAATACGAAATAACCTACCAGGAAATAAAATCAAAGACTCTATCTTAAACACAACCTGCAGTTCTCCAGACAATGTTTCTGAAGATGACTCCAGGTACATTATGTTAGAATTCCTTGAAAACCACAAAGCGGAAATCACCGAAGCGAAAAACCACGTAATCCAAGTACTCAGCAAAGTAACTTTCATACAGTTGTCAGAAAGAGACCAGCTACCCAAAATCCATATGACGAATTCCAACAAGCATATTGTGAAAATATACAACGCTGCTCTGGAAACACTGTTAACAGATAAACCACCGGGAAACATCACAGAAATTAACAACGTAATATACGCAACAGCTTTAGCAGCGACTCTGAAGCTTGGGATCAAGACAATAAATAAAGTTAACAGACGTAGAGAACCAGCTTGGAAAGCAAAATTGTTACGAGAAATAAAACAAATCAGATGTGAGCTTTCTATATTAGATGAGCTCACCAGAAACCCTAATATTTCCACGCGCAAGTGCAAAAAGATCAAGAGGAAACACAAAATTAAATCACTACTTGACATTCCACCAACCACGGAAATGCTGAAGCAGAAACTTCAGCTCAAAGCACAGAGAACAAGGCGATACGAAAAACGTTGTAGGTTCTATCGCCAAAATAAAATATTCCAAACGGACCTTAAGAAATTTTACAGGGAAATTGGAAAAAAACCTATACATGTCGAAAAGCCACCATCGATTGATACTGTACAGACATTTTGGGAAAATATTTGGAGCAGCCCGAAAGAATATAACCCAAAAGCTGAATGGATCCGGCGTGAAGAAGAACGAATGTTGGATACACCTCTGCAAGAATGGGAAAATATATCCACAGATGATGTTAGGCAAGCTCTAACGAAATCGCAAAAATGGAAATCCCCAGGAAATGACAAGGTTCCCAATTTCTGGCTTTATCATCTCTCGTCTATCCACAAAATACTTGCGGAAACATTATCAACGATTGTAAATAATCCCAATAAAATCCCGGAATGGATTACTGAAGGTATTACATACCTCATGCCAAAAACAAATGAAACAGATGACCCGAAAAATTATCGACCGATAACATGTCTCTTCACAACGTATAAGTTGATCACGTCTGTCATGACGAACCGTGCTTACTCCTTTTTAGAAACAAACAGCATTCTTCCACTGGAACAGAAGGGATGCAGGAGGGGTTCATATGGCTGCAAAGACCAATTACTAATAAATAAAATGATTCTGGAAAATTGCAGGAGCAGACGTAGAAATCTCAGTGCAGCGTGGATTGATTATCGTAAAGCTTTTGACAGTGTTCCACATTCTTGGATCCTTAAGACTTTGGAAATGTACAAAGTCTCCCCTGTGGTATTAAATTTCCTTAAGCACAGCATGGGAATGTGGAACACCAAACTATACCTTAGTCACACCAGGGGCACTGTCATATCCAACCGACTAAATATCCGACGTGGAATCTTTCAAGGAGACTCTTTGTCTCCACTTCTGTTTTGTTTGTCCTTACTCCCTCTTACGCATGAACTGAACAACAGTAGCTATGGCTACAAAATAAATAACAACATATTCAATCACCTACTATACATGGATGATCTCAAACTCTTTGCCAAAGACGACAATGAGTTGAAGGGCCTACTTAATATTGTAAAATACTTTAGTGACGACATATGCATGAGCTTCGGATTAGATAAATGTGCTAAAGTAACATTTAAGAAAGGTAGAATTTTAGAAGCACCCTTAATAGATTTAGATTTTGCCACGAAGATTAGAGAATTGGAGCATGATGAAGCTTATAAGTACCTAGGAATTAGTGAGGGAGATGGCATACAACACTCCCAAATGAAAGAGAAGGTAAGAAAGGAGTACTACAGGCGTGTACGCCTGGTACTAAATACTGAGCTAAACTCAAAAAACCGAATATCAGCTATAAACACCTTAGCTGTTCCTGTGGTGCAATACAGCTTTAATGTACTTAACTGGACCATAGCTGAAATTAAGCGAATGGACGCCAAAACGAGAAAGCTCCTCACTTGCTACCGCATGCATCATCCCAAAGCTGATATTGATCGCCTGTATGTGCCCAGATCCGAAGGAGGCAGAGGACTAGTTCAACTAGAACTATCCTACAAAAGTACAACAATTGGCCTCCAAAGATACTTGGAAAAAACAGAAGACTGGATGATGGTATGTGTCAAGGAACATGAAAGTAGGAAGTGTCTCTACTCTGTAGTAAAGGAAGCCGAAAAATTCAAAAAAGAGCTTCAAATGGGCACAGAAATTCAAATACATCACTGTACACCGGCTGAAGCTGCAAAAAACTTAAAAAAGAATGCAAAGAGAAATGCGACCGACCAGATAAAGAAACAATGGCAAAATAAACCGCTCCATGGCCAATACTCTGCCCGTACCAAACAAGCAGACGTAGACAAAAACCGCACCCATCAGTGGCTACGTAGTGCAGGGTTGAAAGGTGAAACTGAGGGTTTTATAATTGCTGCACAAGACCAATGCTTGTTAACTAGGAATTATCAAGCACATATACTAAAATACTGTGTTAGCCCAAGATGCAGATTCTGTGACAAATATCCAGAAACCATTGATCATCTTATATCAGGTTGCACGATATTGGCATCCACTGAATATAAAAACCGGCATGACAGAGTGGGCCAATATCTGCACTGGAAAATTTGCAACTCCTATGGGAAGGAAACTGGAAGAAATTGGTACGAACACCACCCTGACCCGGTCACGGAGATAGGACCTGTTACAATTCTATGGGACTACACAATATACACTGACAGAACAATCAAAGCCAACCGCCCAGACATTGTTATTAAAGACCACAAACAAAATAAGTGCCTCCTTATTGATATGGCAGTCCCTGCAGACTGCAATGTGTCTTTGAAGATATTCGAAAAACTGTCAAAATACAAGGACCTTGAAATCGAAATCTCAAAAATGTGGCACATGGGAACATCAACAATTCCTGTTGTAGTTGGAGCCCTTGGACTGGTTGGAAAAGATTCCAGTAGGCTGATTGAAGGGATCCCTGGAAGTCCATGCCTCAAAGAGATACAAAAAATTGTTCTGACAAGTACAGCCCACACTTTACGAAGGGCTTTATCTATGTAATTTTTTTTTTTTTACAGTGGAAAGTGTCATAATGCCATTTCTAACCTTAGGTCCCTGGGCGGGACCCGGAAAGAAATGTGTAAACGCCAGATATCAAAGGGAATAATAATAATAATAATAATAAGACCATATTATCTTAGAATGTCCGGAACTGACAAAAAATGAATATACTCCGAGACATAACAAAATTGTGACATATGTGCACTGGAAGATATGAGAGAAGCACAAAATCGAAACCACTGAGAGATGGTATGAGCACCAATCAGACACAGTTACCCAAAATAACGATGCATCTATCCTCTGGGACATGCCAATTCAAACTGACAGGGAATTAAAAGCCGACAGACCTGATATTATCATAAAAGACAAGAAAATGGAGAATGAAAACTGAGACTCTACTGATTGTAATGAGATCTGGGCCTCGTAAGAAAAAGAATGGACAATTTTACTAACAGTGTCCAAGGTAACATCAGCATACAAGTTGCCCAGAAAGTCGCCCTACTGGGAAGATCCAGTATACTAAGAAAAGTGCTATCAATTATATGACAATTCTCCTATAGGGCCTAAGGTGCAAAGTTTGGACTCGGCTCTACAGGATACAAAGCATGATACATAACACACACACAAACAAACAAACCAACAAACAAGCAAACAAACAAACAAACAAACAAACAACAACAACAACAACAACAACAATGTCGTTTGAGCATATAACATTATTATGGAGTTGGGCGAAGTACGGGATGCATATGGCGGAATCAGTGAGCCACATTAAAGTGCCGGCTTAGTCTGCGGCGTTCATTTTCGTATTATTGTCTTTGGAAAAGTCATGAAACCAATCTATTCTTCTCCTTCCCAGCTGCGGATTATATAAGAGGGCACACAGAGTTTTCTAAACTGTGGATGGCAGCCAATATGAGAAAAAGAAAGTGTCAATGCAAAACCGTCAATAATGCAACTGGAAATGGCTGCCCCATCTTTTCCAATAAGTCATGGCAAGTCACAGAAAATAAAGAGAAAGGAATCCGTGGAGAGACATGAACGCCTACGTTATTGAAGGGCATAAAAAATGGTAAGAATTGGGGATAAAATTAGCCTGTGAGAGGTCTCAAATTCACATATAAGACTTGAATTTGTGATCATTTTTCTTTTAATTGCATCTTATGTGCCGTAAAATAATTGAAGTAAATTTTAAATTCAAATTATGAGATATCTACGCAGTTCAATACTTCTGAATTATGTAACTTCTAATAGGAGTAGGTTCTGGCTATAGGCAGAGATATTTGCCCCAGGTTTGGGTTGATTCTAATGAAACCAAATGAAATTGCACTCCCAAATGGAAACAGAATGGAAAAAAATAGAACTATATCAACGACACGATCTTTCCTATTTCTATTGCCGTTGAAGTCAAAATATTTTTTACAATAAATTAATCTACTTTCCTTGTTTCAGACTTGTCATCAGTCTAGATTGGTCCCGAAGGCTTCCGAGCATTCATAATTTTATGTTTTGAATTTTCATAGCATCGAAATTTGATTTTATATCGACGAAAAAAAAAAATAGAAAATTAATCATAAATTTTTAAATGCGTCGCCATTACATGGAAGCCGCCATATTGTTGGGATTGATTAATTCCTGGACAGTTGGTATGATTAGATTCGGTTATAAAATAACTAATAGAAAAAACAAGAAAAACTCACTTATTTGGTTGACTATATGTTACCGGTTTTTTTTTCAGAAAAGGGATTCGATATGTGATATACCTGAGACTTAATGAAAGACTCAAACTTTATTTCTAATTTTTAGTTTAGAAAAGAAATCAGGAGGCGTAATGTGTGAAGTAAAAAAATAAACAAAAAAAAAAAACGAAAAAGAAAATCTAATATCCTCATAGCAACACTTTTTTTAGGTATCTTTTCGAGTAACCTACAGAAAATTTCAACCAGAACCCTTTACCAAATTTAGGAGGTGAGGTTATTCCTATTCCGTTGACCATGTCTAGGGTTATCTCGTTTTTGGCTAATTTTCCTTTTAATTATTTTCAATTATTTCTTGTCCTGTTTCCACTGAGTATATCCGTATTACTCGTAGTCCTCTGCTTCTGAAGCCTTGATGTCTAGCTTGGATTCCTCTGCTAGAGATTATCTTACTTTTGTAATCCCTGTCTTTAATATAGCAGTCTTTTTTTACCACGTTATTAATCGTTGCTATAAGAACATCATTCGCCAGAAATACAAGCATTTAAGAACACTGGGCTATGGCAAAAAGAGTGGCATGACAAAAAAAAAGTGAAAGCGGTGTTGGAGTACGTAGCCATGATAACAGCAGAAAAGTGAAAGTAGTATTAGGTCTTAGGACAATGACTTAAAGGATTTAAGCGTGGGTTAGTGAATTTGGGATATGGTAATTGTGATTTCAATTCCTAGGCTCGGTAGATTGATGTGATTCTTACGGCTTACGAACATTTTGTAGGTTATTTAAAGCCGGAAATAGTTTTTATATTGTAAGAGTTTGTGGGAGATAATAAGGATTTACTGGTACAAGTCCTACTAATTAACTCATAGCTGGGGGTAAAACATGTAAATTAATACCTTTCCCGAAGTTATTTGCGCGTAAGGAATTTGACTGGAATTGAAACTCGGCTCTCCGATTTTCAATTCCGAGCTGTTATCCATTACACCATCCGCTCATCAAATTTCACAGCCCCTGGTATTTACAAACGGTCATCCATCTAGGTACTGACCAACTTCGGTGATTGTATGAGAACCGGTGGTTTAACGTGATATGGCCGGGTAATACGTATTCAGACTCGGATTCTCAATAGCAGAACATTACTAAATAGACAACAAAGATTATATAGCCCGAGATATGGGCCACTTGTTAAATGGGTTCAACTCCTGAATGGTACGAAATTGTTTCTGTCACAACAGCTAACACGTTGTTCAAGTAACAACAAAGATGAAGACATTAATGAAGCTGTGCAGGGTTGGGCTGTAAACTTCATAGGCTGACTATGAAAGAGTGATGCTAGAGCTGTGAAAACTTAATTTCAATTCTTCCTATTAATAACTGCATTGATTGTTTCCAGGTAAACTGATATCTGACTATTCAAAGAATACTTCAAAAATTACTAGTAGCGACTTCACTTGGAAATGGACAAAATTTGGCATCTACAGAAAAAAGGGTTTAAACCACAAAGGCCTTCATGAGCTGACATGATTGCTACATTAGTGGATGACGATCGAGGTTTATCGACAGTGCAAACTTGGGTAGCTGAATTTAGGAGGGGAAGTAAGAGTACTGAACATGACTGGACGTCCTGCAACTGTCACCAACAAGGAAAACATTGTGTTCACCAAAGCTGATAATGTCTGGCGATTGACTATAAATCAAATAACCAATGCTATTAGTATACCCCATGAGACAGTTGAAAATATTCTGCAGTATGAACTTGGTATGGCAAAGATTTCTGCTCGATGGGTATCATGTCTTCTGAAATCTGATTAAAAGGGCACCAGGTTAACCAAATAACGAGAAAATCTGGCATTGTTTGACGCCGATCCAGCTGGTTTCCTTCGGCATTTCCTAACAGAGAATGATTGCTGATATCATTACTCTGGGCCAGAGACAATAAATGCAGTAGAAACACCCTTTCTCGGCCACTCCAAAGAAAGCTAATTTCGTTTCATGTGCAAGGAAGTTAGCCTAATTTTTTGGGGATGCAAAAGGCATTGTGCTTAATGAGTATCATCAAAAGGTCTATCCTAAGAATGGATAGTACTATGCCAACTTGCTGAGGCATTTACGAAAGTCTTTTAAGACCAAACGCCCAAGAAAACCATTGTTCTTAGATTTGCTCTGTCTGTTGTTTATTTAGCGTAGCTTAGTTTTCGCACAAGACTATACGTACGGCGATCTGACTTCTAAAGATCTACAAGTCTAACTTTCTGAGTTTCAACGAAACATGAAGCGTATCTCTAAACGTACGAAGTTCATAGTATCATGCCGACATACGTCTTCTTCTATGTATCGCGTCCTTTCAGGACATGGGTGATCATGACTCACTACAATTTCTTACCCAAACTCATTCGTCAAATTATGCTCTGTTTTCCTATCTCTCTTGTTTTCAATATGTTGTCTCTTCTGGTGCTAATGCTTATTAAATTTTCTACTAGATTTTAATACCAACACAAGGCCAAGGCCATTACTTTCCTGCTCTCTTGTGCCATTCCAGTAATCTCATTATTATAAGGTCACAAGAGAGGAAGAAAGGCGAGGAGGTGCCTATTATGTTGGATATGTATCGGTTGATTCTAGATTTGATGAGGGCAAGAGTATAGGGGTCAGGGAAGCATTCTCTTGGGCGTCTGTTTCACAAAGAGACTGTTCTGGGGAAGAAGCAATCCGAGCGAGACTTCCTTCTTACCAATTCAGGACGTGGTAGATCATGACTCTCCACAATATCCTGCACTTTGTGGCTTGTAGTAAAGTTGATCTTTTCGAGATCTCTCCTAATCCTTCTTCTAGTAACCATTCAAAAACTCATTTGTTAGTTTATCCACTGTTTTTCTCTCTCTCTCCTATTTTCAATTTGTTTCGCAAGTGTCAAATTTTCTCATTCCCTGTGCTGAACATGGCTGACCTTTGAACGGGTTGATCACCCTCCTTTTTCTCCTGATTTGATAATCATCTTGGAACGAGTATCGCAGTGCTCATGACGTCATATGAGCTGTTGATACCTTTTTTTGGCTAACAGAATAAACAAATTAGGTAGGATATATATAGGTTGACCCCTGAACAGTCAGATATCAGTTTACCCGGAAATAAACAATGAAGTTATTAAAAAGGAAACTGGGATAATTCTAGAAGGACATTGGTGCGAAAGTGAAGGCTGGAATATAAAGTAGATACGCCGATACAACTTTCCACCCCAATATCCATTGAACTAACCCTAACGCGTCCGTTTTAAATTTACTCATATTTATTTCAAGGAATGATATGATCGAAAATAATCATTAACTGTATCATGAATGCAAAAATAGTTCATGTCATCGTTTAATAAAAGATCAGCTTGACATTTTCATCAGAAGATCGCGACTGAATCATAAAATAAAGACGAATTGAAGAAATGGTAAAACCGAATATTAGCTTTGCCTCTTAAAGTGAAATGATCAGTGGAATTAGTTTTACTTTTCAAAATGGATAAGTCTAGTATTCATTAATATGGATGAGGTACTTTAGGAGCCCTTATGGATTATGGGACATATGACAAGATATAAATCGGTAAATAATTTCTGGGATCAGGAGTTATCATTATTTACACTGTTTACATTCGGACTATTATCCTCATCATTGTTGTTGTTATCATAACGTTTCGTCTATTGTGTCCTCCTACGGGACAATAGTCTAGTGGATTAAAGCATTGGTTCGTGAATTTGGTGAAATAGTAATTGTGAGTTCAATTCCTGGGCCAGGCTGTATGTACTTAGATTCAATTGTATGGGGCGAGTAATAACTGAGAAGAACTAAAGATACAAGATATACCTAGACAGCGACAGTGGAACGAGAAAAGTCTAACCCCGTAGATTAAATAAAGGGTTCAGTTCAAAATTCCCTGAAATTTACCGGGATCGATATACACCTGATGAAGTTCGGAGGGTGCAATAGCCGAAACGTTGGGATAACAGCAACAAAGACGAGGGTAAATACGGAATGTAAATAGTGTAAATCAATCAGTAGATGTTGATTAATAAATGAAACAATAAAAATAAATGAAAATTAAGTGATGTGTGATGTCGCCGCTTCACACCGTGCAAAGTACGTTTTATGTTCAGTGGAGCCCTGTTTGGAGCTTAACATCCAGAGGTTATAATAAAATTCCTCGAAAGGAATGTGGAAATGTCTTACTAGTGTTGGAAAGTGCTTAAAAACATCTCATGAACAAAGCTAACGTCACCAAACAGCCGAGGCAGGTCCGTGCGGCAACCCGAAAAAATCTGAAATTTGTTTCTGCTTACTGATCGCCGGATTGTTACTGCTCAACTTTTATTTCACTTAAGCGTATACCAGATACTTGGAGTTGCTATGATGTCAATGCGCAGATGAAAAGAGAACGACAGCAGAATACATCACAAGCTGAACAGTGTTACAATTTAATAAAACAAAGATACGCATCAACAGCTTTTGTTAAGAGTAAAAGCACAAATAATGACGAAGATGATCTTGAGGTGCTGATATTGTTTCACATATTGTAAGTGTGACTCTATTGAGCATATTTTCAAAATTAGCCAATTAAAACCTTAGAGATATTTGGGTTTGGTTTGGTTTTTTTCTGCTTGACTCTGTGCCCACTGAGTCTAAGTCTGGTCAGTGACTGAATTCACAATTACTATGCCCTAAATTCAGGAATTGACGTTTTAATCCGAGGATGAAAATAGTTTAGTGGATTCAAATGTTGAGATAATAGCAAGAAAAATGAAGATATTAGTCTTTATATGAATAATGACAACTCATCATTCCAGAAACTCAGACAAAAGGATTTAAAAGTCCTTAAGAATCATTTCTATGGAATTCTTGAAGCTGATAAAAGCCCAGAGGAAAATGCAGGAAATCATTTAAACTTAATGTCATATAACCTCTTGTAATAACCACCACGAAACTTTGGTTTGGTTTGGTTTCCGACATATCAACCTCAATGGGTTATTTAACATTTTGTCTTCAAAAACGCATTGCCGGTAAAAAAATTTTCTTCAAAAATGTATTGCTGGTAATAATTTATTTCTGGTAATAATTATTTACAAGCATGTATTGGTGGTAATACTTTTTCCTCAAAAATGTATTGCTGGTAATATTTATTTTCTTCAAAAATATATTGCTGTTAATAACGTATTGCTGGGAATTATAATGTATTGTTGGTAATAATTTTTCCTCAAAAAATTATTGCTGGTATTAAAACTTATTTTTACACTGTCATAGTGTTTGATCCCATTTTGGGGGTTAACTATTTGCCCATAGATGTGACCCTAACAGATGCTACTACTCCGGGTCTGGATGGACCTGGGAACACCAGCAATTAAGAGGTGGTTCCACGCTCCTCAAAACCCCCTGAATAGAGGTATTGCTGTCGGATGTAGTTTATCTTACCCAGGACGCGGATTTTGTTTATCGTTTTACCCACGATGGGAGGTATTTGGGTAAGGCCGACTAACAAACAGTTCGTGGGTGAGCAGTTAATTTCAAATTCAACAGGAGGATGAAAAGGAAAAAAAATATGAAAAAATTGAAGAAAATGTTACTTTCTTTTGTTACTTCGGGAAATAGGCGATCATAGCTCTCCACATTTTCTTTTTCTTTATTATCCGTGTATTACTATGATTATTCTTGGAGAAGATAGTAGTTTCCCGTTGACTTCTCCGCATTTTTGAATTCAAAGTAATCCCTTTGCTAGATTCGCTTCTTTTATTTTTAAGTGAGTTCACCCCAATCAAGGCATTAAAGCCACTGAGACAGAAGGGGTTACTGAGTGTGGAAAATTAGAAAACACAAAAATTATTAAGGAGCGAGAACAAAAGATGAGTAATCAGGAGGTCAGTAGATAGCGACTGACATTGCATTTAAATTTTCAAAGATTAAAATTGACTGGAAAGCATGAAACCAGAAGATAGTTCCACAAGCGACCGAAGGCTAGAGAGTCCTCTTCCCTGCAGTTTAACCCCTAGATAATAAGAGGAGACATAGAATCGGATACATGTTTTTCACCAAGAGTATAAGTAGAGGCGGAAATTTCGTTGGAAACAAAGAAAAGCTTACTGAACGGTTACGTGATATCTGTGCTCCTGTATGGCAGTGAATGCTGGACAATCTCTTCAGAGATGAAGAAGAGCCTCGAAGTAACAGAAATGTGGTTCTACAGAAGGATGCTGAGGATACCATGGGCCGAACATGTGAGAAACGAGGTTTTGGAGAGAATGGAAACAAAGAGGACCCTTATACTTAACACCAGGAAGAGGTAGTTGAAATTTCTGGCTCACGTAATGAGGAAGGAGGGCTTGGAAAATCTGATACTCACAAGATGGAAAGAGGGAAGCAACGCTTGACATATTTAATGGACTTGATAGATGATAGAACAGGGTTTGGGGGAAATAACGAAAAGAGGAAACTTATTAAGAGTTACAAGAGACAGGAGGATGTGGAGGGCCATTATCGCTTACGATACTGAAGGGATACGGCGCATAAAAGAAGAATGAGCACAAAGAACAACGTATGCCAGCTGGAATTTGAACTCGGCTTGTTCGTTCTATTCAGTAGGAGAAACAGGCGAAGAGTTTTTCTTTGGAGAACGTTTTGTCTTGTGTATTTCATTCTTAAGTTGAACTCTTCCGCTGCTAATGCAAATCCAGAAAACTTAATTATTGTATTTAATCCTCCCGATGTGATATGAGTCGTTGCAGAGTGGAAGACGTGTTAATGAAATGAAACTTTCATTTTCTAAGCGTATATGTGAACATGTCATAATTTTCTGTCTTAACAAAGGAAAACTTTGACAGGCATTATTTTCCGGAATACATTCCCAGGGGAAAAGAGATAAATGAAACAAGTCAGTAAGCAAGCTTCATATCAAGCAGGTCCATCTCACCTGCAAATCAGACAATGAACAAACACCGAGCAAGTGAATCTCATTTAGGGAAAAATTAAATATTAGCAACATTTGGAGGTGCACGTGCGTGTTTGGCTTTTGGCAGTTTTAAAAAGTTCAATTAGGCTTAAACACCTTGTCTTCTTTTTGTGTTTGTTTTTTGGGGGGTGGTAAAGATGGAGAGCGCAATTCTTGCTATTATTTCAGTTAATCTTTGCGATTTCAGTTATTGGAAGAGAGAATAGCGAAAATCGAAAAGAAAAGAAAATGGTGGCTGATACCAAAAGCCAGTCATTTTCCTGATTAGCAAAAGGAAACAAGTCTGGCGAAGAAAAAAATAAATGATTCTCAAGGGAATAAAATAGCAGTCACTTCTTGAGAACATTGCTCAATAGGAATCTTGGCGATAAAAATCCAATCACTGGCCGGAATTCGAAGAGTTGTTTTGTACCATTGTTCTTCGATTTACTGCGTCTGTTATTTATTTAGCGTAGCTTAGTTTTCGCACAAGACTATACGTACGTACGTCGATCTGACTCGTAAAGATCTACAAGTCCAACTTTCTGACGTTCAACCAAAGGTGAAGCGGCTCTCTGAAAGCACGCAGTTTTTAGTATCATGTCGACATACGTCTTCTATGTGCTGCGTCCTTTCAGGACGTGTGTGATTATGTCTCACCACAATTTCCTGCCCAAGCTCATTCGTCACATTATGCGCTGTTTTCTGCTCTGCTCTCTCTTGTTTTCAATATGGCGTCTCTTCTGGTACTAATGTTTATTAAATTTTTCTACTAGTTTTTAATACCAATACGAGGCCAAATACAGCGCTGAAGAGCCATTCATTTCCTGCTCTCTTGCATAATCTCATTATTATAATGTTGCAAGAGAGGAAGAAAGGTGAAGAAGTACCTATTCGGTAAGATATATACAGGCTGACCCTAGATTTGATAAGGGCAAGAGAATAGTGGCCAGGGAAGCGTCTTCTTGTGTGTCTGTTTCTTCTGGGGAAGAAGCAGTCCGAGTGGGACTTCCTCCTTACCAAGGCTTCTCTGTTCCTCGTCTCTTCAGGACGTGGTAGATCATGACTCTCCACAATATCCTGCCCTTTGTGGCTTGTAGTAAAGTTCCTTTTCAGCATCTCTCCTAATCCTTCTTCTAGTAACCATTCAAAAACTCATTTGTTAGTTTATCCACTGTTTTTCTCTGTCTCTCCTATTTTCACCATTACCCACGTGTGTCAAATTTTCTCTTTCCCGCTGCTGAACGTGACTGAGCTTTGAACTGGCTGATCAATTCTTTTTGGGGTCGGTTTCACAATGAGACTCGTTCTGGAGAAGAAGCAATCCGAGTGGGACTTCCTCCTTACCAAGACTTCTACGTGCCGCGTCCCTTCAGAACGTGGTAGATCATGACTTCCCACAATATCCTGCCTCTTGTAGCCTTTAGTAAAGTTTGTCTTTTCGGCATCTCTCCTAATCCTTGTTCTAGTAACCATTCAAAAACTCATTTGTTAGTTTATCCACTGTTTTCCTCTCTGTTTGTCTCTCCTATTTTTAATATGCCACTCGAGTGCTACATTTTTCCCTTACCGCATTATACCCTATAGAAATTTTTGTTTACTTTCTGTTTACTAATAATGTAAACATTGTCTGAATAAATCTTGCAATGATAATAACTCTGTATAATATTGCGGAATATATTACTGGCCTAATTGCTTCGATAAACCAGAAGGACAAATAGATTAATTTCTGTAGGGTTAGGGTAGAAAGATAAAGAGACTTCAATTTTGTATCTCAAGTTTGTCTTCTATAAGAATATGATTTCAGATTCAGATATTGACAAATGTGGACCTTCGTGTCCACAACCCCCCCCCCAAAAAAAAAAACGGAGTGTCAAAAGGACGCTTTCTTTTCCCATTAATTCCGCTCTTATTTTTATTTCTCCTCGACAATGTTTATTGTTTTAAAAAGTGGTGATTAGAATTGTAATTTATGTGTGAAAGTGAATTTATGCATTTTTTGTTCTTGAGAATTTGCAACAAATATATTAAATACTATTTACTTAAATTGTTTATTTACGAGAATATTTTTATATTTGTAACCTTTTAAAAACTAATACAATTGAACTCATGCAATACGATATTTATCATTTACCAATTTATGAAAATAATTTTTATTCATAAATTTATAAACATTTACTAAATTATTAAAATATGTGAACCAACTCTAAAGAAATCCTTATTATTTGCTATTTTATAAATTTTGAATGGATTGGCAATTAGCCGACGGTTTTCCAACCATTTCAATAAACAATTTAATAAATAAATATTGATTATTTTTTATGTCAATTCTCAAGAACAAAGAAAATGTATAAATTCACTTTAATATGTTTAGATATAATTTCAATTCTAATAATAGTTTTTTACAACAATGTGCATTATCGAAGACTGAAGGTACTTGAAATAATAGCGGCGTCAATGCAAAAAAAAAACTCCCAAAAAACAAAAAAAAACGACTTCCATTGTTTTTTTTGTTGTTGCAGGACACGAAAGTCCATGTTTGTACAAATATTCATTATATCCAATTCCACTGAGAAATATTTTCCTCGACAAGAGACGAAATTCTGGGACTAATGTTTATTCACTTTTCTAATAGTTTTTAATACCAACACAAGGCCAAATTCAAGGTTTAAAAGCTAATTCTTTCTTCTTCTCTTGCGTTCATATAGCAATAACATTATTGTAAGGTCGCAAGAGAGGAAATAAATGTGAAGAGGTGCATAATATAAGTACATGTAGGATAGAATCGGTTGACCCTAGAATTGATGAGGGCAAGTGTACAGTGGTGAGAGAAACATCCTATTAGGGGTCTGTTCCACAATGAGATTGTTCTGGGGAAGAGGCAACCCGAGTGGAACTTCCTCCTTACCAAAACGAATACGAAGGAAATGAGGGTGATCAGGCCTGTTGTATGTGGCATGACAGGCAGATGTGAAGGTCTGAACTAGCGGATCTAAAGAATACATATCGTTTGTTAGATTGGGAAACTAACAGCAAAATCAAATCGCAAATAAATTTTGAATTAACATTTTTTCTCTCGTTTACTAGCAAAAAATTATCCGAGCTTGTTTTTTTAAAAAATACTTCAGAAAATCGCATTTATTCCAAATCCAAATTTAGTATCGCCGGGCTTTCAAAATTAGCCGTAAAAGTTCTAATTAGCGAAATGAGCTTTCAATATCTCAAGTAGCGAAATTCAAAATTTAGTAGCACTGACCTTTCAAAAGTGACGCTAAAAGATACAAGAAAGGATGAATCAAAATTTAATAGCTCAGGGCATTCTAAAGTAACTCGAAATGATACAAGAAACGAAAATCAATATTTAATAGTCCACGGCTTTCAAAAGTAGCACTAAAAGACACAAGAAACGGTAAATAAATATTTAATAATAGTTCAGGGCTTTCAAAAGTAGATCTAAAAGACGCAAGTTACAGAATTCAAACTTTAGTAGCAGTCGTCTTTGAAAAGTGGGCTCAATCTGTTTTCTAATGCTAATCTTTACGATGGATTTCGCATGGAATTAATCGTAAAATCCCTTTCCCTAATTTACATGTCATATAAATTCAGCATCGAACCTTTCACTTGTAATTTGGTTACGCTTCGTCATGCAGTCTGTTCTGCTTCAGTCTCTTTTAAAGAGAGGAATGAATTCTATTGCTTTTGAAGCTTCTGACTACTTCTTGACATTTGACTTTTGTTCGTTTAATAATGTCTGTTATTAGACGATTGGAGTCAGTGTGGAGATTTCAATCTGGGACACTTGGATAAACACATTATTTAGCAATGAGTTATATTTGCTGTAAACATTCGCACAGCGGAAAGTCATATGAATATATCAAGAGAAATATCAAAAGAAAACTGACACATATCTGAACGTTAACAAAAATCCACAATCACCAATCCAATTAAGATTCCGACATTGAATACAAGAGAATAGTTTATTCTTGGTAATATTGTGTAGGTCGAAAAAACTGGTTTTATTTCTGCTGTTAGATGACATTACAAGTTTTAGTTTTAAATCATTGGTGGTAATAATTTTTCTTCAAAAAATTCATTGCTGGTATTAAACTTTTACAAAAACTTGTACTGCTCATGTTAAAACCTATTTTTACACTTTCATGGATATCTTGATCCCATTTGGTGGTCAACTATTTACCCGTAGCTGGGACCCTAACAGGTGCTACCACTCCGAGTCAGGGTGGACCTGGGAATTAAGAGGTGGTTCCACGCTCATCAAAACCTGATCAAACCCTGGACGGTGAAAGGGAAGGAAAATACATTAGAAGGAACCGGATAAAACTGAACTCCTGTTAAAAAAAAAACAAAAAAAAACGGAGAGTGTGAACAGGAGTAGAGGTTGATCCCTTATTTAAACTATTTATATTCAACTATTGTCCTCATCTTTGTTGTTTTTATCACATATTAATAACTCCTCATCCTAAAATTTCAAAACAAAAAAGGTTTATCCCTTGTTTTCTGTTTAGGAATTGGTTTCCGGTTCCTTCTCAAGTCCTCTCCTTCTATTTTGCCTACAAGTGCATCTTAGTGACGTGGTTGCATTGCTTGGAGTGAATTGATTAAAAAGTAACTAAAATAACAAATTAAGTTTCTAAACAGTTAAATATATTTACCGTGGGAGTGGTGGTGTCATCTTCCATTTCATTTAATTTCAGGATTTTGTGATCGAGTTGTGTTCATATAGCATACCTTGGGGGTTAAGATCTTTTCATTTTCCTATCTGAGCCACTGGACAATGTTTACACCCACTTAAAAGTCAGGTCTTCGAATGAATGCCAATTTTCATCGTAGGCCCCCTCCTACAAGAAATGCTGATATAGAAGTCTTTATAATATGACATTTCCAAATATCGTTACAGACACGTTCACAAAATAAATCACTTAATATAATTGGAAAATAATCCAATAACCTCATATTTCGTAAAAGGTAGAAGATAATAAAAAATTGTAGAATCTTACACCAAAACATATTTTTAAAGGATTATGTAAAGCTGTCATGTAATATTGGCATTATATTTTATGCTTGGCTTTCAAGTGGGATTTAATGTTATAAAAAAAAACAACCCAGAAATAAGACATTAAAAATTTCTGATAGGAGAAGGAACTTTACAATATTAGATTATAATATTGGTTCTAATTTCGACGCAAAGATATCAAAGTTGATATTGTACGTTTGAAAGGATTATCTTCTGTGGATATCTGGGCTTGCCTGCGTTCACAAAGATATATTTCTCAACATTTTATTTTTCATCTTATTAAAGTGCCTCCACAAACAAATCGTGAGAGATCAAGCAATCATTAAAAATACCCCCTTCATCATAAATAACTTCGAGTGGGTTTGGAAAACAATATAATGATGTTGAATTTCCACGACCCCTGCGGATGTAAAAATGAATGCAGATTCTTACTAAGTCTCAATTGAGAACGGTATTACGATATTTATAAAGATAATCCGCGTAGATGTGAATCGACATTATGAAGGAAAACCAGATTGTCATTTGAGTATATGTTGATTTGCTTTTTACGGCTTATGAAACAAATTTTGAATTACAAGAAAAATTCTTTTTTTTTTTGCGAGTGAGTATTGCATTAACATTTTTATTTAGAATAACAAAGATTTCTAGAGGAACACGTTCTACTTTTTAACCCATAGCCGGGGGAAAAGATGGATTCATATCTTTGTCAAGGGTATTTGCTCGGAAGTGAATGTAACGAACCAGACAGGAATTCGAACTCGGCCCTCGACTTCCTATTTATTACACCATCCGCACATCCAATCACTTATTGAACTGTTTGCGTTAGACAGGTGAAAAGAATTTGGCTGAAAAAGAAACATTTTTGATTTATAAATAACAATGAAGACGAAGACAAAATCAACATCATGTCTTATGAAAGCGTTCAAAACAGAAATTAGAGTAGTATTCGAATGTTTCCCCATCAGGGGTTGATAAGCCGTAAAACAAAACAACTATATATAAGGCACATGTAATAAAACCTTAATTATTTAGTAACGCTTGCCTTAATTACTGACCACAATTAAGCGCATTTTTATTTTAAAAACATTCAATGCATTTATACAGGGTGTCCCTAAAAAATTGACATAATTTAAAATGTGAATATCTGTGTAACTCCATGTCCCAGACAAACGAAATTAAATAAGCTTTATGTTGATAAATAAAAGATTTATTTATCAAAATTCGAGCAAGATATTCGAAGGCACGTAGATCTTTTAACCGATTTCACAAAGCTTCAAATTCAAAAACGTTCAATATGCACACAACCTGTGACACAACACATATCAACTCCGTAGTCCAGCTCCTGCCAAACTCGTTGAAGCATGTCTTGTGTAACATTCACCGGCTCATCAGTGCCGATTTATTTCAATGAGAATCTACCAGGAAGATGGATCGGGTGTGCCAGTGATAATGGCAATGTTCTGTTGAAATGATCACTGCGTTCACTTGACTTGCGATTTTTTTCTATGGAGCTATGCGAAAGGACAGGTCTGTGTAGCTTATCTTCATACAAATCTAGAAGAACTTAAGCATGAATTATTTTGGCGCTGGGGAATGTTACGCAAGACATGCTACAGCGTGTTTGGCAGGAGCTAGATTACCGATTTGACGTTTGTCGTGTCACGGGTGGTGCGCATAGTGAACGTGTGTGAAGCTTTGTGAAATCAGTTGTAAAATCTGCACCCCTTTAAATATCTTGTTCGAATTTTGATAAATAAATCTTTTATTGCTCAACATATTTAATTTCGCTTCCAATGGAACATGTAGTTACTCCAATATTCACATTTTAAATGATGTTTGTTATTGGGGACACCCTGTATATTAAAATAATTTGCAATACATTTTAATGGTAAAAGAATATGTGCAATGCTTTAAATAGCATCATTATTCCAGCAATGTTTGCATTAATTCTTAATACCTTTACCTGGTTTTCAATGCATCTCTATAGTAAAATTACGCTCAATGAATGTATATAGTGAAGTAATGAGAAATGCAGTTCTACAGGAATGCACGATTTCCTTTTCTATCTCGCCATATATGTAATCGTTAAGAGAAATATATTTGTTAAAAAATACTCGTAGTTGTACGGATACCATATCTGTCTATATCTCTGAGATGAGGTATAATGATTACTTACATTATTCGGACTGTCATATTTATCTTCATTGCCATATTCACAACGTTTCGACCCTTGTACGTTCCGGTCTTCTTCCAATCCCGTGCCATGCCTCCTCCAGATGTATCAGTTATTTCCCTTTAAGTCAACAAGTTTGCTGTGACCTGGCATTGAACTCACAACTCTTTGGGTCTAGTTACTAGATCTAACCAACGTCTCTATCCACTGGGCCATGTGTCTTTGTCTGTTCATGAATTTTTCGGACAAATAAACCTAATGTCTCAGCAACATTTTTCTGTTATTATTATTGCATTTTTTACCAGAGCTTATATTGCAATTTGTATTGTTATTCATTGCTTTTCTCTAGCACTCCTTATTACTGCTTCCCATATTGTATTCATATCTATGCTTAGTCGGCTCAGGAGATTTTTGTGACCTAGCATCACTTAAGAAGACCGGAGCGTACAACGGCCGAAAAGTTGTGAATATGGCAATGAAGATGAGGATAACAGCTCGAATAATGTAAATAACATAGGTACTGATACCATAGTCTGCACAGGAAAAAAGTTATTCGGCTTGATATACACCTGATGATGGTAGGAGGACACAGCAGACGAAATGTTTTGATAAAACCAACAAAGATGAAGACAATAGTTCGAACGTAACGTGTGTAAATAAAGTAATTAATTTATTGCATAAAATGCGTGTGTTTATTGAGATTTAGTTTATTTAAAACTTGAATCTGAACTTTGAGATATGAATTTAACAAGACATTTAGTAATATTAAATAAAATTTTATTTAATATAATAATCGTGCACACAAAATGATTACAATGAGATTAATTGTATAGATAAAAAAATCCTAGAAAATCAATTTAACAAGCTATTCTTAAAGTGAACTATGGAAAGCTCTTTACAACAGTATATATTATTTTATTTAAAGAGAATATTTTTTCATCTTTTAAAATTCCATATACGTATGCGATTATGGTCCTGTACAGTTTCCTTTTATTCACTATCTGTAAATGGTCATAAATTCTTGAGAAAGATGTTTACGGCCACATCACGCTAAAACATCACTTCACGTATGATCACATAAGTTAAACAGCGTCAAGCCTGGTCAGAATCGAAATATATTTTTTATTATTTTAGAAAAGGGTCCTGTTCACACACACACACACACAAACACACACACACACACACACTATATATATATATATATATATATATATATATATATATATATATATATATATATATATATATATAATGAACTCTCCCGTCTCTTTCGACGTATGAGGGTCAAGGAGCACAGCTCTTAGAACCAACAGCCAGAATACCCGCATATATCCTTTGATTCTAGTGGTAAAGACTTGTGTAGAACCAACCACACTTTTTGGAAGAGCCGAATAAGAGAGCTGGTGCACAGTATGCCACAAGGTCCACAAACGACCCTCCCCAGGTTTTAATTCACAGTTGTCCTCCTAGACCGTTCGACACTCAAGGCTATAGGACATGATCTGTCTTGCTATTTACCTATAAAAGGGGAAGGGGGAGATAGATTCATACCTTTCTAAATATATATACCTCAATCCGAGCCGCTGTCGATTACTCCACCAAGGCACGGAGAGAGAGAGAGAGAGAGAGAGAGAGAGAGAGAGAGAGAGAGAGAGAAAGAGAGAGAGAGAGCACTAAATTATTGAATTATATATTTAGAGATTATATTAGCACGGTGGAGTAGTGGATAGCGGCTCGGATTGAGGAATCGGGGATTATATACACTTATGTGCGAATACCCTTGGTATTAATCCTCTTCTTCTCTCTATGGGTAAATAGCAGGTCTTGGAGGGCAACTGGTCTAGGAGAAGGACAACTTTGAATTCAAAACCTGGAGAGGGTCGTTTGGGGACCTTGTTCAATGTTATGAAACAGAGCTATATATATATATATATATATATATATATATATATATATATATATATATATATATATATGTATGTATGTATGTATGTATAAATGGTGGTACTCGCTAGGAAAAACCTCGGATACCTCAACTTGCAGTAGAACAAATCGGTACCCGAGGAAAAATGGGGAATAAAAGAAGAAAGAACCAAGGACATTAAACCAAGGCGAAAACAATCGTCCAGAGTTCAAGCTCCAAGTCAAAAGAAAAAAAAACAAACGAGTAAAAAGACAACTACGTAAATAGTAAAAAGAAGTAAAAAGACAATTACGTAAAGTATATATATATATATATATATATATATATATATATATATATATATATATATATGAATATACATAATATGCAACGTAAATATCACGACTTCAAAATGTTCAGAACATATTTACACCTGAAGATTGCAAGAACTGCATGAGTCGTGCTATCTTTCATTATTATTCATATAGTAATATTCATTAATATATATTTATATATTATGGTCCAATATAGTCGTCGCCATTGTTATGGTCCAAGGTTGGGACCAAGGAAGAACAACACGAACACAAGAGTAGGAATAACAAAGCTATATTAAACAGAATAATAATACAAGAAGTTGAAAGGTGTTAGTATGACTGTCAGTCTGGTTTAGAGTGAACTACTATTGTCTCGACTCGTTCCGTCTCGACTCGTTCCACTTCTGTTCTACCGTCTCTCTTGAGAGGCGCAGTCTTTATAGTATCAGGAAGAGTTCATTATGTCGTTACAGGTATGATCCCATAACAATATATATATATATATATATATATATATATATATGCGATATTTTATATTATATTATGTACTTAATTAAAAGCGCTCAATATCAGTGATTGACGATCGCAAAGATCGTGAAACCCAGGGTCATAAACTCACATCAAAGCAAATAAATAAATAAATATATATATATATATATATATATATATATATATATATATATATATATATATATATATATATATATACAGTATCAAATCGTCTGCTAACATATCAAAGATTTATCTGCACAGTTTTATTTTCTAGAGTAAGGTCTGAAACTGTGCTTACGCCATTGAAAACTGAGTACTATTAAGAATGACCAGAAAACAATAAAAACAAAATAAATTCTCTGTTTCTTTATAAGGAAACTCCCGACATTCATTTACTGAACAGGTAGTGATACTTTCGGGCGAAATTTATAACATTTTCCTCTCAAAACACGTTTTTTCAGGAAAATAAACTTCTTAAGCCCAGTAACTTTTATCGATATTTCATATATTTGGGGGCGGGGATTCCTTCCCATCCTTTTGTTCCAAGTAGCGTGGAATGTCAACACCTCGATTATGTCATTATGGCTCGGGTCGAGAGACACCTGAAGAAGGCCGGTGAATAAAACTGCAGAAAAGTTTTGATTTACAAATCTACTATTTGCCCGTGACTTGAATATTGGCGCCATATCTGGTCAGGTGCTCCTGCTATTCATCTCAGGGTTCTTGACAAAATCCGAAGAAGTATTGCTAATGTAATCAATCTCGACTTCAGTCAATTTCTCACCGACGGGCTGTGGCTTCCCTCTGTCTTTTCTATAAATATTTTCATAACAACTGATCTGACGAGGTTCTTTCCTTGGTGCCCCGAATACATGAAGTTAAGCGTGTTACTAGATTGGCATCTAGGTCCCACCCAGTTACTGTGGAAATAGCTAAATGCAACTGCCACTTTTACGCGAACACGTTCTTTTCTCGCACTTCTCGCTCGTGGAACTCTTTTCTGTTTCTTTGCTTCCCTGATAACTTCAATCTTCAAAAATTTAAATGGAACCTCACTCGCCATCTATCTCCTTGAATCCCGTTCATCTTTTGTTCTTTCCTCAATCCTCCGTATACGCAGTCTTTGCTCTCACTTTTACTTACTGTAACCCCCTGCGTACTAGCGGCAGTCTGGCGTTGCTTGGGGTGAAATGATTAAAAGTAACAAATTTGAAGAAATTAGTCTGAAGGTCAAACAACGTAAATAATAACTTCTCATTTCAGAAATTCAGATTGAGATAAGTCTATATTATACATTACTGTATCACGTATTACGGCTTTTATGCATTAAAAATGGCGAAATTGCATTTAGAGAGAACGTAGTTTTGACGTCAACGGGCACCCTATTCCCTGATTTTTCTGTTAATCGACTACACCCCGGCATTGACGAATATGTACAGTGCTGTTCGATAAAAGTGACTCACCTTATTCTTTGAATTTAGTTCAACTTTCGTTTCATCGGAGGAGAGAATATTCTTCCATTCTTCTACGGTGAAATCTTTTTAATAGTGAGCCCATTTAAGTCTCTTGGCTTTGTTAGCTTTGCTTATTAGGGGCTTAAACTTTCGTGTACAAGATTTGTAGCCTTGCTCTAACAGCCACCGACTGACTGTTGAAGAGGCAAGACAAACACCTTGCTCTTTGCTTAGACTGGCTGCAATTTCTTGGCTAGTTATAGTCCTATTCTTCGCAACTTCTTTCATGATTACCCAGCCAGTTCTATCATCAATCTTTTTCTTTCGTCCCCTTGTTTCCTTCCTTGAAGCAGCAGTGGCATCATTATGTGCCCTAAGCACTCGAGAGACAGTTGATTGCGAGGTTATAGCAATTTCTGCAATTTCTCTCGTAGACTTGCCTGCTTTTGTGAGGGCAATAATAGATGCCTTAAGTGGTTCTGATGCGTTTTTACCCTTTTCCACTTGAGTGGCTATTTGAAGCTGTTTTTATACTGTATGAGGCTTTCTGGAATATTCTGGAATACTCTAGATTTAATTTAAGCTGTTCTAGAATTCTCTAGAATATTGTTCCGGATGCATTGTAAAATAGTTTTCAATATTTTGTCAAAAGCTCTTTAAATTTACCAGTTTAATCATTAGAATGCGATATCTGAGTCACTTTTTTTGCACAGAGTTTTTTTTTTCCCTGAATCTCATTTATATCCAAATTTATAATTATCAATAGAATACCTTAGGGTGAATAAACTTTTTTTCCTAGGTGGTCGGGAAGGGGTCTTTATATTAGTAAGATTAAAAATTATTTTAACCCCCAAATTAATAGACAAAATATATTTTTAGTAAAAAAAAATCATGTCATTTTTATCGAACAGCACTGTGTAATTGTTAACACGTAAGCTAAGCAGAGCATAACTCGTGTGATGATCTCATTCTTCCCTGTAAACAATTCGTATTTTGCCTTTGTATGCAAAGTGTGAAAAAAATACCGATGCAGAATTCATCCTTTAATAGAACGTAACGTTAAGAGGAAATGTCCCGGATGTCTCGCTTGTTCGTTACCTTTTGTTAATTGTCTGTGCACTTTCACAGCAACAGTTACAGCATTCTGGTCGGATACATGCTTACAAATTTCAGGATGAAGATTCACAATCTAGTTTTCGGCAATTTAGAAAAAGCAGAAAAGAATTGCTAGGAATAATATAAGCTGTCAAAATATATATGATGGATAAAAGGTTGAAGTTGACGCAAAAGAATGCCCTATTCTGTATCAGAACAAAGAGAGAATAAATAAGCGTGCAAGAAAATCACCAGTTAAACGATTAAAAACAAAATTACTGCAGAAAGTAAGGTGCCTACCGTAGTGCAATGTTTGGAAAACACATCGCACAGCAACGTTTTCAATTCCCACCACTGTGACTTCACAAGCGATATTAAAAGATTAAATCGACTTTCTTAATTGAAATCTGCATCGTTGACGAGACAGATAAGCCATTAATGTCAAATGTTCTAATATTGGGACAGTGGGTATTAATAGTGTTGTGGTAGGATCCACCTAATCTGCATAGGTGACTACCGACTATATAAATAATCTTACGAGACTATTTAGTTTATAGTTTTCCTTTTTGTTTTTATTTTTCTAAAGTTTATTGTAATTTTATTGTTTGACTTTTGTTTTACTTTCTTTATTTAACTTCTAATTTTAGAAGAAACTATTTTTTTTTTTGCTTTTTATTTTTATTTTTCCTTCTGTCCCTATCCCAACTCCTTGCAATTTGGAAACAATTGGGCCAGCTTTTCCGCTTTAACCTTTAAATGGCCGACGAAATGAGTCGGTCAGGGGTCAAAAAAGACCTCTTTGGGGCGGCTGCTAAAGCCGACCCCCAGATAAAGATAAAACCAAAAATAAAAAACGGGGTAAGGTTTCCCCAAACAAACCTGACCAGGAAAGTGCAACTGACAAGGAGGAGGCCATTCAGGTCTCCAACTCATCTAATGACAAGGTGCCGAAAGTGGCACAATCCAAGTCTACAGCCGAGGAATCGCCCTCTTGCTGGAAGTCCCCACCGAGCTGTATCGTGAATATCGCGGAGTTCTTGGAGAAGGCAAAGGATTTTGCCCATCTGGTAAATAAAGATGGCATCCTCAAAGACGTTCAAGAACTTCAGACATTCGAACAGAGAATGGTGACCGTCTTCGCGGTCGACAGGCGTACGCGCAAAATCTGTCGTTCCACGAAAGACACAGTGATAAAATCACTTATGTCCCTGGGGATAAAACCCCAAAGAGTTATTAAAGGTGTGAAGTTTTTTTATGTGGGACGTGCTGCTGCCCACGCCAGAAGATTGCCTAGATATGGCAAAAAGAGAATTAATCACGAAAGACCTTATTCTCCGTACAGAATATCTAGGTAGGCGAAGGACCAGGGTGGCAGTTTTTGAGGTTCCTCCTCAAATTTCCGGAGAGCGCCTGGCTGCATTTTTTATGAAGTACGGCCAAATTTTAGGGGCTCTCTCGGACAATTTGAACGGGGGGTGGACTTTTGACATCATGATAGATGAGGCGGCCTTCAAGTCCATCCCCAACTGTCTGGATTTTGGCAACCGGAGATTGCCAGTCATTGTGACTGGCAGAAAACCAGTATGCTGGAGGTGTGGAGTGACTGGTCATCTCTCCTCCTCCTGCCCAGGGAAGAAGGCCCCTGGAGCTCCGGTTGCTGGCGATCAAAATCCCCCTTTGGCCGACACTGAAAAATCCGCGGCGCCTGTAATGGGCCTACCTTCTAAACGGACCGGTGAGGAAAATCCCTCGGTTGGGTCTTTGCCCCCATTGCCCCTCAAACCAACGCCTTCCACAAGTGTGGATAAGGAGAAGGATGAGGGGGAATGGCGTGTAGTAGGTAGGGCCAAAGGGAAGGTCCAGACAGCGAGACCTCTGTCCCAGCATGACTCCAGGGATAAATTCACCTACATCCCCATTCCCTCTACTAGCTCTGAGGGCGACGCCTCGGCGTCTTACGAAAAATCAGCCACAGCAACGCAAAAACTCAATGAACCCAGCTGGGAGAAAATTTTAAATTAAAAAAAACTGAAGGATAAAATCGACGCAAAACGGGCTAAGAATTCCAAGTCGCTGGGGTGCCCTGCCCCTCATCCTCTGCCCCGTCTTCCCCTTCAGGTACCATCAAAACATTCATCAAACCACCTCCGCCCAAATCTCTGACGAATTCTCCAACAAGGTCCTGTTCTTCGAAAACTCCTTCCCCTTTCAAGACCCCATCTGGCATCACTCCCTCTCACACACCTACATGCACGCCCACACCTACTCCCTCTCATTCTCCTCAAAAAAGAGGGAGAGAAGTCCAGATTTGCCTGCAGTGGCCGAGAAGAGGAAGAAGAAAAGTAAACCGCCATATCTCCCAGGGGAAGACATATGCCGCGTATCCGGAGAGCAAGCTGAGAGAGTCTTCGGGCAAACTAAAAACCCGAGGCCGCTGAAGGTACTGTTCAACTTCCGGCACATCAATGGAGTCGACGTAGAGGTGCCGGAAAAATTCAAAAATGCCCGAAGAGTCTTGACTGTCGTTCGATCCGGCCCGGGTACGCGGGAGATTTGGGGCATGATAGAGGAGGCGAATGCGTCCCTGAAATTGGTGCCCCCAGCGGCTGTTTATGAACCCAATTTGGACCCAACAAAAATATGTAAAGGGAGGGTCCCTGTTTTCGTTCACCCTTCCCTGTATAGAGCTATCAAACTCACATATCCTGCGGACATCGGTGGCCTGTCTCATGGTGATACCGTCGACAATGAGATGGCGTCAGGTTCAATGGGACAGGCTGTCGGTGTCCTCACCCCAGCAATGTTCTACTCTGATGGGCGACCCTAATCTATTCGATAATGGACTCTGGTTAGCTAGTTTGAATGTCCGAGGCCTGAGGTCGGAGTCTCGAAGGGTGAGACTCGTTCGCGACCTTCAGAGCCTCGGTGTGAATATATGTTGTGTACAAGAGACCCGTTTTTCTTCTCGCGATTATGAAGGCATTCTCTCTAGGGAGTTTACTCTTTATTCAGCATGTTTTGATGGACGCTCGAGGGGTGTCTCTTGGCTGGTGAGCAAGTCTTTGAAGGCTGCGCGTGCTCTTGTCTTCGCAGATCCGGCGGGCAGGCTTTGCGTGCTGCATGCTACCATAAAGGATAAGGCTTTGCGTCTCATTGGGGTTTATGGGCCCAATATCCAGGCTGAGCGACTTGCTTTGTTTCGGCAGATCGAGCCGTTTATGACGACATCACATCGGTTAATTTTAGCGGGGGATTGGAATGCCGTCCTTGACCCCGATATAGATCGTATAGGGTCAAAATATAAAGCGGGTACTAAAAACTGGGGAGTGGAACATTTTCGGGGCTTTGTCGATGGGTTTGATCTCATCGACAAGTACCGGAATGAACACCCTCAGCGGGTAGTGGCAGCTCGGCTGTAGGTGTGCTTGCGAGCTACCTCGACCGAGTTTTAGTTAGGAGAGTCGATGTAGGACTCTTAGGGTGTCCAAGTTTTCATTATATAGTTTATTCGGATCATAGGCTTGTCCGGGTCCGTGTAAACTTAGATAAGCCTAATGTTAGGAAAACTGGCTACTGGAAATTCAACAGCTCGTTATTTGGCGAGCAGGATTTCCGGGACCAGTTTTTACTAACCTTACAAAGGGAACTGACGGGGGCTGTGGTGGGAAATGCCTGGTGGGACAAACTTAAATCTAAAATTCGAACGTTTGCTGCCGATTTTAGTCGTCGACTCAATGTAGATAGATTAGCGGCGCAAACGGCTTTAGAGCAAAGAGTCGATCGGGCTGTGAAATCCCGTGATAGTGGGGAAGTAGTCCTAGCTAAGGCAGAGTTGTCCTCCTTGCTTACCAAGAAGGATCAAGCTCTGGTAGTTAGGGCTAGGTTAAAAAGAATGTCCTCTGAGGCGACGAATATGGCCGCAGAATTGCGTGCAGAGGAAAGAAGGAATGCTTCAAGACGGCATATCGCGAGCGTCACATTGCCGGATGGGCGGACAGTGACTACAAACTCGGGCATATGCGAGGCTTTTCGGGATTACTTTCGGGATCTTTTTACCAGGGAGCCCGGTCTGAGCTCTGCTCAGTTCGACACCTATTTAGCTGGATTTCCCTGCCTTGAGGCAGCTGAAGCGGCTGGGTGCGAGGGTCCCATCACTGAGTCGGAAATCTGGGAAGCGCTGAAACAGGTTGGCCTGGATAAGTCTCCGGGATTAGATGGTCTTCCTTACGAAGTTTACTTGAGGCAGTCGCCCGTTTTTGTTCCTTTGCTGCAGCTGGTCTTCAACAACTGGATGAAGCAGGGGTCTATACCTCAACGCTTCACCAGGGGTGTGATCAAGTTGCTGCGTAAGGGCAAAAGCGGTGGGGATGGGATAGGTAACTTTCGCCCTTTAACTATGTTAAATACAGAGTTAAAGATTTTGGCTAAGGTCTTGGCTAACCGTTTGCAGCTTGTCCTGTCTAGTCTGATTGGCTCCGAGCAGACTTGTTCTGTGAAGGGCAGGACTATTCAGGACAACCTTCATATGGTGCGCCTGATCATTGAGAAAGTCGACAGTGAAGCCGCGCTGATCAATTTAGATCAGTCCAAGGCCTTTGATAGGGTTGACCATCGATTCTTGGAGGCTGTTCTTTCGGCTGCCGGTTTCGGGCCGTACTTTCGCTCCTGGATCCGGCTTATGTATGCGACTCCCGGTGCGCTGGTAGAAGTGAACGGGGTAAGATCGGAACCTTTCGTATCGTCTCGATCTATTCGTCAGGGTTGTCCGCTGTCGCCTATGCTTTACGTTCTTGCGTTGGAACCTTTCCTTCGCAAGTTAAAGGCGAATCCGGTCCTACGCGGAATCTCTTTACCTGGTGCTACCACCTCGGCCAGGTATTCTGCCTATGCTGACGACGTTTCGGTTCTTGTGTCGAGCAGAGCCGAGATTAACGAAGTCAGCAGAGAAATCAGTGGCTATTAGATGGTAACAGGGGCCAAGATCAACCGCGATAAGTCTGTTGGCTTGCGGTTGGGTGCGTGGAAGGGGGTTTCTCTTCCCGGACCATTCAGCTGGACGGATGGGCCGATCAAGATACTCGGCGTCTGGTTCGGGCCTGATATCCAGTTGGATATGAATTGGTCGGAGGTACGAGAGAAGGCCGAGGGCGCAATTAATTTGTGGTCTCGGAGGAATCTTTCCTTGAAGGGGAGGGCGGAGGTATGTGTTTCGCATATCTACCCGATTCTCCTTTACCGACTCTCGGTACTTCCACTTCCGTCTACCACAGTACTTTCATTAGTACAGCTCTTGTTCTCTTTCTTGTGGAGAGGCAGAGCTCCTAGGGTATGTCGGGAGATCTGTTGCCTTCATCCTACTGAAGGCGGTCTAGGTATGCCTAGCATTGAGATTCGTCTCGATATGCTTCGCATCGGGTTCCTGGATCGTTTGTGTCGCGATTCGGATGACGGGGGCGCCTTCTGGAAGGAAGACGCTCGAAGATCCTTCCCATCCTTGAGAAGTGTGCACTCGGGCGAGGAGGAGGCTGGCCGTTTGCCTCGTGCCGAGTGCTCCTTCTACCGTGAATGTCGTCTGGCTCTGAAACACCTCTTACGGGCGACGGTTGGCCTCCACAACGTCCAGGCGTTGTCTCGTAGGGCATTATATCAGGTGGTAGTCAGGGAGTCCGTTCATGATGATTTGATTGACGAGCTCGGTCTTACGAAGCAGGAGGCTCGCTCAATCTGGCCTTGGGCTTCCGGGTTGAAATGTCTAAACAACGATGAGGCATCCCTCACCTGGCTGGTGATACGTGGGGCCCTCTGGGTCGGCAAAAGACTCTGCGCAGCGGGTTTGGAGAAATATCCAAACTACCGACGTTGTGAGGGGGAAGTCGAGACCCTTGGTCACGTCTTCTTTCATTGCAAGTCGGTAGCACCATTGTGTAAGTTTGTTGAAGGTCTCATGGTTCGCATGTTGCAGGGAAAGTTTTTCGTCCTTGAGGCCGCTTCTGTTTGTAGCAATGTGGCCCCGCCGTTAACGAAGTCTGAACTTTATGTGTTCCACTGCTTGCTAGGAGTTATGAGAGTCGTGATTTGGGTGACACGTCAGAAGGGATTCTATGGAGGTGAGAAGTTCACTTCTTCCCTACTAATCTTGTACTTTAAGCATCAGCTTAAAGTCAAGATTAGGACGGAAAGGCGGCGAGTCCCTTCATCAGAATTCGGCAAAAGGTGGGTGAATCTTGCGCGAATGTGTAGAGTGAGAGGAGCTGACTTGGAGTGGCACTTGGACCTCGGTTAGGTGCAGGATTTCGTCCCTCATGGGTTGAACAGAGCAACCCGTCCCGATATTAGGCTAGTTTAGGTTTAGTTTGAATCTTTAGTTTCTTGGTTCTGCTTAACTTAGCTAGGGTATGAATGCCAATTAGCCCCCCTTTTATTTCTGTCCCTATTTTTCTTTGGTTTAATTCTCCATCCCCTCCCTCATTAGGTGGCCAGTGACGTCAGTTCTCTGGTGGTTGCGGGATGACTTTCGTTTCGTGTGTGTGTTTTTTCGTTTTTGTTATTGTGTCTAAATGGGTGTGTGTCTGTGTGAGTGATTTTGGGAAGGATGATTGTGTTTTACTGTTATAATCTCGCAATTATTTCGTTCAGTTAACTGATGTTTCTGCCACATTTAGGTATTGTGGGGGGTTTTATTACTAATCTTATTTTGTTTCGTTTTCTTGTATATATTTTTATTGCATAATGTAAATATTCATAGGGGTTTTTAAATTGTTATTCCCCCCCCCACAGACTTTGAATTGTACATATGGGGACTAGTTAGAATTTCATAGAGAACTTGAGGAATTATGGTGGATGTAGTAAGAAAGGTATGGAAGAATGTATTGTTTTGGTGTTAGGATTATTGTTGGTATGTTTGGGTCAGTGTTTGTGACTAGCTAAGTTTAATTTAAGACAGATGATGACCGTCCTTCCCCAATCCCCTTTTTGGCCTTGTGCCACATTTTGTACCTTTTGCACAAATAAATATTACGAATACAGAGATCCAACTAGAGACTCTGCCCGACTGCGACTTAGTCAACACATTCTCCAGGAACGGTCTTCCCAGAAATATACAGAAATACTATATGTAAATATTGTGTACATTTTCTTGTTATAATACATTCTTGTTCTAAGTACATTTTGTGTTGCATTATTATTCCATGCATTAGTCAAGATTCAACAATAAGTCAAGAGTCAACAATGGCGACGAAGTAGAACGAACCATACGCCAAGTTTCAACAATGGCCACGAAGTAGAACGAACCATACGGAAAAAAGAAAGAATTAATAGTGAGTTTTCAACAATTGGGACAAGTCATTGAAGAACCCAGGCTGAAAAAAAAAACTATTAATTCAAAGTCCAACGTTAACGTAACGACGAAGGATTCTGAACTTCTGGATATGTAGAACTCGTTAAAAGACGACTAAGCATAAAGGAACGTTCACTTAGGAAAAATTGAAAGGTGTCGTAAACGAATAACGGTAATTTAAATTAAAAAATTATCTACAACGAGACACCCTCTAAAAAGAAAAATTGGCCGACTACAAAAACATGCATGGAAGTAAAAGGAGCACAAATACACCGTGTCGACTTTGAAAGGTAACGAACTTTAAAAAATTATTTTTTTTTTTATTTGTTCAACAATATAGTGACGAATTACCTCTGATAAGAAAATCAGACGTGTCATTGAAATACGCGAACGGAAGTCGAAAACGAAAAAAAAAGTCCGACGCTCTCTGTTCACGAAAAAAAAAAATACCAAAGTTGATTAGCACGGGCGTGAATGTAAAAGCAAGTCATAAAAATTAAAAGTCGTACGTTGTTTCGATTTTTTTTTGGTCAGCTTATATGATATTCGTGGATACACAAATTAAAAGTATATTCCTTGTTGCATGAACACTATCAGCTAAAGATGGATGAACTATCCAAAGTCATATCTGAATTATTCAAAAGACAGCAAGAACAACAGATAGCGCTGCAAAAATATCAAGAACGGCAAGAGGAAAGACTTTTAGAAATTCAAAAGTTAACACTGGAGAAATTAAACAACTATCAGGCAAATGAGGGAAATTCTTCATATTCTAATAACACCATATTTAATTCGCTGGAAACTTTCAACTATGTGCCAGACGAAGAAAAAACGTTTGAAGCGTACTTTAAACGATATGAAGATATTTTCTACACAGACTGTGAAAACTGGTCGAATTCAAGAAAAGTCTATTACTAAGAAAGCTAGGTACAGCAGAACATAGCAAATTTGTAGATTTTATTCTACCGAGAAAAACAACTGAATTGGAATTCTCGGAAACAGTGAAATTGCTAAAAGAGCTGTTTGGAGCAAATATGTCGTTTTGGCATAAGCGATGGTTATGCATGAATGTCTCTAAATCCGACGATCAGGATTACTTAACATATGCATCTATAGTGAATAGACATTGTGACAATTTCAGATTGGCAGAGATTACGGTTGAAGAATTCAAGTGTTTAATTTTTTCCTCAAGTACTGGTATCCAGTAAGAGTGCCGAAATAAGACGTAGAGTTTTGTCTAAACTCGAATCTGAACAAGGCCTTACCCTGCAAAAGTTAGCAGAGGAGTGTCAATGGGCCGTAAGTTTAAAGGAAGAGTCGCAAAAAAATCGAAGAAGCTGGCATTGCTTATATTAAAAAAATAAAAAAGCAGTCAAATTACCCATCAGAGAAAAATTGGAGAAAAAATTCGGCGTATTTTAATAATAGACAAGAAAATAAAAAGAACGAAAATAAAAAGGTCCCACCATATAATTGCAGACGTTGTAACGAAAGACATTGGGAGGTAAATTGCCCATATAGAAATAAGAAATGTTTCGTGTGCCAAAAGAATGGTCACAAAGGATCGTGTTGTAAAACGAAAAAATTCAATAGCCGAATTAGACAAACAAATTCGAATATCAATTCAGATAGAGATTTGAGGAAATATGTGACGACTGAAATATTCAAAAAGAATATCAAATTTCAACTCGATTCGGGGTCAGATTTAACAATAATGAACGATAAAACATGGAAAATTTTAAAAAGGCCTACAGTAATGAAGTCAACGAAACTCGCTCGAACGGTAACTGAAAAGGAAATTAACTTCGAAGGCGAGGTTGTACTTCCCATGAAATTGAACGGGATTGTTAAAAAAATGAAAGTTTTCATTCTGAAAAATGGAGAAAACTTGTTGGGTACAGATTTTATTGAAACATTCGAATTGTGGGATAAACCGTTAAACTCATTCTGCAGAAAAGTAGAAAGTAATACGAAAACAAGACAGGACATTAAAGAGGAATTAAAGAAAAAGTTTCCGGAAACCTTCACACCTGGTCTTGGAAGATGTAACAAGTTTGAAGCTAAATTTGAATTAAAGGAAAATACTATGCCTATATTTAAAAAGAAACGTAACGTGTCTTTCGCAAGTGTAGAGAAAGTTAACGAAGAACTTGATAGGCATGGAAAAAAAAGATATTAAAATTAAGCAGATTGACATATACATAGGAAGTATGCAAAGGGGATCTACAAAGAAATAACCAGAATCATCATCCCATATAGGAAGCCAGTTGAAATCCAAAAAGGATTCCAAGGCCTGGGAGGGGGGTGTTGTGGTAGGATCCACCTAATCTGCAATTCCCAATGTGTCGGCCGTGGCCGTCTTCTTCAAGTCATTGGAATTTTGAAACGAACTCTTTATTTCGGAGTAGATTGTTCTAGTTCCACGTGCCATGCCTCTTCCTGATATCTCGGTTTTCATTTATTTGCCTTTAGCAACGCAACTCTCTCCAAGTTTTTTGTTCACCTCTGCTGTGGACAGGTATTGAACTCACAACTCTTTGGGTTAACTCACTGCTATTACTTCAACCAACAATTTTATCCACTGGGCCACGTGTCCTTGGGGACAAAATAAAGGGTTCGGCTCAAAATACTAATCACCTGAAGAAGGCCGGATAGTACAACGGTCGAAACATCGTGAATATGACAACAGTCAGAACTATGTAAATAGTATAAGTAGTCTATAATTAATGCTTAGTTTCATTAATGAATAATTAATAGATTTTGAGGGAAATCATATAATCATTATAATTTAAACTCGATGTTTATTTACACTATTTACATTATTCGGATTATTGTCCTGATCTTTGTCGTCATATTTATTACAACGTTTCGGCCGTTGTACGCTCCGGCCTTCTTCAGGTGGTTGGAATGTCGAACTGAACCCTTTATTTCGCTAACTAGGGTAGACTGTTCTAGTTCCACGTGCCATATCTAATGGCTGTCAATTATCAGTTATCTTCTGTTAATTCCCCTCTCCAAGTTCTCCACTGCCTTAACAAGGGGAATTAACAGGAGATAACTGATAATTGACATCCAATAGACATGGCACGTGGAACTAGAACAATCTACCCTAGTTAGCGAAATAAAGGGTTCAGTTCGACATTCCAACCACCTGAAGAAGGCCGGAGCGTACAATGGCCGAAACGTTGTAAGAAATATGGCGACAAATCGGAATAATGTAAATAGTGTACATAATACCTCATCTCAGAAATATAGACAGATACTCGATTTTTTTGTCATTTTTATAATTAATATCCGATTTTACAATTGTTGTGAATTGGTTAATGGCATCTACCATCGGTGTTTTAGTTTGTAAACAAGTCATGTCTTATCGTAATTTGTTAGGAAAAGCGTTATATTCTTTGTACATTGGTTAATTAATAGCCCGAAGGAACGGATGCAGGCACCAGACGAGAATTGAACTGAAGGATACACTACAGGTTGAAGGTTTGGGCAAAAATCTACATTTTTGGAAAAAATCTCCTATAAGTGAAATGTTTTTGTATCTTTATTAAGTAGAATTTTACTATCTAAAGTGCATTTTTTTTATATTCAAGTCACTCTCCAGGCTCGTCTTACTACCAAAACTTTCATACTTACCTTGCGCAGGGATGCGTCCCTGTGCTGGTAGTATCACGGCTATGACTAGCTTCGACCAGCTAGACCAGCTCTGACCACTTGGACAACTATGACCAGCTAAGACCAGCTTGGACCAGCGGCCCGAGTGGAAACACTTGGGTCCTCACGTTACAAAATGACCCTATGTCACAACCTCACTCAGTGGGGGTCAAGTAAATCTCTACTACGAAAATGTTCAAATTTGGATTCGTCTATTTTGTTAATTTAGAAATAATTTTTCTGACAAACATTTTATTTTGTTTTCACCATTAAACTCTCAGTAGACATTTTTAAGATTACCAAAGTTTTCAACTAAGTTAAATTTTAATACAGGTTCTAAATGTTAACTCAGTACTGACTATTGTTGTAAACAAAACATATGTAGCTCTCTCTGTTTGAAGGAAAAAAAGATTATACAATTACGGCACTATTTTCATATTTTGTTTTATTTATTTGTTAATTTTGAAGTAATCTTCACAAAAGGGTAAAAGCAAAGCAGCTAGGCATTGAAGTGAGGGTGAAATTTTGTCCAAATTAGGTTGCTCTCAAAGACAAATTGCCGCAAATTTTGACACCAAAATAGTTGGAGCACCAAAAGTAAAAACTTCTACCGAAGATAAATAAATGATTATTGAGAGAAAAATAAATAAAAGGAAAAATGCTCCAGAGTTGTCAGCTGAACTTAATTCCTCTCAATAGCAACCAGTGACGCTCTCAACTATGAAAAATCGACTTAGATCAGCGGGGCTTACACGGTGCATAGCTATCAAGAAACCTCTGTTACGAAAGGTGAATAAGCAGAAAAGAATGTTATGGGCAAAAAAGCATAAGAACTGAACATTGAAAGAGTGACAAATGTATTGTGGACAGATGAGCGAAAATGTGCTCCTTTGGGTAGTGAGAGGAGAGTGTATGTGAGAAGAAAGCCAGGAGAAAGACTAAATGATGAATGTGTGGTTCCAACAGTTAAGTGTATGGTCGTAGATCTGTTATAGTGTAGGCGTGTTTGTGACTGAAGATTTGATTCAGATAAAGGGAATAGTGAAAAAAGAACAAAAATATTCAATTTTGCAGACATGCTATACCATCTGGTTTCTGTATAACTAGAAAAAATCACATTTCAACAAGACAATGAGCTAAAACATTCTTCTAAATAATGTCAAAATTACATCGAGTCAAAAAAATGAACACAGTTTTGGAAATTATGACTTGGCCGCCTCGATTTCCTGGCCTTTCTTTTATTGAATTAGTATGGGATTAATTGGATAGGCGAATTCGAAGAGAATATCCAAAAAGTGAGAGTGAGCTTTTACAGTGCTTGAAGAATGCTTGTGAAAGTCTGCTATCTACTATTTTCAAAAACTGTTGGAAATAATTTCAAGAATTTGGAAAGCAGTAATTAAGGCGGGTGGTGGTTTTATTGACGAAAATAAAATATGATGTTGTTATATGATAATTTATTATAGTTTAAGTGCTTATTTTTGACAAAATAAAAACAAATACACTGTAGTTATTGGAATCTTATCTTAAAACAATGCAAAAATATCTCCCTTTAAAGTGCCCTTTTTAAAGAAATGTAGGGTGGCCCAAACTTTTTGCCTCTAGTGTACGTTGCTTGAGAAAGATTCGACAACATTCTAGAACAGGACCGACAACATAAGAAAGGTACACAGCTGTAATATTCTAAAAAACGGCAAAGTACTCAGAACGAGGAAATCATTTTCAAAGTAAGTGATTAAAAAACGCAATAACCCTGTCCACAAAAATCTCGGTAGTACACAGCCAGAATGTTTGGGGGAAAATAAGCCAACAAATCAAAGAAACTATTTCAAACTAATCCAGATTGAATGAAATGCCATTGGTTTCTATCGAAAGAAGAGTGTTAGGTTAACAACTGACAATTTTTCACTCTCACATCACCGTGACGTGGCTACCCTCTGTCTTTCTATAAATATTTTTAATGGTAGAACTCTCTTCCTTGATACCTCAACCTCATGAATTTAAGAGTACTACAAGATTGGCTACTAGGTAGTGGTAGTCATATCATTTTACTATTGAAATAGCTTGATATAACCGTAAGTTCTATTCTAATAGCTTCCTTTCTCGGACTTCTCGGCTGTGGATCTCTCTTCCGGTGTCCTGCTTCTCTGCCACTTACAATCTTCAAAAATTTAAACGCAACGTCAACTGCCATCTTCTGCCTTCCTGAAACCTATTCTTTTATTGTACTTTCTCCTCATTAACGTCTTCTTATTCTCTTTCAGTCCCAGCAACCGCTTGCAACTTAGTGGCATTATCGCCTTACTTGGGGTGAAGTGATTCCAATAGATAAATAAATAAAGCAAGAAACCATGGGAATTATTTAAAAACAATCTATATTGAATGATTAAAAGCTAAAGTTATTATCGTCTAATGCTAGACGGTACACGGTCGAAAGGTTATGAAAAAAATAATGAAATAAAATCAAGAAATGATTTCGAAGAATTACACAGCCGGGGTATATGTGTTTGAAATATGGCACTGATAATGGCAAAAGTAATATTAACAGTTTCTCTATAAGGAAGCATTTGGCATAGATTAACTGAGCAGCCAGTGCTACTGTTGTTGAGATTTATAAAATCTTTCTCTTAAAACAATTTTTCATGGAAATACGTTTCTCAAGCACAGTAACTCTTGTCGCTCCTTCCAGTATGGATGGAGACTTACTTCCCAACCTTTTGCTTAAATTAGTAGATTGATTTCCTGGGATTGTTTTAAGAGTTACATGCCCTTAATACACATTTTACTTGAGGGGGAAGCCAAATTGGGAGTTAACTTTCATGGAATTATGATAGTGTATCTAATAGCATGTTCATTATTATTTTCACCATAATGGATCCAATTGAGATACCTCTATAAGTAGGACGATCTTGAGTACTACCATTTTTATTCCCATGGTGTATTAATGCGAGATATACCCAACTTTTCAAGTAAATAGGGTAATTATTTCGCACAAATCAACAGTGGATGAATAATAAGCTACAATTTCTTACTCGAAATTGGCCAGAAGTTATATTTAAATAAGCAAAAAAAAAAAGAAGAAATTATTTCGAAGCAAAAGCCATTGAATGATTAAAAAAAAAACAGAACTTTGTAAATGAAGGCTGAAATGTATAGGCGCGAAAGTAAATGAGGAAATAATTTCGACCGAATCCTCAGTGAATAAATAAAAAAAAAACAACAACCAAAAGTTCGTATCCGTAAGACATAGGTCGGAAAGATGGTATAAAATGAAGCTAAAAATGGAAGAAAGTCTTTCGAAACAATCCACAGTGATTGTTTAAAGGGCTTTAAGTTCTTTTCTAAAGAATTCCGGAAGATATACGTTTGAAATCTGGAGAAAATGAAAGCAAAGGAGGAAATTATTTCGAACTGCTTTACATCGAAGGAATAACAACCAGAGTCGCCTGTCTGAAAAAGTCTGGAAGGTGCAATAGCGAAATGTAAAACAAAACAAAACAAAAAAAAACTAGGAAAATGAGGAAATTATTTTGAACCAATCCACATTGAATGATTAAGGTTGGTTTAATTTGGTTTGTTTTACGGCTTCTAAACCTCAATGTGTTATTTAATGCCAACAAGATTTTTACTGCAGCTAATATTTTTGTTGAAAAATGTATTGCTGATAATATTTTTCCAGAAATGTATTGCTGGTAATATTTTTCCAGAAATGTATTGCTGATAATATTTTTCCAGAAATGTATTGCTGGTAATATTTTTTTCTTCAAAAATGTATTACTGATAATATTTTGATTTTTTTTCCAAAAATGTATTGCTCGTAATAATGTTTTTTTTCAAAATTTCGTTGCTGGTAATCAGCTTTTACAAAAATGTATTGCTGGTATTAAAACATATTTTTACACTTTCATAATGCTTTTACCCCTTTTGTGAGGGTTTAGCTATTTGCCCAGAGCTGGGACCCTAACAGGTACTACCACCCGGGTCAAAGTGGACCTGGAAACACCAGCAATTAAGAGGTGGTTCTAGGCTCCTTAAAACCTCCTGATCAGATGCCTTGCTGTTGGATGTAGTGTATCGTCTTACCCTAGACGCGTATGTAGTTTATCGTCTTACCTAGGACGCCTCATTTGGTGGGTTACGGGGATTTTACATCTCTCCAGAGGTGCAGTCGGCGTATTGTGAAGCCCCAGCCAGCAGGTCGGGAATGATTAAGGAATCCCAACTTCTTATATATAAATAAATAAGCAGAGGCATAGTTCAATAAAGTAAGAAATCAATAGAATACTGGGTATTTTAATTCAATAAACAAAATTCCGTAAAGTAATACGAAGAAAAAGAAAAAATAATTTTCCACTCCCTTGAAACCCTGACATTCTCTTCAGGAGGTGAAGATACACCTCTACACTCACACACACATACACATCAATGGAAGAAAATTAACATATCTTGAAAACTCCATGTCTCGCACTTCTCGCCTGTGGAACCTCCTCCCCAGTTCTTGATTTCCTGATAGCTATAACCTCCAACTATTCAAATGTAATGTCAATCGACGTCTCAAGATGCCCTGATCTATCCCCTAACCTTCTCTTCATCCTTTTCATCTATCACCTCTCTTTGCTCTCGCTCCAATTCTCTGTAACCCCTTGCGTGCTAGTGTGTTCCTGTCTTGCTTGGGGTTGAATGCTTAAAAAAAAAGAAGAAGATTAGAAACCCGTGATTTAGGCACACTTTCCTAATTTGGTTTGCTAGAATGTTCAACTGTTATGTTTCTTTTTTATTGTAATTATTCATCTCTTCCCCCCATCTATGGGCTAATAAGTAAAACTTGTATTACTAAATCATTATTATTTAAAACATATCTTACAATTTAAAAATATGTCCTGGCTTTAAATAACCTGCAAAGGGTTGATAAGCCGTAGAAAACGAATCAATTAATCTATTTAAACTCAGTTTGCTCTCATTTGGCCTATTTTGAAAGCCATTAGTTAATTCCCCTATCGTTTATGTACCGTGTTCTTTCAGGATGTAGGCGATCATGGCTCTCTACGACGTCCTGTCATTTGCACCTCATTACCGTTAATCTTTGTCGTCACTCAGTCATACTTTCGCACAATTTCATTGCCCTCCTTACTTCAATGAACCAGGATGATTCAATTTTCTAAGCCCCAACTCATCAGAATGTGTCACAGATATTTTAACTTTCTGAGGTTAAGTATGTATTCTTCTAGTTTCCTTCTTTAAAAAAAAATCCTTCTTATTCGCATGCTCAGTCCATGGTATTCTCAATGTTTCTCTGTGGAATCACATGCTTTATGTTACTAATTTGCTAAGGCAATTTAGCACTTTTGCTTTTTTTCTAATGAAATTTCCTATTCAATAATATTTTGCATAATTTCAACCTATAACTAGAATACCCAGTTGAATTTCTGAATTATCACCGAACAGATTCTGAATTATCACTTATCGTGATGAAAAAAGTGTTCTTTCAGGGAAGCTCAATGCCTTGAGTGATTAATGGGACTTAAACTCAACCTAAACCCCAAGTGAAATTCGTACATACGATCTCTAGCTAAAGCTATTTCGAAAATGGTCGGTTCCCGCTACTGTTCCAGTTAGTCCGTAACTTCTGTTATTCTCTACAATTACAAGGCTGAAAATGGTGTACCCCTGCCATATATGGCATTCCACTCCCCAGTATTCACTTCCCAATCTCTATAGAGCTCCAAAGGGCGTCTGCGTCCTTGTGAGTGATGAATTATTTTCCACCCTACAACCACTTTCCTCTGACAAGTCTTCAGAATTATTTACGTTTCTTAGTGCCACCAGTTCACGGCTAGAACCCGCCATGCTACAAAAGATTTTAGCAAACAATCCTCCTTCCATTCCCATTGGTGAGATGCAAGTTCCACTCAAGCAGATTCTTCACACGAAAGGCTGGTTTGGGGAACTGATTCCTAACAATATCCTTTCTCGGTCACTACAATCTTAACCTGTTGAAGTCTAGGGTTAACCGTTATCTTCCTTGTATATCGGCATAATCTGTGCCTCTTACTCTGTAACCTTCTAATTGAGTGACTCTTGCGCCTTGTACAGGATGAACGTCATTGTAAAAATCTGTTTCATTCAGATTATTATTCTCCCTTTCTTTGTTACTTTGCTTAAGAGTTCTTGCAGTTTTTCCTTTTGAGTTTGTGAAAAAGAAAATAACATCCACGTACCTTATACTGCTAAAATTACGGTAAGAGCCAGTTAGCTTCCTTACTATCATGAATAGTCTAATCTATTCATCATAAGTAGTCCTGGGTAATTGTCTAGAGAAAAGAAGACGATAATACTATTGTAGTGACTGAGTATTGAATACTACTATTTCGACTGATTCTGTCGATTTAAGTGTTGTGCTTCCAGACCCCACATTACAACAATTATAACTGCCGATCATAAATCCTAATGGATCTTCACAGTTTTTAGGTTCCTTTTGCTATAAAGGGAAATTAAATCCGGTGAGAAAACGCACCCTTGTATTAATCGTAGATCAATTTTTTGTGTACTTGCTGAAAAATCAGGCATTGAAAATCAGGAAAATGAGGATACCATTAGTCAGTAAATGCAAGCATTACTGAAAGAAGATGGCTGTTATATTTTGTGTTGTTGTCTAACATTTTTTTACGGAGTAACCTCAGCGGCCGGCTGTTTACAATAACGTCACACAAGTTATTATCAGCTGAAACATATTTTGCCGTCAACAACGGAAAGTGAACTAGACAGAAAGCTATAAATATTTGTAATTTCAAGCCAAAATAGTCCGTCTCTAAAAACCAAATATAGTATTTTTTTTATTAGGAATCGTTCAACTTTTATATAATAAAAAAGAAATAAAAATCATCATTCCATCAACAAATTTTGATTAAATATCAAAACATATTTTCGAAAAAATTGGCAATTGGTCAGCGATTAATTTTTCTCTGGAAATCAATTACATTCAAGTTTCAAATAGACGGGGATTGGGGAATAAATGTTCGAAATTTTTATAACTTTTAAATAATTTTTCTAATTTTCAGTAATGAAATACTCGTCCTAGACTGACCTATTCAGAAATGTCCTGAATATTTTGAGAAAAAAAAAGGTGAATTTGCAATAAGCATATTTCAGGTGGATTTTTCTGCAAAAAGAATAACACACGCCCATTTATTTAAAACTCAAAGGTAGTCGCTTTGGTTAAATTTGTCGATAGCACGATTCGGTTCTGGTACCCACCGTAATAGGTTCGTATTGATTGATTTGAACAATATCCGTTCAATAGTTTTCAAGAAATTATTTTCGAAAATTATATTTCACCAATTTAGTATGTTTGAATTTAAACCACAGACTTTATATTTATTCATGAAACCTACTCACCAACAAGACGAACTCACCAACATGACCGCTTCGCCAGCATGGCCACCACACCAACATGACTACCTCGCTAACTGGCCACGGACAAACTGATAAGCGTAAGGAAAACAAAAAATGAAATATATACATACATACTCACTTATATATATATATATATATATATATATATATATATATATATATATATATATATATATATATATATATATTGGCTCCTGAAAAATGAATTTCGGTTGAGCTCTGTTGGTTTGAGGTGTGAGTTTGTAAACAGTGACTATTTAAGCTAATATAGCATGACTCTTCGACAGAATTGAGTCACTGTCAGTCACTGTGTGTTTATCTAAATCTAAAAAAAATAAACACGCTAAAATTAACCTTCATCCCTTCCATGAACCGACGGCTTAGTGGTAGAAGTTCCGACTGACGCTAATTCAGTCGGGTTACGATCCTAGCTAGAGGCAACCGGACGTCTAGTCACACTGATGAGCTGTGAAACAGTCTGTCAGTGGATGACAAAAATATTTATATATATATATATATATGACATGATTTAGCTTTTGAAAATATATTTTCAATTGAGCACTGTTGAATGACAAGCTAATTCTAAAAACAATGGTCACCTGCGTAATATATATATATATATATATATATATATATATATATATATATATATATATAGTATCCTATTGAGCAGAGATAGTCTAGATATGAAAAGTGTGGAAATAGACGTCAGTTCTACAAGGTGGCAGGTAGCTTCAAGCAATAAGCGATTACACTAAATTACAGAAAATTTCGGCCGCATAAACATATGTCTATATTTCAGAGATGAGAAATTGTAATTATTACTGTTATCCTAATTTTTACTGCACGACGTTTCGGCCATTTTACGCTCCGCCCTTCTTCAGGTCATTGAAATTTCGAACTGAACCCTTTATTTAGTGTACCAGGTTAGATTTTTCTAGTTCCACGTGCCATGCCTCTTGCGAATGTGCCAGTTATCTGGTTTTAAGTTTTTGTTCACCACTGCAGTAGCCAGCTATTGAACTCATAACTCTTTCGGTGAAGACACTGGATCCAACCAACGTCTTTGTGCACAGCTGTGTGTCCTTGATGAGTTGTGAAAGAGCTGTGAGTTCACTACCTGCTACTGCAGTTTTGGAAAAAAACAAACTTGGAGAGTAGAGTTAAAGGGAGATAACTGAGGCATCCGGAAGAGGCATGAGACATGGAACTAGAACAATCTACCTCGGTGGACAAAAAAAAAGGGTTCAGTTCGAAATTCCTGAAGAAGGCCGGTGCATACAACGGCCGAAACGTTGGGAATATGGCAATAAAGTCTAAAAAATGTAAATAATTAAAACAGGTGTTTTGGATGCTGATTTCAGATATGAAAAATCATTTTCACTTATCACCTGTATTTTAGAGATATACGTAAAATGTATACATGTACATGCATTCAAGATTGCCAGATGTGCCTATTTAGGTGGTTACGTTGCTTTTTTTAATTTTAAATTTTAGGAATTGCATTCTGTTTAAAAAAAAAAAACCTGACATAATGGCCGCCGTTTTTGCGGCTTAAGATTGGCCATAGCGGTGTAATAAAATCCTCTTCAAATTCGAATGCCCGGTACGCATGTACGTCACTATTTACTTTGGCACAAATGCAGCCAGAAAACGCCACCAACTATGGATTAAATAACAGGGTAGATTGAGGACTCTAACCTTGGTTTACAGAATTTCTAGACAAAGGACAACTGAATATTAACATGAGAGATTGTACATCATTAATGTTATCAGTTCTTCCGAAAAGTACGGCTGGTTTAGCAACAGCCTTCATCACTATGATAAAATCGTAGGTGTAGCTAGTTTAGCAGTTCTGTTCTCCACATATCCACATAAACTGTACCTTTTACTCGAATGGCTCTTGTGCCTTGTACAAGGTAAACATCACTGTGAAAAAAAAAAGCAAAAACCATACGAAAATATTCTGCTCTCATACGTTAGTATTTATATGTATATTTATATATATATTTATACTATTTACATTATTCGGAATATTGTCTTAATCTTTGCTGCCATATTTATCCCAACGTTTCGGCCGTTCGGCCTTCTTCAGGTGGTTGGAATGTCGATCTGAACCCTTTTTTCCACTGAGGTATACTGTTTTGTTGGAATGTGGAACTGAACCCTTTATTTCACTGGAATAGTCTGTTCTAGTTCCACGTGCCATGTCTAATAGGTATCAGTTATCTCCTGTTAATTCCCCACTGCCTTAACCAGGTATTGAACTCACAACTCTTTGGGGTCTTGTCACTGGATCTAACCAACGCCTTTATCCACTACCATGTGTACTTAAGGACATCTGTGTATGAATTTATGGGACTAATAAAATTAATATATTCTTATATTTTTTTACCAGTGCTCATATTGCAATTTTTGCTGTTATCATGCATGTTTTTTACCAGAGCTCATATTGCAATTTTCGTTGTTATTATTGCTTTTCTCTGGCACTCCTTATTACCACATATGGAGAGAAAAGGGGGATCACTGCCCTCTGTGGGATCAGGTTGAAATCATAGACAAAGAACATCATTGGAAAATTCGTAAACTTAAGGAACCAGCATATATGATAGGTCACTAAAATATGCTGAGCCGACCAAGCGTAGAAATGAATACAATATGGGAACCCAGTAATAAGGAGTGCCAGGGAAAAGCAATAATAACAACGAAAACTGCAATATAAGCTTTGGTAAAAAAAAAATAATGCAATAATAACAGTAAAAATTGCAATATGAGCACTCGTAAAAAATGATTCTGAAGTCATTAATTTTATAAGTCCCAGAAATTCATACACAGATGTCCTTAAGGCTTGGTTAGATCCAGTGACAGGACCGAAAGAGTTGTGAGTTCAATACCTGGTTAAGGCAGTGGGGAATTAACAGGAGATAACTGATAACTGACATCCATTAGATATAGAACATGGAAATAGAACAGTCTACCACAGCGAGCGAATTAAAGGGTTCAGTTCGACATTCCAACCGCCTGGAGAATTCCGGAGCGTACAACGGAAACGTTGTGATAAATATGGCGACAAAGATGAGGACGATATTCCGAATAATGTAAATAGTGTACATAATACCTCATCTCAGAAATATAGCATAAATGTATGTATGTATGTATGTATGTATGTATGTATGTATGTATGTATGTATGTATAGCTGTATTCGAGGGCGTCTTGCCAATCCCTATTGCGACACTTGCTCAGGCCAGGCGCATTTTGTGTTTATTCAGTACCCATCTGTGCTTTGTACTGCATTTTAGCTACAGTTTCTGGTGTGTTACCTAGCGTGATCAACAATTTGAACAAGCTCTCGGACACGATGACTTGTGACTTCGTGCTAGCACAGCTATCGGCGGCTCCCAAAGTATCCGTCTATATCACTCACACGGTTGGGGTCAACCCGTGGTATGGTTTTCAGGCACTTTCCAAAGATGCCGAACGCTGGGATCGACCCCTCCAGTTAGATAACATCAGGAAGTCTCCTTCTTGTAAAATCGATCATGGTGAGATTTTCTGTTTCCATGCTGAGTTTTGAAACAGGACACCACTCCCCATTTGAGATATTTCTGATCTGGAATTTTCCTTTCTCCTATTTGACCCTCTACAATATAGAACTAACTTTCTCCTATTTGACCCTCTACAATATAGAACTAACTTTCTGCTATTTGACCCTCTACAATAGAGAACTAACTTTCTCCTATTTGACCCTCTATAATATAGAACTTCCTAATTATGCACCTTCGTGCCTCTTAGATGACCAAATGGTAAAATATGTCGTATTAATAAATAAAATAATCCCTTACTTCTTTAGAAATTACTTTGGATACGAAATTAAGCAGATATGAAATTTCGTGAATCTAGGACGAGACTGATTTTCCTTAAAGTCACTATTGTCGGATCGACAAAAACTGTACATAGTCGAGTCGGTCAGAAGGACGTCATAACTAAAAACAGTTCTAAATGCCTACCGGTCGGGACGCAAGTTTGAATTCTTCCGGAGAGCGCACATTATTTTTTAATAAGATTTTTGGAACATTCAAACCACTACCCGAAAATAATTAAAGATACTGTTTAATAAATAATTCAGATATGAATATCCGATAAAAATAGCATTAGACCATGTCGATCTTGGGACCGTGGTATTGCACTTAATTTGAATGTTGGTGTTTGCCATGATAAATAACAACGCAAAATACTTTTTTTTTCCAAATCATTACCATGTTTTTGAGGAGTCGAGTTTAAAGATTAACTTTAGGTGCAAAATCATAGCATTGGAATTTCATTCCTGTGATCGGGGAAAGCAATATAGTATAGCCTTATAAAATTTATAATTTACTTAAGCTCTACAAATTGTATATGGACAAGATGCATGGTACAAGCACATTACTACTAAATCATTGTGCCATCAAATAAGACCTTTATTTACTTCAAAGGGAAATTATACACTATTTTTAATGTGATTTTCAATAAACAATGCAAATTTAAAACATTTTGTCTTATAATTTGTGCTCAACAGTATTATGGTGTTATATAAACTTTTATCTATTTTTGTTTTTATTACTTATAATCTAACAAATGATCTCATAAATCTTATAAATTGAGTAGACTTTTTTGTTATCCTTTAGAACTTTTTAGTTTTACTTATCGAATATAGAAAAAAAATGCTTATTTTGCCTGTGGTGATTCATAGTTATTAATATATTTTCGTTCAATGTATTTACTCCGAAAAATATCAACTTTATTTGGATTTATTCTTGAAATAAAATTTTAAATTCATTTTGTAATCAAAAACCTGCGTAAATTAGGTCTTTTTTTCAGACAATTTTTATAACTAAAAGCTCGGAAATTAGTAGAAGCTAAGAATCTGATTTTTGGTGATAGTACTCAATTCTATCAAATGCCAGCTTCTCCACTGAGAGCAGTGTTCATTTTCTTAAAAAGTGAAAAAACAACCCGCTCTAACCCTAGTGAAGCGATCAAGTTGAGATCAACATATTTTCTTTTTATGAAAACATTTGAAATATACGACAGGCAGAGAGGGGCGTAAAAATTTGTTTTTCTTACATAGAACGTGGTAATTTATCAAAATTTCACATTGAAAACGCTCGGTGATTCTATAAATGTAAATTTTCCAGCTGATAATTTATCATTTCACACTTAGAAAGTAAGTTTCTATGAAAAGGATTATCTCGTTACGTTATTCAGGACTAAATTATGAATATATTTTCTATATATTTTTTAATAAAAAAAAGATTTTATTATTGTTTGCAGTGTTTTTATTTCAGTTTTTCGATTTTACATTTCAGGTTCCCCAACTATCCACACGACACGCAAAAATATGGAAAAAGTGCGAAATGTCATACTTTTTTAATGATTTGTTTGCGAATTCATTCCAAGTCGTTAAATTATAAAAAAATTTCTATTTCCTATTAGAAGGTTTGCAATATTTTCTTGTTTATTTTCTCTCTCTTTTATTGACTTGGCCTTTGCCTGCTACTTTTAATTCAACAACATACACATCAGCTCAGTTTTAATCTATATGGAAACTATAATTGAGTCAATTATCTGCTTGTTATGATGTTATAATCATTGGCCGTTGATATGCCTGTTGGCTGAGATGGTGGCGTATTTCTTCTTATACTTTGATTGCTTATTTTCACGGTGGAGTAGTGGATAGCGGCTCGGATTTCGGAATCGTAGAGCCGAGTTCGGATTCCAGTTGAATCCATTACATTCGCTTATGTGCTAAAACCCTTGGGAAAAATATTAATCTTCTTCTCCTTCCAAGTGTGAATTAATGTTCTGATCTAAATAGTACGACAGACCGGGTTCTATAGCATTGGATAGCGACTGGTCTACCGCAGAAAGAAAAATCTACCTCTTCAGTCATGTATCATTATCCTTCACTGGCATTCAGGGCACGGTGGAGTAATGGGTAGCGGCACGGATTTAGGAATCGGAGAGCCGAGTTCGGTCTCCAGTCGAATCCATTGCATTCGTTTACGCGCTAATAACATTGGGAAAGGTATGAATCTTCTTCTGTTCAATGCTATGGGTAAATAGCAAGACAGACCGGATTCTATAGCCTTGGATGGCAAATGGTCTACCGCAGAAAGAAATGGAAACATACCGCGGGAAAAAATTGCCTCGTCAGTCATGTATCGAAAGATACATGATAGCCTAAGCGTGTATCATGCATGGCACATAACTGACCGTTGTATGGTTGAGATGGTTGCATATTTTTTTCCATAGTCGTCTTCTTCTGCTATGTACCGTGTCCCTTCAGGAGGTGGATGATGGCTCTCCACAACATCTTGTCCTTTATAGCTCTTAGTAAAGGTCTCTTCTAATCCCTGTCTTTCTAAGCATTTACACAATCTGATTCGGTTGTTTATTTAAGTTTTGATTTCCTCTCTCCCTATTGTCTTCAATATTCTTCATAATGAAGGCGAACGTCTATTCTTTGAGCGTCAACTGGGTCCCTGGTTCACACCAAACCCCAAGTGAATCCCATATACATAGTTCATTGCTAAAGATGCTGGAAAAAAAGATGGTTCATTTTATCGCCCCAGGAAGTACCTGAACCCCTTCTGACATGATATATCTTTGCAAGAGTTAGATTAGACCAAAAATGGACTATTGCTGCCATATTTATTTGTTGTATCCCTTCCTGGACGTGGGTGATCATGGCTCTCTGCCAAAACCTGTGTTCTGCCGTCCACTTACTCAAGCTCGGTGCGTAGGTTAGGCGTTGCTTTCCTCTGTCACTCTTGCCCTCAATCTGTTCTTTGAGAATCAATTTTACTACGCCCTCTTTCCTCATTATGTACCTTTAAAGAATGCATTGAAAAAACAAAAGTTAATCTACGAAAATTTTAGAGTCGAGGTGCCGATGAAGATGAACATCAATCATCTAAGTGATAAATAACATTTGTCTGTATTAATAATATATATATATATATATATATATATATATATATATATATATATATATATATAAACCTATAGAGCCAGGTATTACTATTTTTACGATATAACCATTATTATTGTCTTTTTCTTACTTTTACTTTTAGTCTTACTATCAGAAACTCCGTATTAATCATATATATATATATATATATATATATATATATATATATATATATATATATATACATATATATATATATACATATATATATATATATATACATATATATATACATATATATATATATATACATATATATATATATATATATATACATAAAAATATAAATATATATATGTATACATATAAATAAAAAAATGTCTTAAATAATTGTCGGACTTTGTCCATTTCATTATGTATGACGTCATGTATATATATATATATATATATATATATATATATATATATATATATATATATATAATCAAACAGATAAATATAGACATTACTATTTTTTATTATATAACCATTATTATTGTTGTCTTTATCTTACTTTTACGTTTAATCTTACTATCACCAACTCTGTATTAATCATATGTACATATATATATATATATATATATATATATATATATATATATATATATATATATATATATATATAATCATATGGATAAATATAGGTATTAATATTTTTTACTATATAACCATTATTATTATTGTATTTTTCTTACTTTTACTTTTAGTTTTACTGTCAACAACTTGGTTTGTTTTTATTGTTATCATTATTTATTTATTACTGATATGTTTCCATTTTTATTTAAAAAAATTTTATTATGTAATATTTTTATTTTTATATATATATATATATATATATATATATATATATATATATATATATATATATATATATATATATATATATATATAGAGAGAGAGAGAGAGAGAGAGAGAGAGAGAGAAGTAACGGAGTTTTTATTTATTAATTCAACACTTTAAACGCTGTTTTGTTGGATACTCATATTTGAGTAGACGCTCCATTTATTTATCAAACTCTATATTTATTTTCATCTCGCGGTACGAATATTCGAGAAAATTTATGAAAGAAAATATTCGCTCACCAACGTTTTATATATATATATATATATATATATATATATATTAGTGAATATATATAATATCCAACATCGATAACACGACTCAGAGTTTTATGCTGTTTATGCACTCTTAAGGTGCAGGGTTATTCTAATCGGTCAGAATATCGCCGCACCTGAAGATTGCATAAAATTCATCAAAACCCGAGTCGTACTATTTACGTTGGATATTATGTATATTAACTAATATATACTTATAGCTCTGTTTCATAACACTGACCACGGTATTTATAACACCGGAGGAAGAAATGTATTCATACATACATGCAAGTATTTGTGCGTGTATGTAGATTTTTATCCGACTTATTCCTATATATATATATATATATATATATATATATATATATATATATATATATATATATATATATATATATATATATATATTCAAGCATATATTGTTAAATATAAAGACAACGAATGTCTATTATGTTTGATCATGATCTGATATAAGCTTCATAAAGTGACTTTAGTTTCGGGAGAAAATAAAGAGAAAATCTGTCCAACATTTGGATATTTTTTTATGCAGTTCCTCAATCTAAGCTTTCGGCTCACATGTGGTTATATGGACATTATAACAGTTGTATAAGCTAATAAATGCGCAAGACAGACACTAAGAAAACATTAAACAACTTGGGACTGACTTTGTCATATTCTTTAACACTCAGTAACCCCTTGCATCTTAGTGGTTTTATTGTTTTGATTGGGGTGAAACGATTAAGAAAACTAATGTGTTTCTTTTCTACTTCATATAGCACTTTGTATGCGATTGTATAGCACCAGACTATCGTGTCTGATGATGGATTGTCTTTTCGCTGTTTTCTAACGTTTGATTCGTTTGGAATGTGGTACTTTATATTTAAATATTCAAAACTTATTTCTTCACGTATATGAAAATAAATGCGCAAGTCATATTCTAAGAAAAGATTAAACAACTTGGGACTGACTTTCTCATTCCAAATACGCCCAGTTTCTCTGACTGATGTAAGACGTTGTCTATTCCAATATCTGATGATTTACGTGTTACAATTTCAACACCGTGTAGTCACTTCGCCTTCAGACCAGTCCAACAAAAAATCCTGAGTGTGAGTCACAACCAAGACTATATACTTCTTGCATACAAACAAGAAATCAAATGAAACTCAGTAGACATTGATTTGACCTATTTACACCTGAAAAACTGTTTAAGTTTCATTGATAATTCCCCTAAAATTATACAAATATGGTGCTGAGGACTTCTGCATCAATCTAAACCAATTCTTTTCAGTTAGTGGACGGACATTTATTCCCGCGAGTCCCACAATGTTATTTTCAGAATTTTCATGTCAGATTATTACAGGTCATAACGTAGGCGACCGTGGCTCTCCAGAAACACCTTTTCTTTATTATCTTTGAACTGATTATGAAACATAGGGGAATAGTTTGGTGTTTCCTTGCCAACTAAGCCTAGATGACTGAGCCTGCCCTGACCTTTTAACCATAACTTTTTCTACACTTACAGCCTCCAATTTATTTATTTATACATACGCGCAAACACCCCCCCCACACACAAACATATATATATACATATTTACAATGAATCATTCATACAAAAAGTAGATTAGTAAAGTTAATGATATAAAATGGCGAAATCTCTTCGTAAACAAAATTTTAAAGTTCCATTAACCTACAAACCACTCGATGAATGTTATGATCCTTGTTTTTAATAACTACAAGCTGTATAAGATAATTTTAAAAATCTGGTAGTACTTTCAACCGTACATACAGTCATCCTCAGGCATGGAAATTATTTTGTTTTTAGTAAATCCAGGTAGCATCAGAGACGAAAAATTAAATGCGAATCGAAATATGTTTTTTTAGAAATGTGTTATTGTTAACGGATGAAAACTTTTGGACCATGCAGTTGCAACGCTAAGGTTGAATTTTCTTTTAAAATTTATGAGAGTGCATTTTTTTTACTGATATGGTAATTTGAGAATTAAATATACATATTTAAACATGTATTGTTAAATAATGAATGTGTATTATTTCTGATCATGAGCCGTTCTAAAATTCGTACGGTTGCATTAATTTCAGGTGAAAATAAAGACAATATTTGTCCAAGATTTGTATATATTTTTTATTAAGTTGGTCCTTGATCAAAGCTTTCAGCTCACATGAGCCCTCTTCAGAGTGATTATACGGACATTTAAACAAAGATATTTACCATCGAAGATGATATTTTGTTATGTGTACATAGAAGTTTGCCATGCGACGATATCTGTCGCGGAATAGCAGATGCAGGTCATAAATTCGTAATGCGGTTCTATGACGTCGTATATGACCTCTTGAGAGAAAGAAATGTTATCAACAGAACCCTGTGTTTAAATGCATTGTAATATGGTTTGAAATGTAATTTTGTTGAGTGTGGGTGGCTTTGTTTTAATGTAGAGGGCTTCCAATATCTTAAGGTTCTTTTTACTGTGTGTATGTGTGAGTATTGTTGTGTTATCTACTAATATCTGTTTAATATTATGTACATGGCTATGTTTTTCTAAGAAATGTTGTTTAATGGAACTAAGATCAGAAAAGTGACAGGTAAGTCTACGGGAGAGCCTGACTATAGTAAAACCAATATATGTAGCGGGTTTATTATTAATATCAGAGATACAAGTTCTATACTGGCATGTAAATTGGTACACTGCATTGTTTTTTTTGTAGAGGATTTAGTTATGTGGTTGTAGGGTTATTAGAGACTATGAGGGCAATTGTTTTAATTTTTTATAATATATAATGAGCTTAACTTGTTTATTATTATTAATGAGCTTAACATTTCTACCTATTATGATTTTGAGTGTTGTTTCATCATGTTTGTAATTATTATACATTTGGTTACAGCAGTATAAGTTAATAGTATTATGTTTATTTTGATGTACACTATTATGCTTATAATTATTATTAACATTATCAGTTTTGTTAGTGTTGTGGTAGGATCCACCTAATTTGCATAGTGGAGTACCGACGATATAAATATGGTTGGTACCGGAAGACAGGGGGTGGAAATCACGAGATCCAACTAGAGACTCTGCCCGACTGCGACTTAGTCAACACATTCTCCAGGAACGGTCTTCCCAGAAATATACAGAAATACTATATGTAAATATTGTGTACACTTTCTTGTTATAATACATTCTTGTTCTAAGTACATTTTGTGTTGCATTATTATTCCATGCATTAGTCAAGATTCAACAGTTAGTGGTATTATTTAGTTTATTAAGATACATTATAATTTGTTGATCAGTGATGGAATTAGGAAATCCATTATTAACGAGTGCTTGTTTGATGTTATGTAATTCTTTATAGAATACATACATACATATATATATATATATATATATATATATATATATATATATATATATATATATATATATATATGTGTGTGTGTGTGTGTGTGTGTATGTATATATATATAAATAAAAAGAAAGAACAGTAAGATATAAAATCCGGTATTCTTATAGATATTTTTATTTTTACACAATAGTGCTCAATGTAAATTTACAGAGCATTAATATTATAAATTAATTGATTTCATATTTTAAATCAATTAATTTATAATATATATATATATATATATATATATATATATATATATATATATATATATATATTTATCAAGAATGTGGTGCGGTTTCAATTTATATTACGCAAATCATTCATACGAAAAGCAGATAATGTAAAAAAAAGACCTGATAAAACCGGAATTTATAAACAAGGATAATACCATTCATTAACGGATTCGAGGTTAATGTATTTTATTACTAAAAATTGTTTGCGAGAGTGATTCTTGCCATATCATTAACTTCATTATCTGCTTTTCGTATGAATGATTTGCGTAATATATATATATATATATATATATATATATATATATCACTACACAGCAAATGTAATAGAGAAGTGACACTGGTTCAAATCACATTCATATCCTAGTGTGACAAATGTAAAATGTATATACAGCTGGTCTGTTCAGCTCTCTTTAGCATCCTTTTGATATGGTAGTATAAACACTAGGATGTTGCCGACACCGAGCACAACTACCCTCTCAGGCCAATGACGTCGCTAATTGAACCCTGGAGGACTGGTAACATATAACGTTGTGCAATAAGTCACGGTTTCTGCTGTTTTGAGCTGATGGTTGGATTCGGGTGTAGCGGAGACCCTATGAGTCGTCAGTAAGGCATGGTGCAAAACTGTGGTGGTTCCATAATGACGTGAGATGTATTTACGAGGTATGGGTTTGATCCGCTGGTCTAACGAGGCACGCCACTGACCGGTGACCAATATGTTTCCTTCGTCCCGCCAATATCTAAGACCCACCATGTCAATTATCCATGTTTATTTTGTATTCTGTTAGTAAGAAATTAGTTTACAGGACAGTTTCTTTTCGTTGTTAAGGGTAGCGTTTGAGACTGCTAACTGTGGATGTTTACGGAACGAAGCAGATACATGTGTATTCTTTTTACTACTGCTACTGCTACTCTACTCTACTGAATTGACCCTACTGTCTTTGCTTGTGGTGGAAGGGTTTTTTTTATAATGATGAAGTTTCAGATTTTTAGAATGATGAAATATTATCATCATCTATCATCAATGGTGGCCAGTTTGTTTAAGATGATGAAATTTTTATCTTTATTTCCAGTATGATGAAATACCCTCATCATCATTCCTCACTAGTGGAAAGGTTGATTTTAGAATGACTGAATAATAACAATTTGCAGCTATATATAAGACAGCTGTGTACAGCTATAGCTCAAGACTGCACTATAGATGCTTCTATCTCTTGTGGAATCGATTTTACCTCGAGATACCGCACTTCGTCAGGCCAGATGTACTCCCACGCGTTACTAGAGAAAAAAAAAAACTAAGGTTATGTTCTAAATTATTTCACTTCAGAAAATAAGGAGAAAAAGGGATTGTTAGTGGTCATGATTCTCTTGTTTATCTTTGAGGAAATCGCTCAACATTCGCTGCCGTAAAGAAAGACAAATGCCACGTAACAGTTCAGTATTCTTTTCTATGTTATCAAAGATCTCCTATCTCGCAGTACTCTGTCCAGGCTTTGGAATGTGTCCCTAGCCATCCCTATACGCCCACGGATCTCAGTGTCGCACTTACCGTCCTCTTTCAAGACGCTTCCAAGTTATTTAAACTTTCACGTTTACTGATTCTAGTTTTCCCGACCTTTAGATCGCATTTCGAGCTCATCCTCTTATTGACGACCATGCAAGAGACTCGAGGCGTCAGAGATGTGGTTCTACAGAAGGATGCTAAGGATAGCATGGACCGATCGTGTGAACAACGATCAGATCATAGAGAGTTTGCAAACAGGGAGGAGGCATATACTTAATATCAGGAAGAGGCAGCTGAAGTTTCTGGGACACATAATGAGGAACGAGGGCCTGGAGAATCTGATACTCACGGGTCGAATAGAGGGAAAGGGGGACAAGGAAAGACAACGCGTGACATACCTGGCGGACTTAAGGAAGTGGATGACAGAACGTGGTCTGGGGGAGGAAGCAGAGGGAAGGAACTTGTTGAGAGCTGCAAAGGATAGAGGAAGGTGGAGAGCCATGATCGCCTACGTCCTAAAAGACATGGCACATAAAAAGAAAGAAAGTGGTCATGAATTGATGCATATGATATTGGCCTAATTTACTTTTCTGTTTTCAATATTTCATTTCACTGTACCCGTAGCTTCCTTAAGTAGTCAATGATACAGCATCGCTGAGAAGTCAACGGTCAGGGCGGAAGGACATTCATCGTCACCGTCCGATGGAATCAACAGCCATGTGTCCATGACCAAAGCGAGTCGTCAACTTGGAGGATATCGGCTGTTGTTTGACCTGGAGAGAGATGGTCTCCGCCAGGTCTATTTGCCCAAGACACGCTCCGCATGAATGAATACCTCTATGGCTTTCTACGTAAATATGGGGAGGAACTAGTCAGGTTGACTGCGCAGCAAACCTACCACAACATCCGGTCATAGGCGTAATGACGATGATGATGATGAGGAGTCATTTGATTATGACAATGATAATGATGATTATGGTTATGATAATGATGATGATCCTGAAGCATCAGATTATGATGGAGAGGATGATGATGATGCATCTGATTATGAGGAAGATGATGATGACAATGTTGATGATGATGAATCTGATAAACTTTTAAATACATTTTATTAGAGTGATGAATACATCTTTTATCTAATATAATTGTCAGACAAGCAAATACGTTTGCACATAATTAAGAAATCTTGAACATTTCACTTGTAAAATTAATGAAAAATGTATTAATATCTTATTCTGAAATCAAACTTTAGCTTTTCTTGAAAGATCAACAATGATAAGTGAAATATTATTATTATTGTCTTTTCGTTTTGAAACTTATAAATCGATTTTTAGCATTAAAATAATTTTAAATGATTTCAAATTAAAAGAAAAACTAATGCAATTGAAATGCTTATTATTTTTTGGATTGGTTTCTCAATGATCTTTGCTCAAGAAAAGATGATTTTGCTGAAGTCAGTAGAATCTGAACTCCAGTGCAATGTAATCTGATGTGTTTTTTAACGATTTTTAAAGTTCATACCCAATTTAAGATAAATATTGTACCTTCCAACAGAAAATAGGACAACTGATCCATCTTATATTAAAAAAAAAATTAAAAAAAAACAAAATCAAAAAATATTCAAGTCTTATATTCCAAAAGATGGCCGTTGCTATCAACAAAATTATCACGCGCATGCGTATTTGTGTTGTTCCTCATTGTGTAAGAAATGATGAAATGTACTGATATGATATTCGCAGATGCCTCGACATAGGATAACCGTTAGTGAGCTCGCTTTGTTGACTAATTGTTATTAAATCATGTGGTAAATCCACAATGGATACACCATCCTTATGATTTGTGCTAAAACAAAGATAACTGCTACACGTCTTTATGGAATTAATCGAAGTCCAGTTGCAGAGGGGGTTTCCCCCAACTGCACTTTTTTCATTGCTCTTAAAATGGGTTGGAAAGTCAGGGTCAATACCGGATGTCAGATATCACAAAAAAGGGAATTTCTGCCTCCTCTAGCGTCACGGGATACGAGATTATTATGACCTTTTGTCAAACTTATCATTGTGGTTTGTATCTAAATAAATTCTCGCCACATTGCCTATGTAAATTTCATGGAAATTAAAATCATTGGTTTATTTGCATGATCTGACCGCTACTTTAGGAAATATTTTTAGAATGTTACACCAAGAAATTTGTGTAAATATTTTATTTGTTGACTATAAATTATAGTATAAAAATTTAATTTTGCTGGAAGTCGAACGATTCCTTAAAGATGAATAATAAAACAAACCGTACGAACGGAAAATTTTGATTATCTTAATTTTTCTTAATAAGTCCATTAAAAATTTGACAGAAAAAATGATGTATTATAGCAAATGACCTAGGTTCTTCTTTTTGCAAAATATTTATTAAACAAAACATTGGCTGTAAAGGATTGTCTATAAATCTCAAAAAAGATTACAAAACTGTAGCTAATGAATGTTTCTTCTTAAAGCGCAATCATGAATCCAGTAAACCATTAGGATCATAGCGGCACTCTATGTACTGCAACCTTAGCAGCATTGGGTGAGTCTAGGGCAAGACAACATGGCAGAGCTCATCTTTCTTCAGGCTTTCATTCTCTTAGAGTGGTTGCTCTACGAAGGATAAGGAGACCAACGTGCCTTATTTTTTTTTACGATGTTTAGAATTGAGTTGATCTAGACTAGCTGCCACTCAAGACCAGAGAACCTAGTCTAACCCTGCTATTTAACCGAGAGCTGGAAGAAATCGTATTCATGTCTTTTCGAAAGGCATTAGTGTAAAATGAATGAAAGACTCGGACAGAATTCAAACTCGGCATGCCGATTTCCGTTACAGCGCCAATAACCGTTACAAAACACACACATGTCGCTTAAGTAGCATTTTTAAAATCTTTGTCAGGAACTATTAAATTATCATCATCGTCATCATCATTATTACTTCTTTGGATTTCTGTTGTATACACATTTCCTTCCGGGTCCCAACCAGCGACCTAAGGTCAGAAATAGCTTCATGACATTTTCCTCTCACACACAGTTTATATAGATAAAGCTCTTCGTAATGTGTGAGCTTTACTTATGATTACAGTTGTTTTGTATTTATTTCAAGCTTACGACACCAGAATTATCTTCAGTGACTCTATTGGAACATTTTCCAATCAATCCGAAGGCTTCGGCTACAACTGGAATTATTGATGTTCTCATGTACCAGAGTTTTCAGATTTCCATTTCAAGATCCTTGTTTCAATGATACATTACAATATTCAGGGACTGCCATGTTAATAACAAAGCAGATTCTGTTTTTTTGCGGTATTTGACCACGGTATCTGGGCGATTAGATTTCATTGTTCTGGCTGTGTGTATATATGTCCCATAAAATTATTGCGGGTCCTAGGTCTATATCGGTGATGTTCACAAGAGTTTCTTACAGTTTCCTTTTTCCATATTTTCCATTGAAGATATTGGCCCACTCTATCACGCCGAATTTTATATTCAGTGGGTGCTAACAACGTGAAACCTGATATAAGTTTTCAGTATGTGTAATGAATAATTTCTAGTTAGCAAGCGTTGGTCCTGTGTAGTAAGAATATAACCATCGGTTTTAGTTTATGGTACGGGCAGAGTATTGACTATGAAGAGGCTTATGTGGCCATCGTTTCTGCATTTGGTAAATTACATTTTGTTTTATTTCTCGTAACAATTTTGCTTTCCAAGCTGGTTCTCTACGTCTGTTAACTTTATTTATTGTCTTGATCCCAAGCTTCAGAGTCGCTGCTAAAGCTGTTGCGTATATTACGTTGTTAATTTCTGTGATGTTTCCCGGTGGTTTATCTGTTAACAGTGTTTCCAGAGCAGCGTTGTATATTTTCACAATATGCTTGTTGGAATTCGTCATATGGATTTTGGGTAGCTGGTCTCTTTCTGACAACTGTATGAAAGTTACTTTGCTGAGTACTTGGATTACGTGGTTTTTCGCTTCGGTGATTTCCGCTTTGTGGTTTTCAAGGAATTCTAACATAATGTACCTGGAGTCATCTTCAGAAACATTGTCTGGAGAACTGCAGGTTGTGTTTAAGATAGAGTCTTTGATTTTATTTCCTGGTAGGTTATTTCGTATTTCATTTGTTTTAGTTTTTACCTCATCCTCTGTCACACTACTTATATCTACATTCATCTCATTACATTTTGAGTGATGGATCATAGTATTTTGTCTTATATCTAATTTTATCCTATCTATTTCTGTCTTTGAGAGTCTGTTGTTTCGCATAATGTCCCTACGGACATTAGAAAGCATGTTTGGATTGAGGTTAGGTCTTTTATCCTTTCCCACCATACTTCACCATATTTGGTATGTTTGATTGGTGGTGTTCTTTGTTGGGGTTTCGAGAGCAGTGAAGAAAGATGTCATGACTTGTCGATACTCTTCGCGGGTCCATTTAGTTCGTTTTCTTTTTATTAGTCGATTTGGTATTGAGTCACTTGGTCCAAGGTTGGCAATAATCCGGTTTTGGTGACCTAGTGTCTCTTCGTTCGTGGAGGAGTTTGTTCCAGTAACAGATTTTTCGTCCTTTTTTTCCTGGTAATATTGTTGTTTTGTCAAAAATCTATTTTTGTTAATATTTTTTCCTTAAAAATGTATAGATGGTAATATTATTTTTTCAAAAACGTATAGACAGTAATATTATTTTTTTTGAAAAACGTATAGCTGGTAATATTATGTATTCAAAAACACACAGCTGGCAACATTATCTTTTCAAAAACGTATTATCAGAAGCCTTGCTGTTGGACGTAGTTTATCGTCTTACCCAGGACGCGGATGTAGTTTATCGTCATAGCTAAGACGCAGATGCAGTTTATCGTCATACCCAAGACGTGGATGTAGTCTGGGTGTTGACTGTTTGCCCATAGCTGGGACCCTAACAGGTGCTACCACCCCGGGTCAGGGTGGACCTAGGAACACTAGCAATTAAGAGGTGGTTCCAGGCTTCTCAAAACCTCCTGAACAGAGGCCTAGCTGTTAGATGTAGTTTATCGTCTTACCCAGGACGCGGCTGTAGTTTAACGTCATACCCAGGACAGGAAAACGCTCTGATAAAAACAAATATGTGAAAACGGATTTTAATAATTCCACGGATAATACTTACACCACCCAAACTCGGAAAGATGACCATCCAGAAGGTTCAGAGGTCAAAAAGGTTGTGATAAAAACGATAAACATGATGATACTGCCAAAAACATTCAATGCGGAGAAAAAAAAGTATATACGAAGAGGTGCAGAAAATTTTTCGAGCCCGCCAAAAAGCCTTTTCACCCCACAAAGAAAAAAGTAAATTGTATACAACGTAACCAAAAAAAGGCCTTGTTGTTTTTCATTTATTAAAAACAAGGTATATTTGACATACCGTTAGGCCTCATAATAATTCCCACCTGCATCGAGAACTCTTTGTCAACGTGTCCCCAGCTTCGCAATGTCATGACGGTAAACATTCAGGTTTCTTGGGCGCAAATAACTCTCTGAGAGCCTGTTGCAAGTCTACCTCATTTGCGAATAATTTCTGACGAATGTGGTTGTCACCGGAATGGAGGAGGTGGTGCAAGATCCGGTGAGTAAGGCGGATGGGACAGTTTCTCCCAGTCAGGTCTCTCTGGCCACCCGCACCATATGAGACCTAGAATTGCCATTGGGTAACAGTAGGCCCTTGTGATTAACCAATACTGTTTCCTTCTTCTTCAGTGCCTGTTGCACACGTTCCAACCGCTGCTAGTACAGATCCATAGTGATGTTCTGGCACGTTGATAGAAGCTCATAGTGCACCACTTGTCGACTAGTCCACCCTATACATAAGATTATTTTGAGTGGGTGTAGAGGTGTTTTTTTTTACTGTGAGACACAGGCTTTCGCCGTGACAACCAATATCTGGTATATATGAGAGTGTCATACAAGACACACTTTTTGTCACTGATGAGCACTTGATCAAATATTGGTAGGTTGTGGTGCTTAGAAAATTACGAGAAATAGGCTGTCACTCTTTGTTGCTTGTTGGCTTCAGACACTGTGTGGGATACCCAATTGCTCATCTTGTTCACCTTCCCGATGAAGTGCAGGTGAAGTTTGCCTGTTTTATCATAAATCTAAAAGCGTTCGGTAGTCTCACCACTGATTTAGTTGTTGTCGTCCTCTGTCACCGCCTTCATCATCCAGGACCTGTGACCGGTTACTGTAGGGTTCATGACAAAGGGCCCAGATCTCCCGACCTGATGTTCTGGAACCAATACCTGGCTTCACGTTCACTCATAGCATTATCCCCAAAGGCTTGATACAGCGGCGGAAAATACCACATAAAATCATAAAGCAGACAACCGCAAACAAGGGGATTTATTACCAACATGTTTCCTCGTCGCTGCTAAAAAATGTGACTGATGTGTTTGCGCAATTCAAATGTATTGGTCAAGAGCAATGACACCAAACCTACAGATTTTTCGGTTCATTCATTTGCGTATCAATGATCACCTTTTTCCAAATGACGTAAAAAAGGGACATTATTAAATTTCCTTATATAATGGAGTGTATTAAAGGTCTCAAAAAAAGAAAAAGAAAATTATATCTAAGAGCTCCGAGAAAATCATTACAACCAATTGCCACGTATACTGGGAAGTGTTTTAACAGAGTAAGAAAAATGCGACATTGAGATCCGAACACGACGAGGGAAAGAAGCTTTCCGAAAGATACGCAAGTTAATAAGAAACGGAAAACATCGTTAGAAACAAATAAAATAGTGCTTCGATTTCTATGTTCTACCCGTCCTCTTATATATCAGTGAACGCTGAATCACCTCCACACGAAAAAAGAGAAAACTATGCAGGACAAATGTTCTTCTATAGAAGGAGAGTGAAAATTCCAAGCACTGAACGAGTAAACAACGAAGAAGTCATAAAGAAAATGGCAACAGAAAGAATAGTTATACTAAAAATGTATCCCTTGACGGATTATGAGGAAGGAGGGCTTGAAAAACTCAACCCTCAAGGAACATATTGAGAGCAACGGAGATAGAAGATGGCAGAAAAATACTTACCTGTATGGCGGAGCAGGTGCGGGAGAAAACAGGAGAAAAAACTGGCTACCAGGAATAGGATGTTGTGGAGAGCCTTGACCGTCTATATTTTGAAGAGACGCGTTGCGTAGGAGTAGAAGAATGCAAAAAAGTTAAGATATCATTGTTGTTTTTATTTATAATTAGAGTGAGAATAAACATATAAAAATAATCTTAAAGATGATTTGATTTTATCCTTTTGGAGTGCCTGTTTGCGCAACCTTATTCTAATCGTTATATTGGGCTGGTGCATAATTATCAGGTGTTTTTGCTGTTTTGTTTACCTTTTTTAATAATAATATTATTTTATTTTCAAGTTATAAAAATGTGTGTCGATACTCATACGCCCCGGAACAATTATTTAAAAATGTTATTGTTGAAGTGTTATGTTTCTTTGTTCATAATAAATATTGTCCAAAAAATGCCTGATAATTATGCACCAACCCAATAAATATTCTCTTTAACAGAATATCCTTTTTCATAGTTTGGTACGCTAATCTGGATTCTTGATCACAATAATTTTGTTGTTTTTGTGGTTTGTGGGAACTGTTTGAATTGCTTCAATTATAGCTTTATAACTTTTTTTTAACCTAATTCACCAACCAACCAACATTGATAATATGCTTTTGATAAAATGCGTCTGATGAACTAACAATGGATACGGGTGCGATCATCATTGAGGAATTTAAGTTCCTCAACTGGAAAATAGTTAAGATATCATTAAGAGCGCTCATCTGTTTTTTTATCATTAAAACAACAAAGTAGGATATATGCATGAAATGCCAACAGAAATATGGAAAATCGGCTTCTGGTATGATGTATGGTTTACAGAAACCAACATTCTTTTTATCGTTCCCCACCGCAAGCAAGGCGCTAATGCCACTAGAACGTAGGGGTTACAGGTAATAGAAGTGAAAGAGAATGAGAAGATTAAAAACGTGGAGGATTGAGGAATGGAACAAAAGCGAACAGGCTTCAAGAAAACGGAAGATGGCCATTGAGGTTCCACTTAAATTTTTGACGATTATAGCTATCATGGAAGCAATCAATCAAAAGGGAGTTCCATAGGTGGGAAATGCGAGAAAATATACTGTCAGACTAGACGTGGCGGTTTCATTCAGCTAGTTCAAGAGTAAATTCGTGAGATATATTTGCACGCTTAAATTCTTGGGTAAACGTGCACACCCCCAGTCGGTTGTCTAAGACTTCCAGCATTGAGGCTGAACTTTGAAGTGACCGCTTTAATCCAGAGATACCCTATCCCACGTTGTGATTTTTAGATCATAAGGCAGCCAAGATCGAATCGTCGCAGGTATTTTCGTGTTAGCTGGTCCAAGCATAGCGATGACGTACAGGGGAAAAATAACATTCGAATAAATTGAACAGAAGTAAATACTGATTTTATAACAGTCTCCATGCAGTAATTGGTTTATATCAATTGTTCGCATGCAATTACTTAGCCCAGCCCGCATCTAAATCGAAAGTGATACTATCGTCGATATGGCAAAAATCTGGTTAGCTGTTTTGGAAAAGTTTGGCACAAGGCTGAAGTCGGAGTTTCTTTTCAGCAAGCAATGACGTGGCTTCTCCTTTGTCTCGTCTCTGACCCGCCTCTCTCTCGTCTGGCGAATTCGCTTCGCGCATTCGTATTTATGGACATTGCCCAAAACCAGCATGGAGGTATGGCAAGGTAAGGACATTTCGGTGAATCCCCTCCGGTTTACATCATAACTTTGAGGAATACCCCCTTTCCCAATTCCCTCATCTCAATATCTTTCACCAACCTTTTCAGTGAGCGTGGGTGGCCTATCCACCCCCTCCTGTCTCGAATCAACTTCACATCCGATGTTTAGCGAAGATGAAATTTTCGCTTTGCATCTGTACGTCAATCAAACATTGACCCTCAAGTCTGGGTCAATTTTCCATTGTTCAAACCGCCCAACATACAATTCAAGGCGTTTATGTGTCAATTTAATCTAATAGAATTTTTTTAATAGAAAAGCCTGATCTATTGTTGCACAAATAGTAATGTTGCATTGCTTAAACGGGGGCATCTAAGCTAAAACCTACCTTTATATGTAGATCTTAGGAAATCTTTTGATTCGATGTAGATGAAAGATTATAAAAATAATCAAGACTTATGGAACACTAACTTAACTAGTCTCTGATATGAATATGCAATAGGAAAATGGTGTAGCTCAATTACTCTCACCATCTGCTTATACAGACTTTTCTTTTCAAAAATCTAAACTGTAATGTGACAGAATCACATTGGCGCATTTAAATTGATCATTGCCTGTGATGATGCAATGAGATTTGCAAGTTAACATCCGAACAATTTTGGGTTTACCATAATAGAATCAAGAAGCAGACGATTCACAGGAATCACAATCGCAGACACAGGTTTTTAAGATTTAGTTCTTGAATTTATCAGCTCTTGAAGAAGCACAACTTTATATTTAAATATCGGCTTGTGATGACCATTTAAGGGCATCATCTACTTTTTGCTTTTTCGTCCTCAGTTTCAGCTCTCATTGCATTGTCACTGGCAATGATGAATAAAAATGGTGCCAGTATATCTCTGACTCCAGCTGAGATTTCTAAAAAAGATTATGCTTCAGCACAAGTTGTACTCTAATTAAAAACAGAATCCATGCATTGTAATGAAACGTGAAGATTTGAAACGTGAAGATCTGAATCAAGTGGATCATATTTTAGTTCCTTTTAATTTGAGGAACAAATCTTGAGGTAAGCCCAGCTATGGGCAAAATAGCAGAAAGAAAACTGAATTCAAACCATTTACTGACTAGTAAGTCCAGCCTCTTTAACTTATGAGAGGAAGGACTGAGTAATTTTGATATCCTCGGTTCAAAATATATGGCAAGCCATTGCTCTATTCTGCCTTGAATGCCAACATGATATACGATTTTGAGATGGAGGTGAGTGGTGACCCCAACGGCACAAAAGACGTTAACTGAATAAATGATGATGGATGAATGAGATAAGCGGGCTTTGGAGAATTTGACACTCACAGGAAATAGTGAAGGCCTGAGGAAAGCGGCGAGTAATTTATCTAACGAATGTAAATGTTTAACAGAACAGCGATTAGGAGGGATAGTAAAAAATCTCATTGCTTTGAGCTACAAAGGATAGGAAATTGTGGAGTGCCATCATCTCCAACTTGTGATCTGAATATGAAGTGACAGAACACATAGGTACAGAAGAAGAATTTGCTTCAACAAATAACGTTTTCATCAATTTATGTAACTTAATTTTGCTGATCGAGGAAAATTAAACAGCACCAGTGACACACTGACAGCTTTTGTACCCCAGTGTCTCACACTGTCTCCAACAATTGTGCGTCCGTGCTAGTCTAAGCTAATATTACTAAATAAACGTAATTGCGAACCGTTTTGTTACACAGAATGGCAACTTTACACCGAGCGATTTACCTCACGTAAACTGAAGAGAAAGATATTCGGGCAGCGTAACGGTTATCAGAGAAGAAATTGGAATCATCTTGGAATGTAAAATCGGAGTGCCGAGTTCGAATTCCAGCTGAGTGCGTTAAATTCACTTACGCGCTAATACCCTTAGAAAAGTTCAGTCCTGGGTATGACGATAAACTACACCCGGAAGCAAGGCCTCTGATCAGGAGGTTTTGAGGAGTGTACAAACACATCTTAATTGCTGTTGTTCTCCAAGTCCATACTGATCCAGCTATGGCCAAATAGTTAACCCACAAACTAAAATAAAACACTCTGAAAGTATAAAAATGCATTTTTATAGTAAAAATACCAGCAATACATTTTTATATAAAAACATTACCATCATAGTTATTTATAGTAAAATTACTAACAATACCTATTTATAGTAGAAATACCAACATTTCATTTGATAGTAAAATGACCAACAATACATTTTATCTATAGTTGAGGGCATACAATTGCATTCAAAATATATTTAGTTGAAGCCATTGTGCTCAAAATATTTGGATTTCGGCATTAAATAACCTACAGATGTTGATATGATGGTAAAGAATAATTGACCGATCAACCACCCACCCTTGGGAAAGATATGAACCTATCTCCTAAAACTCCAGCTATGGGTTAAATAGTAGGACAGACATGGTACTAGGTTCAAAAGACTTGGTTAGCAAATATTCTAAAGAGGGTGACTCGATAAAATCACCCATTTCCCATCACGCCAGTGCCACCCGTTAGGGTAGATCGGCCAATGAAAAGGCGTATCGACTGAAATTCTTCAGTAGCCGTGTGAGTTATGCATTCTTCTCGCAGGCAGAGAAAGCGTTATTTTTGTTGTTTTTTTTTGCTGAAGAAGAAATAAAAAAGTAAAAAACAATATTTATAGATGAATGAAAACGGACAAGGCAAAGCTGACTATTCCTTCAAGCCATTTTGTGGATGTATCAGTAATCAGTGATGCGTAGTGATCAATTTATTAATGTTGTGATTCGCCCAGCCCTAGTCTGTCAAGATATTTGTACTCGGAAATGTCCACAGTCAAACTTTGCAAATTAACCTATGAGGAATTGAAGTTTCTTCACAGCGTTTGTCAGCCCTATACTTTAATTGCTTTTATTGAAGTTATCTTTTCTTTTATAAGAAATCCAGACAGCTTGGGGCATAATAAATCCTCCTCTACCTCTTCCGCCATATTCTTCTTTATTTGGCATTATTTCTTTCTTTCTTCCTTTTTTATTTTTTTACTTTTTTGGTCTCTTTTTCTTTCTATTTCAGTTTTTTTTCTTCTAATACTTTTCTTTCTTTAGAATTTACCATTTTGTTTGTCATCTATTCTTTTTCTTTTACGTCCTTTCTCTGCTTTTCCGGGCTCATTTTTTCTTCCTAAACTTATTTTTCACTACTTCATTTTTATACTATTTTATTAAAACTATTTTCTTTTTCTTTTTCACTTACACTTCTTTCTTTTACTTTTATTTCAATCATTTTTCCTTCTCTCTCTTATCTATTCTTTCCTTCTTTTTTTTCTTTTCATTCAGTCTTTCTTTATTTTTCTTTCTATCATTCTCTCCTGTGACATTATTGCTTTTTTTTCTCTTCGTTTTCTTCTTCTTTTTTGCTGTTAACTGCCAGGAAGTGGACGCTCATGGTTTGACACAACTTCCTGTCCTTCGTAGCTCTTAGCAATCTTTTTACCTTCCTCTCCCTCCTAATCACTGTTCTGCTAAAATTTTACACGAGCTCATTAGGTAGGTTATACGCTGCTTTCCTCTGTCCTACTTGCTTTCATTATATCCTGTTCGTGTCAAATTTTCTAAGCACTCTTTCCTTGCTATGCGTCCCAGTAACTTCAGTTGTCGTTTTCTGATTTTAAGTATGCGTCTTATGTGTTTCCCCATAACACAGGGGATGAATGTACAGGGGCATCTCGACGTGGTGTAATGGTTAGCAAGCTTGTCTAGCTAGATCATTTAAGACCGAATAGTGAGTTCGATCCTCACTGGGTTCCCCATACTTTCGGCCTTGTGCCACATCTAAGCTACGTGTGTAAACCGCTCTCATGAGTGGTTTGTAACACGTCCATTTATCATCTCCCAGTTGCGTCTGCAATGTAATCGATCCTGACTTGGGATCTCGGCTTCTGTCACTTTGAGTGGAACAACTACATTGGATCAATAGCTGCATCTACTGCAAGGAAAGTTGGGTCACTGTGTCCTTGCCAAAATGTTTTCCCGTCAGAATCCATTTACAAATCCTTCATTCGTGCGTGCATTGAATATTGGCGCCATATCTGGTCTGGTGCTCCTGCTATTCATCTCGGGGTTCTTGACCAAATCCAAAGAAGATCTGCAATGAAAATGATCCTGACTTGACATCTCGACTTCAATCACTTTCACATTGACGTGACGTGGCTTCTGTCTATCTTTTCTACAAATATTTTCATGGCTACTGCTCTGACGAGCTTTTTTCCTGGTGCACGGCCTACGTGAATTTAAGCGTGCTACTACATTGGCATCTAAGTCGTCCCACCCTTTTACTGTTGAATTAGTTAAATGTAACCGCCACTCACAGTTTCTTTTCTCGCACTTCCCGCCAGTGGAACCGTTTCTTTGCTTCCCTGATAACTACAATCTTCAAAAATGAAACATCATTCGCCATCTTCTATCTTCTTGAACCCCGTTCAGCTTTTATCCTTTCTTGTCCCCTGTATGCACAGTTTTTTCTCTCACCTCCACCCTCTGTAACCCCCCTGCCTACTAGTGACATTCCCGCTTTGCTTGGGGTAAAATGATTAAAAAAACCCTACTTTCATGTAATTGTTCGGATAACCCTTCGCTAGACTTTATGAATTTTAGCGCAGTACTAAACTGGCGACGAGGTCTCATTATACAGTTGAGTAGGCTAGATGTAACCGCAAGTTCTATGCTAACAGTTTCTTCGCTCGCACTTCTATCTTGTGGAACTCCCTTTCGGGCAAACATCAACCTTCAAAAATTTAAATGCAATGCCAATGTTTTTGTTCTCTAATTCTTCCACACCCAGCAACCCCTTCACTGCCTTGCTTGGGGTGAACTCGATTAAATAAAAAAAATTACTCATCTGAAAATTTCCCACAAAACTTATCAATTTTTTTCGTTTATATGTCAGTTAATCTCTTGCAAATTTTTTCGATTTTATCCTTACTCTAGAGATAGCAATGTAATAAAAACTGTATGTTTTAGCGCTTCTTTTGAAATTTTATTTACATTCTCTGTAAAATTACCGGTAACTATTTTAGTGGGAAATTCTCAGCATGGGAAAATCTCATCAGCAGACAAGTGAGCGATTTTTTTAATTTTTTTTTTTATGTGATACTGTGAACACTTCAGTGCAGACATTAGGCAAATCAATCAAGTTATCTGTATATCGATTATTAGAAATCGAACTAGGAATTTTAAAAGTATCTTGTCCAGACAAGTGGTCATACTTTTTCCCTGTCTTATAAGATTAACTTTATTATACATTAATAAATTATTATATTATACTATTATATTATAGATTATATATTATATTATATTTATTATACATTATATAATATTATATATTATTATATTATACATTATGTATTCGGTGAATTGTGATCATTTTCGCTGTTATCGTACAGTGTTTCGGCAGTCACACGTTCCAGACTTTTTCAGATGTCTAAAATATTTGGTAACCTTCATATGTTGAACTTATGTGGGGCATTAGTTGCTTAGTCCATCTTATCTCTGGTTAGTCTTGTCTCAGCAACGGGCGGCATGCCCAGCCCATATATGTTTGTTGGGCGGGATTTGCCTGATCTCTATTGAACGATTACTGTTATACTTTCTTTCGCGGAGTGTAATGTTTAGCAGACAAGCCAAAGCGGCATCTAGGTATTAAGGATATCAAAATCAAGCAGGTATTGAAATGTAACTAAATGGTTAATCTCGTAACAGAAGATGGGAAATGTGGCGCAGAAATCCGATGGAGAATAGGAATAGAGAAAGATGTCTACCAGAAAATTGAATAAAATTGAAAACTATTAAGAGATAGGAAAATCTCATTAGGAACGCAGGAAAGTTTCCTGAAATTTTACGCACACTCTGGTGCAAATTAATTGAAACAAAACGAATAATTCCGTTATTATTTACTTTTTTCGTATTTTCCAAATGAAACATGACCCAGTTCACATGTTAGTACTTCGTATGTCCGCCTTTGTTTTATCAAAACTCTTTGATGCGATTTGCCATGGAATCCACTAATTTGGTGTAGTTATCGTGGATTTTAGGGTTACAGCACCAACCTTCTATAATAGCCGTCACGACTTTCTCTTTCGTCGTACAGTCCGAGATCTCTTTGCCAGTGTGTTCGTGCAGCGTTACAATTTTTGCATGCTTCCTTGGAGTAACATCCATCGCAGACAATGGCAGTAGGACAACTCATCAACAGTCGAGACAATAGTGTGTGAGCGGGTTAAAAATCTGATGCAATTACGGATGACGCAATATTTTTCATAGCCAAACAAATTACATCGTACACCCCGAAAATAGATTCATATTACCACACGCCATGCAACTTATCTAACCTGAGGAAAAAATAGAAATCGATTACACTCTGTAACTCCAATGGGTCTAAAACTGACTGTATGGTGAAATAAAGGGCACAATAGCGGTTGTTTCAATTAATTTGCATAAGGGTGTAATATATCTTATATGGCAATGAGAGCTGGGCAATTTCCTCACAGATGACGAAGAGATGAAGTGACAGACATGAGGCTGTACAGAGGAATGCTGAGAATAACATGGAGAGAAAAGTAACGTGGAACTCTTAAAGTAAGTACGAACTTTAAAGAAAATCACGCTAATAATAACAAATAGTTGAAATGTCTAGGATACGTAATGAGGAAAGGAAACTTGGATAATAAAACTCTAACAGGACTTACTGAAGGCGAGAGGAGCAACGGAAAACAATGAGTAACGTATTTGTCGAGTTTGACTGAATGGATGACAGAACAAGAATTAAATAGCTACATAGAGCAACGAAATACAGGAAGTTATTTAGAACTATATAAAGAAGAAAGGCAATTCACATAAAGTAAAACCTCTCGAAACAATGCATAAGGTTGATAATTAGAACCGACATATTTTCGGAAGAGTCTGTGAAGTATATTTTAAGAAAACGCTTTTCGTAAAAATATTAGATCTGTGCAGAATCTCCTAGAGATCTCTTTTAGCGAACTATATACGGAATACACAATAGAAAACCATTAGAAAAACTGAGATTTATACACACATCTAATATATTGTTTTCCAATATATTCTCCAACTATAAATATATCATTTCAGATATATATTACTTCTGAACAAAAGGTCAAGGTGTTATATTTTTTTATAGTAAATTTCACAGATAATGTTTAAATAACTGTATTCAAGCACAAATACGTGAAATTTTGTTCAACTGCATTGAGTAAGCTTCATGGTTCTATCCTCCCAGAACTTGGCATCATTCCGGATATTCGACTGATTTTTCACAGGTTAACTGAAGTTTTCTTTTTGTTACAGTAATGTTAGCCATGTACAAGACTCAAGAGCCACTTGAGGCAGATCGTTACAGAGTAAGAGACACAACTTAACCAGAGACTTGAACAGATTAAGATTGTAGTGATCTAGAAAATATTCTCTTGGGAGTCGGTTCCACAGAATAGTGCTTCGTGGGAAAAAGCTGCTCGAGTGGAACTTACTTCCCAGTACTTTTTGAAATGTACTTACCAGCACTTATTTTAAGTATTTTACCCAAAGCAACGAGGGAGTGCCACTAGTACGCAAGAGGCTACAGAGAGTGAAAGTAAGCGAAAAGTCTGGGTATAGAGGGTATTGAGGAAAGGATAAAAAGAAGAATGGAGAAGGATAAAAAGAAGAACGTGGATCAAAACATACAGAGTCAATGAGGGTGGTTCGCTACAATGCGCGTTGCATGACGAATCTTACCTGTAAATGCTAGAACTGGTGGAACTAAGGAATACAGTTCGTGTGAGCAATTTCCATGGAAATAGCGATAGCGCAGTGAGAGGCTTCCGACGTTTCATCTGTGAGAGAAAGGTTCGAGGGTAGAAAATAATTTGTCTCCAACCTGGGCGCGGAAACTCTGCACGGTCTCGATTCAATTCCTACCATTTTTACTTTACAAATGTGCTAACAAGGAATAAGCAAACAAGAAGAATAACATTCAAGGAGAAAAGTTGCATAAGTCAATGGAATTTATATATGCATAACAACAATTGTGCAGATAGTAATGCAGTTGTGTTTGAAATACTGTATTAAAAAGTGTGTGAGTTTGGAGAACTTTAGTAAGATGTATTGTTACTTGTAAGAGAATTAAAAAGTTTGTTACTCACAATGTTATGTGTTTCTGTTCTTTTGGTTGAAGGAGTGAATCTTCGTAGATGTTCGTACGTACGGGTGCGTATCTGTGTGTGTGTGTGTGTGTGTGCGTGTGCGTGTGTGTGCGTGTGTTTCATAGCGTTTTCCCTTAAGGGACAAACGCTATCTCTCCACAGTGCTACACAGCTGTGGGTCTGAAAGACAAGAAAAAGGAAGGGTGAAGATGTATCCAAGTATTTGTAATTAATGTGAATCGCGTGGTAGGTTCGAGAACGCATAACCAGATTTTGGCGGTAAATTGCCTTTGAGCGCAATTGCGTGGGCGTTGTAATGTTTTTCACATATATTAGCCAAAAAGATGTCGGAGAATTATTCAAAGCTTCTGTGATACACTTTCGTGTTTAGTTTGTATAAAATTTGCCGTCGAAAGAAACTATCACATAGAAAATGCATTGGAATCTTTTTCGATCAATAGTATTCGCTGAATCGAAAACAATAATAATAATATAATGCAATCAAATAGAAGCTGGAATCCTATAACTCTATTGACTCTATAGGGACTGGAAAGTGAAGACTGGTCACCTCCTACCCAAATATGAGAGGAGTACTCCATTTTAAGCCTGATATGGCTCTTGTAAAATTATAGCATAGCAGTAGGTGAAAGGTAATTATTCATATTAAAATAAATTTGTTGGGATTGTAATAAATGTTGATGCAAGGTCCTTTTAGTACGACGGTTGTATTAGGACATACCAGCAATACTCTACCAATTTCTGTTGAATCTGCAAAGTGACGTGAGATCTGGTGTTTCCTTGACAACTTTCCGATTGGTCAATTCAAGATGCTTTTCCTCGATTGCTGTATTTAATCCATACATGTGGAAACAGTACTTATCTGAATTCAACATCCGATTGTGAGGAAGGAATTAGTAATACAGAATATCCTTCTAACCCCACCAGATACACAACATCCTTCTTAGGATGCAGATCAACTTTTAAGTCCTACATTGTTGTAAAGTACTCATTTTTCATCCCTTGAGATCTTTTTTCTTCTTTTGAATAAACGGATATGAGGTACATTAATTTCTCCCATTAAATCCTGAGACACCCAGATGTAGTAGCAATTCTTGAATCCAAGTGCTTTCATAGGGGAACTGGTTTATTTTTAACCAGCGTTTCGTTTTTGTTACCATCAACGACTCAAAACAGCCGGAACGTCCCGGATCCAAGTTTCCACTTTTACTTAAGAACAGTACTATAGTACTCTCAGTTACGGCACCATCTGCATGAACGGCACATACCTTTTATGCTGTTTGGACAGCGTTTTGTTTTACTTTCTGGAAGTGAAAGAGCATACATTGCTCTTTTTGGTACAATGCTTTTCATTTTGATCCATTTTTACTTTTAATGTAAAAACAGTTAAAACTCACATTCCACACAAGAATCGTTTAGAAATATTATGCATATATATATATATATATATATATATATATATATATATATATATATATATATATATATATATATAAATCAGTTACGTGTAAAACGAAATCACATGTTCAAACGCCACTTACTTAAAAACGCTACGAACTTATGTTCCAACTCCATAGATATAAAAAGGAAATGCACCAAATTGCAAGAATATGTATCATTTACGCAACTGTAAATCATCTATTCTTTTTCTTATGTTTCATATATTTAAATGAAAAACTAAATTTCAATGTAATTTGCCAAATTTTCTCAGAGACCCCAACAAAGTTTTGACCGAATTTACTTTACAAAATAAAACAAATCCTAATTTTTAAGTCAATGTTATTTTTTCTATGTAAATTATCTTGATTAAATAAAATGAATTATTTGTTATTAAAATCGCTTTATCTGTTCTTAAATTGATTTCGGAGTTAATAGGAATGCATTCGTTGATTTATATATAAAATAGATTATGTTTTCCTTCTGGATTGCTGAGTGAACATTCTGCCACGTTGAGTTAATCTCTTGCATCCTAATCAGGTAATTTGATTCATTTAACATAGGACATATGTATGAAGTAAATTGTATTCGTTTTCCACTAGTCTCTAATTTTCTTTTTGTTTAAGAAATCATTTATTGAACAAAGTAACTAATAATAACAAAACAAAAGTCATTGAAACAAAGCAAGTTCAGTCGATCATTGATGACAATTCCAGAACAACGTAACTATAAAGAATTTTTTCTATCCTCTGCCAGCCGCAATGATAAAGAAAGGATGACCTGGAACCATCGACAGTGAGACACGCTGCAAGAGGCTCGTTCCTTAATCGAGACGCAATCACGCTAATCCTCCGAAGGAACGCTATCGAACGAGGGCCAATAACCCCTGAAGTCTCCACTGTCACAGATTAGTCTTTGAACTCTTTCTCTTCATCAAAATTTTAACAGCTTTCATTTTTGCTTCAATTTTCTAATTTTTATTTCTTCTACAACAGGGATTCTCAGTTCCATGTCACATTCTCCACATTGTGATTGCAGGTTTCTGGAATGTTTCTCCGATTTCCAATTGTTCTCAAGTAATTTTCCTTTCCTCGGGTACTGTTAAGTTATACTTATGACATAACCTCTGCTCCAGGATACAATTTCTCCCTTTAGAGTTGAAATTCCTTTCCAAGTTTATCAGTGTTGAAAGATATTCTTGGCATATGTTTTAATTTCAATGAGATCTTATCCGTATAAAATAATTTCACGTTTCTTTGAAATGAAATATTAATACTTTATAAAAGTTTCCACGAAAACTTATTTTCTCAAAGAATTAATTAAAAATTAAATAGTAATAATAATAATAATAGTCAAAGGTTGTGCCAAAACACAACAGACATGGGCTGAAGAGTGCGCTTAATCATGAAACGGACTGTCACTGTTAAGTGTTAAACTCAATATCCACTATCAACTTACACACACACACACACACACACACACACACACACACACACACACACACACATATATATATATGTATATATATATATATATATATATATATATATACAAATATATATACATATATATATATATATATATTAAGAAATATATATATTATCCCTCACCGATAGTTCGAATTGGAGTTGAATATATATATATATATATATATATATATATATATATATATATATATATATGTACAACCCAGCCGCTATATATATATATATATATATATATATGAAACCCATCACTTTAACCCCAAAATATAGCGTATTTTAAAACTAGATTACACACACACACACACACACACACACACACACACACACACACACACACACACACACATATATATATATATATATATATATATATATTTAAGCATTTCACCCCAAGCAAGGCGGGAAGCCACTAGCACGCAAGGGGTTACAGAGGATTTGGAGCTAGAGCAGATAGGAGTGACAGAGGAAATGATGAGGAGAAGGATGAGGAGAAGGACAGGGGATAGATCAAGGTAACTGGAGATGTCGATTGACATTACATTTGAATAGTTGGAGATTATAGCTATCAGGGAAACAGGAATAGGGAAGAGATTTGCTAACAATGTAAACAAAATCACCATTAATAAAAATACTTATTTAAATCTTTTATATAAATTATATTGCATATATATATATATATATATATATATATATATATATATATATATATATATATTTGTGTGTTTGTGTGTGTATATGTAAATGAATAAATTGGAGGCTGTAAGTGTAGAAAAAGTTATGGTTAAAAGGTCAGGGCAGGCTGAGTCGTCTAGGCTTAGTTGGCAAGGAAACACCAAACTATTCCCCTATGTTTCATAATCAGTTCAAAGATAATAAAGAAAAGGTGTTTCTGGAGAGCCACGGTCGCCTACGTTATGACCTGTAATAATCTGACATGAAAATTCTGAAAATAACATTGTGGGATTCGCGGGAATAAATGTCCGTCCACTAACTGAAAAGAATTGGTTTAGATTGATGCAGAAGTCCTCAGCACCATATTTGTATAATTTTAGGGGAATTATCAATGAAACTTAAACATTTTTTCAGGTGTAAATAGGTCAAATCAATGTCTACTGAGTTTCATTTGATTTCTTGTTTGTATGCAAGAAGTATATAGTCTTGGTTGTGACTCACACTCAGGATTTTTTGTTGGACTGGTCTGAAGGCGAAGTGACTACACGGTGTTGAAATTGTAACACGTAAATCATCAGATATTGGAATAGACAACGTCTTACATCAGTCAGAGAAACTGGGCGTATTTGGAATGAGAAAGTCAGTCCCAAGTTGTTTAATCTGTTCTTAGAGTCTGACTTGCCCATTTATTTTCATATACGTGAAGAAATAAGTTTTGAATATTTAAATATAAAGTACCACATTCCAAACGAATCAAACGTTAGAAAACAGCGAAAAGACAATCCATCATCAGACACGATAGTCTGGTGCTATACAATCGCATACAAGGTGCTATATGAAGTAGAAAAAAAACACATCAGTTTTCTTAATCATTTCACCCCAAGAAAAACAATAAAGCCACCAAGATGCAATGGGTTATTGAGTGTTAGAGAAGATGAGAAAAATGCTAGAGAATAATAAAAACAAAAATTAAGAAAGCAGGAGACAAAGATTGATATTGTAATTAAATTTTTGAATATCAGTGTTGACTGGGAAGCAAGAAGCCAGAAGGGAGTTCTAGAAGCGGGAAGAGCGATAGAAGGAACTGTTAGCATAGAACTTACGGTTACATTTAGCCATTTTAATTATAAAATGATGAGACCTTGTCGTCAATCTAGTACTGCGCTTAAATTCATAAACCCTAGTTACCATAGACGAAAACTCATTGGAACAATTACCATGAAAGTGTTGATAGACAAGGCACAGGGAAGCTGTAAGTGGTGGTAATACTTGAAACCGAGATACCAAGGTTAGGATCAATAACATTGCTGACACTTCTTTGGGTCTTCTCAATAATTTCTAAATGTATATATTTAGAAATTATTGATAAAACCCAAAGAAGAGCGTCAACCTAGATGCAAGGGGCTATTGAGTAAAGAATAAGAGAAAAAGAAAAACATTATTAAGGGGAGACAACAATAAAAGAGTTGGAATTAAGAAAACTGAAGATGACGATTGACAAGTGTGAAAGAGAAAATCTGTTAGCAAATAAATTTTGGTTACATCCTGCCATTTCAGCTGTAAGATGATGAGACATTGCCGCCAATCTGGCCTTTAAATTCATAAGGCTTAGGTACCAACATAAAAACCAGAAAAAAAGCAGAGTGAAGCTACGCCACGGTAGTAGGAAAGTGACTGAAACCGAGATATCAGGCTAGAACCAATTGCAGTTTCTTCTTGTACTGACAGCACAACATTTCATTAACATTATAAAATATATTCAAATAAAAATATTCACTTTGTATATTTGCTTTTATTTTAAATTACAATTGATTTCAATAAGCACTTCTTTTCAGAAAATTGCAACGTTTCAGTAAAAACGTTGATAGAAAATTAATGTTTGATTTTTCAAGAAGAAAGAAATGTCTGTGTAGATGATATTTTGCTAAAATTGAACCTTGCGTCGAGAACACAATGAAATACCGAGAAAAACTTTTTTTTCCCATATGTTTTGTATGGAAGTTTTGAAAAGAAAGTTTTCAAAATTGTCATCATCTTTTTTTTTTTAATGATGGCAGTATCTCTTGCGTTTTTTTTAATATAAATAGGAGAGGTGAATAAAATAGATGAGTTTTTTATTCAATGATTTTTTTTTTATTCAACGATTTCTTGTTGCTCTGTCTGTAGAAAAAAAGATGGGCGAACGGTGAATAGATAGAGCTTTTAGTAAACGTCTGAACCAGATAAATCACAAGTGTTTTTTCTCAGTCGACTCGAACCAGAAAACACAATATATCATTGTATATGCCTATTGTGCAACCAAGAAAACCTATTTTAGATACTTACGGATAATTCTTTTGAAGGCGTAGGAAAGTCTTCTACCGGTAACTGCCAACTCTGATTTACATCTTGGACTCAAGCTTTTATTTTATTTTATTTTATCTTTTTATAGTTCCGTATAACAAAAATATTTTCTTTTGGCCGTATGAGCAACCTGAGTCTTCTAAATTCTTATATGAGGCAAATAAATGTGCAGCGATCTTATCAAGTTGTCATTGCAAGAGTTATAATACCGAAATTATTCGTGCATTATACACACGCCTTACTTTCGGCTTCAAAATTCTGTAAAACATCTCGTGTATAATACGCACTAAGTCAAGGCTGCTACACCGGTATTAAATATAGGCATAACATTTAGCTTCGAAATTCTGGAAAAAAAATCTCTCGTGTGTAGTATTTACTGACTTTAGGCTGTTAAATCGGCATTAATTATAGGTTGAAAAAATATGGTAAACCTTATTTTGGACTTCGAAATTCTGGAAAAAATATTTCGTGTATTATACGCACTGACTCTAGGCTGTTATACAGGTATTAATTATAGGTTACTAAAAAAATATGCCTAATTTTTATCTTCTAAATTCTGGAAAAAGATATCTAATGTATAATACACACTGACTTTAGGCTGTTAAATTGATATTAATTATAAAAAAACAAACAAAAAAAACAGCATACAATATTTCAGACTTCGAAATTCTGAAAAAAATCTCTCGTGTGTAATAAGCACTGACTTTAGGCTATTCCACCGTTATTAATTATAGGTTTCTATAAAAATCCGGTAGGCCTTACATTATTTTTATTCGAGTTCATCCCAAGCAAGATAGTAAAGCCACTAAGGCACAAAGGATTAGTGGATGTACAAGAACTGGGAAACATAAAAATTACTAAGGAACAAGAAAAATAGAAGAGTAATCAAGAAGATAGTAAATCGCGATTGACATTGCATTTAAATTTTTGAAGATTAAATTTGACTGGAAAGCAGAGATTCGGAAGAGAGTTTCACAAGCGACAAGTGCAAGACAAAAAAACTGTTGGAATATAATTTAATAGTTATGTCAAGCCAACTCGGCTATAAATTGATGAGATTTCGACGCCAGTCTAGTACTGCATTTAAATTCATAAAATCTAGGTTCCCTTAACGAAGAGCGATATTTATTCTGTATAAATTACAGAAATGTAGCACAAGGCCAAAGGGTGGATTGGGGAAAGGACGGTTTTCATCTGTCTTAAATACAGTGTAACCCGGATATAAGAGACCCGGATATAAGAGAAACCCGGATATAAGAGAGATGTTATATGGTCCCAAATTAGAGCCTGTGTTAATGTATATATAATAGACCAAACCCAGATAAAAGAGAAAAACGGATATAAGAGACTTCTTCTCCGGTCCCGACAACTCTCTTATATACGGGTTACACTGTATAACTTTGCTATCCGCAAACACTGACCCAATCGTACGAACAATATTCCTTACACTAAAACACCACATTCTTACGTACCTTACTTACTACAACCACCATAATACCTCACTGTCTCTATGAAAATACTAACTAGTCCCCATATTTACAATTCAGTGTCTGTGGGGGGAGGGGAATAAAATAACAATTCTAAAAAAACTAACCCCAATGAGTATTTACAAAATGAATACAAAATATTTACAAGAAACTAAAGAAAAATAATATTAGTAATAAAACCCCCCACAATCACTAAATGTGGCAGAAATACCAGTTCACAGGCTGAAATTAATGCGGGACTAAAAATAGTATAAAACATTCATTCATCCCAAGCACACACACTGACACGCACTCATTCAAACACAACAACAAATACGAAAAACACTCACGCGAAACGAAAGGCGCCCCCCATCCACCTGCGAACTGACATCACTAACCACCTAACGAGGGAGGGGATGGGGAATTAAACTTAAAGAAAAATAGGGACAGAAATAAAAGGGGCCAAATGAGCATACATACCCTAGCTAAGTTAACTGGAAAAAAGAAACTAAAACATTAAAAATAAAACCTAAACTAGCCTAGTTTTGGGCTGGCTTGCACTAGTTCAACCCAGGAAGAGCAATATCCTGATGCCTAACCGGCATCAATGTGCCATTCAAGGTCAGCTCCTTTCACACGACACATGCGCGCAAGATGCACCCATTCCCTTAACGAAGAGCTCATCCGAACAATGACCATGAAAGTATTTATAGAAAAGATACGGAGAGGCAACCTTACGGTAGGAATGTGATTGACGCCGAGACGCCAGAACGTCAGGACAAGTAATATTGCTGATTCTTCTTTTGATTTTATCAAGGATCTCTAAATATATAACCTGAGCACCGGACCGTAAGTTGTAGTAATATTCTAAACATAGACGAATGGTAGACTTATAAATATGTAACAAGGAAGGTAGAAGACGTCTTTCAGATGATTAATAGACAGCAGTTTTGTTTTGGAGCCGTTAAAATTAACAAGTCATTCTTTCTCCAGTTAACAATAGACTGAATATCGTTTATGAAATCGTCTGCTAATTTGTCCTTATCAAACTGATCAAACTTATTTTTGAAGCACGAGTAAGTGGTTGTGTGGAAATTCTGAAAAAAAATCAATCGGGTATAATACGCTCTGACTCTCGGCTGTTACACAGGTATTAATTATAAGTTTTTAAAAGAATCCTGTATAACTTATAATAATATAAAATTCGGCATTAATTATAGGTTCAACTATTTAAGTGTAACGTCAATCGACATCTCCAGTTGCCTTGATCTATCCACTTCCCTTCTCCACATCCTTTCACCTTTCATTCCTATCTGCTCTCGCTCCAAATCTTCTGTAACCCCCTTGCCTTGATCGATCCACTGTCTTTCTCTTTCTTCACATCCTCTCCTTTACCACTCCTATCTGCTCTTCCTCCAACCCTTCTATAACCCCTTGCGTGGTAGTGGCTTCCAGCCTTGCTTGGGGTGATACGCTTAAAAAAAAGGTTTCTAGCTATAATCAATTAATGCCTACGGCTCTATTATTATAAACTCCATTTTCACTAGAATTATTAATAATCTATAATAAAATGATTCGATTTGTTTGAATGTCTATCATTATACAGGGCGTTTTGTTTTCATTTTCGACGTTTCGAGATTAATGCTGGAAAAAAAACAACAACACTCTCCGTCTTTGGCAATGCACTGGGACCAACATTTCTCTATTAATTAAACAGTGAAAATTACAGATCAAATTACAGCTAATAATTGCGCGTCAAGCTAGAGACTTGCAGATCCCCTTCGTAGCGCGACTCCCCCCACAACAAAAAAATGCCATTTATTCAGTATTTACATAGCTGACCATTGCTGAACTTGAGTCATTAAGCGTTGGCCGGCGTCTCAAGCTAGCGAGGCCATAAGTCATCTGAAGCTACTATTTACAGTTTTCATAGCTTTGGCGAAATCGATCCTTCTGGAGAAAGGCACAAATCTCTTCTTTTCCAGACAGGCTTTCTTCATCTGGTTGTCGTTCGGCTCCGTAGTCAAATAAATCCACGAAGCTTTTGATTCCCCTAAAGTTAACGATGCAAAGTGATAGAAATATGGCCAGTAAAAGTAAACGGGGGAACATATAAACTTCCAAACATCTTTCATCTGAAATCGCTTATCCCTGTTGATCTCTTTTCGTATTCTTCAGTATAAGGGCCGTGGATTAAATCAATACGCTGCAGAGCTTTTTTTCTCTTTGAATGGGTTTTCTCACTGGGAATCTAAATTTGGCATTTTTGTGCTTACGTTGGATTAGCGATAACAAATGAACTGAAAAATAAGTAGCATTTTACCCTATTCCTTATTGCATAAAATACATGGCACAAGGACAATATAGAAATGTGCCTTTTCTTGTCTTGTGACTCATGACGGGGTGCAGAATTAATTTCAACTTCACCCACCGCGACGCGAATGAGTCCGAACTTTTATCGTCGATAACTCCAAAACGGTGGATTTTATCAAGATTTCTTTGATATTTTCCAATTAAGCATGGACATTTACACCTAAATGGAACTATTCTGGAAATTTTTATTGGAAACTGTACGTGAGACTTGAAATGCAAATTAACCTCTTGAGGGCCCGGGTTGAAATTAGTTCTGTCACCCCTCATGACTTCTTAATATTTCTCCCTAATACCAAATTAATTATTCTGTCAATTTCATTTTCGTCACGAGTGATACCGCATCTTTTCTAGAATATATATTCAGTTGAGTCATAAATAAGTTTTTCATTTTTTTTTATCATTTCACCCCAAGCAAGGCAATAAAGCCACTAAAACGCAAGGGGTTAACGAATGTGACAGATTACAGAAAAAAAAAAACAATATTTAGTAGAAAGAACAATAAAAGAAAATGAATTAAGAAGAAAGAAGACAACGATTGAGACTGCTTTGAAATTTTTGAAGATTAAAACTGACTTGAAAGCAAAAAGCCGGAAGAGAGTTCCCCAAGTGAGAAGTGTGAGAGAAGAAACTATTACGGTTGCATTTAGCCGGCTCAAGTGTAAATGGTAAAACTTTGCTACCAATCTAGGACTGCGTTTAAATTCATAAAACTGAGGTACCATAGAGGTAAGTTCATTAGAACAATTTAAAATATTTATAGAAAAAGCACAGGGAAGCTACGTTACGGCGGTGGGAAAATTGACAGAAGCCGAAATGCCGGGTAGAGACCTATAACAGTGCAGATATTTCATTGTACTTTATCAAGAATCTCTAGATATATAACTGAAGCATCAGACCCGGATGTGGCAACAATGCCCAGTGCATGGAGGAACGGTATGCTTTTATTCAATTATATCGTTGTCATTTTTTAAATAACTTGTTGTCACTTATCAGGCATTTCCTCAATAGTTTTTTGTGTGTGAAATTCCGCAGATTTTTATGTGGAAATGTTTTCGACGAACTCTTGAATCTGATTTTCAATAGAAAAGTTTTTCCCCCATCCAAGCGTTTTGCAGTGATCCCAAAATTGTAGTAATCGGTCGGTGCAGGGTCAGGTTAGACCATACAAACTAAGTTCCAAAATTGTTTTCTGTGTTATTTTTGCTGTATGCAACCTTGCGGTGCCCTGGAGAAGAACAACTGTTTTTTTCTGTTGATAAGATCAAGGCGCATTTTGACGGAACAATTATCGATATGTTACAGGTATTGGTGCGTTTCGGGAGGAGAAAATAAACAATAGAATGAGGTGTGAGACAAGGATGTGTCTTCTCACCGGACTCGACCTATACAGCGAGGCAATTCTGAGAGAATTAGATGTCCTACCAGGATTCATTATTGACAGCCACAAACTTAACATCAGATATGCAGAGTGCTGATGGTAGATACGGAAGGAATCTAGAAAAACCTCCTACAGAAGTCAGTGATGGAAAGCGAGAAGAAAGGACTAAACATCAACTGCAAGAAGACAGAATGCATGGTTGTTGGCAAAAGGATGAGGCCAAAATGCAAATTACAAATCCGGGATATCAAAAATCAAACAAGCACAAAAATTTGAATATCTGGGAAGGCAGACACTGAAATCCGAAGACGCTTAGCCAAAGATGCATTCCAAAAAGCTAAGCCGATTATTAAGAGACAGAAAAACTTTCTTTAGAAACGAAGAAAAGAGAACTGAACTGTTATGCGATATCTCTCCTCCTATATAGCAGCGAATGCTGGATAATCACCTCAAAGATGAAAAAGCGACTTGAAGGAACAGAATGATGCTGACGATACCCTGGAGCAAGAAAAAGAAAAAGGAAACTTATAAGTAACATAAAAAAGAGACAGCTGAAATTTCTGGGAAACATAATGAGGAAGGAAGGCTTAGAAAATATAATACTCACGGGACATATTGATGGAAAGAGAGACAGCGGAATACAGCGCCTGACATGCTTGATGAGCTTGAGCAAATGGATGTCGGAACAAAGTTTTGGAGAAATGACGAAAAGACAACATTTATTAAAAGCTACAAAGGACTGGAAGTTATACAGAGCAATGATCTGCCACGTTCTGAGCGGGACACGACGCATAATGAAGAAATAAATAGCACGCCGATCCCTTCACACGTACAGCATTAAATTTCTTTTATGGAGCTCAGGTTTTGTGGTCAATTTATGGTAGATCCATCGTTGTCAATCCACTGCCTTTTATTTTTGAACATAATTTTATTTTGGTAGACTCGAAATTTATTCTAAACTACCACGTATAATTAGTATTTAGGGTGATATATTAGTTGTTATAATGAAAAATTCCACGCGACTCAACCGAATACGTTCCCCTTGAATAATCAGGTGTACGCTAGAGTTTCCGTTTTTAATAATAAAATCTCGCCTGTGGAACTCCCTTCCTTATTCCTGTTTCCCTGACAAATACAATCTCCAGCTATTTAAGTGTAACGTCAATCGACATCTCCAGTTGCCTTGATCTATCCACTTCCCTTCTCCACAACCTTTCACCTTTCATTCCTATCTGCTCTCGCTCCAAATCTTCTGTAACCCCCTTGCCTTGATCGATCCACTATCTTTTTCCGCATCCTCTCCTTTACCACTCCTATCTGCTCTTCCTCCAAACCTTCTGTAACCCCTTGCGTGCTAGTGGCTTCCAGCCTTGCTTGGGGTGATAAGCTAAAAAAAAAAAGAACACCGACTTTACATATTGTAGTCATTCTCTGTAAAAAAAAAGAAGGGGCTGTAAATATTTGACCACTCCGAATACATAGCTGTTCGTTATGAGAAAAACGTTTTTGAAGATTAGGAATAGGAAAAAAGTATATTACCTTTCAGAATAGATTGATATTTTGCTATTTTAAATTATTGCGACATTATCTTTTCTCTCTAGGGTTACATATGCCAACTCTGAATATGACACAATAATCCTGTACTTCAAGTAGAAATGAACTGGCACGGAACATTTAATGTTTCTACTTGCTTGGCCTCTTATATTCACAAGAGGGAATTTGATTTTCGCATCAGATAACGCTGAATATATGGAGACATTTCCGTATATTTTTAGCCAAAAAAACGTATATAAGAATCCATCCGCAATCTATACGATCTTTCTGTCCAAGTGAATTTTTTTTTCATTTTTCTTGCAGAAAAAGCAGAGCGATCAATATTATTTTATTTATTTTTTGTTTGTTTTAAAGTTTTGCACACACACACACACACACACACACACACACACACACACATATATATATATATATAACTATCTTTGATTACCACCTGATGAGATGTCTGAATTCGTCATCGAAACAAAATTGTATTTTTGTAGCGGTGACTTAAATATACGAATGTAATAACTCATAATAAATAATTATTGCACTACTTTCGTATTGACCTCTCTTTTAAAATAATATTATGAACGTTCGAATTTATATTTGATCTTTTTGTATATATATTTTTCGGTCGGAAAAACACATTTATTTCGTCTTCCAGTTTTGATTCTAAAGGAAAAAATACAGCCTGAAGATGAATGCGTGAAGCATTTGAAAGTACTAGCTGAATTAAAAAATACACCATATCCATTTTATACATAAGGATCTCATCATTCAGCGGATTTTTTTGCGAGGCATACTGCTGCCGTATGCAATAGACAACAATAAAATACAGAAGAACTCAAAATTGATTACTTCGTTTAAGTATTGCATTAATATGTAAGCTTACCTTACAAAAGTTCAACGATTATTCTGCCGCCGCCACTTAATTTAAAGACAGTTTGATGTGCGTAGATCTTTACTTTCCTTACAAAAAAATATTTTGTTGGATTTCGCAGTTAATTTCCATTATTCCCATCTCTCTCTCTCTCTCTCTCTCTCTCTCTCTCTCTCTATATATATATATATATATATATATATATATATATACATACATATATACATACATATATACATATATATATATATATATATACATGTACATACATATATACATACATATATATACATACATATATATACATGCATACATATATATATATATATATATATATATATATATATATATATATATATATATATCAGGCGGCATGACGATTGCGTCTAGCATGAAACAGCCTGTCGCCTCGGAGTGTTGACTTCGATGTTCACTTTTATATTTATATTTACATACGCTCTATCTCTGATATTCAGCACTTTATGCCGTATATATAGCACACCTTAAAACGATATTTCTCTCTCTCTCTCTATATATATATATATACATATATATATATATATACTGTGTAAGGAATTATTAGTGAGGTGAAAATTTTCTATTTTGTCCGAAATATACACGTTGGAATTTAACGAAATTGTCACAGAATGATGGCAATAGTTATTTGCGCTGGCAGTGTAAAACTGTAAGTTTCTGCGCAAGTGTAAACAAACCGTAGCCATTTGCTTGAGTAACACGATACTTCAGTGTTTCGAATTATTAACGAGTGACTTCATATTTGTGCAATTATGGGTCGCAATTGTGATTTAACCACTTCTGGGAAGTCTGTTTGAAACATTTGAACTTGAAAAAGTTAAATCAACATTAGAAATATCCAAAATGATTGAAAGATATCACCAATCTGTGAAAAGGTTTGTTGCAGCTCCTACGAAGGTACATAAGAAAGACGATAACGATCACTCGAGGGTTGTTTCCCACCGTTCTCTGTCACGAATTAAACGTGAAGTGGTAAATAACCTTGGCCTGAACAGCGGAGAACTTTTCAGGCGCACCGGAAAAACAGTTGTGACCAGGATTACTTGATGCTGTCTTCTGAAAAAGGTCGAGAAATCATGGATATCGGTGACAACGCCTCCATTGACAAAAAACACGTATAAAAGAGCCTGAAGTCCACAGAATATAACATGAAGGCCGACTTCTCGAAGGTTTTGTTCACGAATGAATGTCATGCTACCATTGATGGTTGGAGCAAAGGTTGTGTCGCAAAAAGACGACATCGTCATCAACGCCTCAGATGCCAACAAGGAGGAGGGGGAATCATGATTCGGGCTGGTATTATTCGAAATATCATGGTTGGTCCGTGGTATTGAACTAACTGCAGATGCTTGTATAGCCTTCCTGGGAGAGCAACTTGAAACTTGGTTAAAGAAAAGCAAATGGTCACGTTCAGAAGAACCATTATATTTATACAAGATTAGGCTCCTGTCATGCAGCTCATAAAACTACGGAGTACCTGCAACAATTAAGTTTCTGTGGACCTCGGAAAATGAACTGGCTAACTAATTCTCTAGGCTTAAACCCAATCGAAAACTTGGTGCATTCTGAAGCAACGGGTTTACGAGAATGGAGGCCAATTTAGAAGGAAGGAGAACTTGTGGCAGTTAATATTATCACATGGAATTACATCAGAGGAGATCCAGAAATCGACATGTTTCATGGACCAGCGCCTTATCCATGTCATTTCAAGAAGAGGATCACATATCCCTTATTAACCAGTTCCACTATTATTATTTTTTAACTCTGTGTACTTGTTGATTCCTATTTATTTCATGTAGGTTACTGTATGTATCCATAACAATCTGTATAGTGATTTTCCAAGCGTAGCTTAGATGTGGTACAAGGCCGAAAGTATGGGGTACCCAGTGAGGATCGAACTCACTACTAAGTCGTAACAATCTGTATAGTGATTTTCCAAGCGTAGATTAGATGTGGTACAAGGCCGAAAGTATGGGGTACCGAGTGAGGATCGAACGCACTACTAAGTCGTAATTGTTGTAGCGAGACAAGCTTGCTAACCATTACACCGCCTCGAGATGCCCCCCATAACAATCTGTATATGAAGCAATTAACGCGTTATTTTCTTGTTTACATACATTTTTATTACACCTTGCTAATTATTTGTAACAGTTATAATTTAAGTAAATTAGTAGTTTCTGCATAATTTTGCACATTACACTTTTCAAAAGGTACGCGTATATAATGGTTGTCATCTCATTCTACGAAAATTTCGTTGAATTCCAACGTGTAGTTTTGGGAGAAAATGGAAACTTTTCGCCTTGTTAATAATTCGTTACACAGTATATATATATATCAACCCAAACAACGACTGTCTGTTCCATCCTTAAACGCAATCTTCATGGCCTGAAAACTGCATTTAAGAATCAAATAGACTGTCATCTTCAGGCTATAAAGATTGTGTTTAAACATGAAACCATCTGAGTGCTGATCTTAATGTCCACTTTTATATTTATTTATACTCTATATCTGATACTGAGCATTTAACCCATAAATATAACATACCTCAAAACTACATTTTATCATATACATATATATATATATTTTTTTTTTTAAAGCTTATCACCCCAAGCAAGGCTGGAAGCCACTAGCACGCAAGGGGTTACAGAAGGTTTGGAGGAAGAGCAGATAGGAATGGTAAAGGAGAGGATGTGGAGAAAGATAGTGGATCGATCAAGGCAAGGGGGTTACAGAAGATTTGGAGCGAGAGCAGATAGGAATGAAAGGTAAAGGGATGTGGAGAAGGGAAGTGGATAGAGCAAGGCAACTGGAGATGTCGATTGACGTTACACTTAAATAGTTGGAGATTGTATTTGTCAGGGAAACAGGAATAGGGAAGGGAGTTCCACAGGCGAGATGTGCGAGGCATGAAGCTATTGGAGTAGAAGAGACGTCTACACCTAACAGTTCCAACGGTGAAGGGGTGGGAATGGGATGCCAGCCTCGTAGGACGTTTAAATTCATGAGGCCTAGGAACTAGCGAAAGCAGCTCATCGGAGCAATTACCGTGAAAGTATTTGTAAAAAAGACATATATATATATATATATATATATATATATATATATATATATATATATATATATATATATATGTGTGTGTGTGTGTGTGTGTGTGTGTGTGTGTGTGTGTGTGTGTGTGTGTGTGTGTTTTAATGCGTGTGCACACTGTAAATGTTCTTTTTAGTGGATACCCATATTTGAGTAGACCCTGCCTTTTTTTAACCAGTGTAAATTACGTCTATCGGAATTGGGACCATTGATTAATACGGACAAATTTTGCGGTGAAAGATACATTGAGTTGAAAAACACATTGATTTTCAGGGCTTACTTGGATTAATAAATAAAAAAATCCATTCCTTTTATATACATATATATAATGTGAAAAGTTCTCGGCCCTACTTCTGTTTGTTAATATAGTAGCGTTTGGAAAGTAGATCGGGCTGAAAACATCTCAGCAATCATGTATAAAATGTAATTTTTGAAATAATAGTTATTTATTCAACAAAGTATTTTTTTTTGCAAATTTTTCAGTGTAAGACATTTGATTTGATCGACATTTTTATCTGAAAGTAAATAGTCAATCTGTCTTCTCCGGAAATTGCCATTTGAAACTAATTTAAACTGAATGTCCCGTAATTGACTTGTAAATTTTATGAAATTAAGGAAAGGTAGTAACATTAAAGGTGTATTTTTTTTTTTTAGAAATCTTTTGCCAAGAAAATCTTTTGAATGCTATCAGAGCGAGCAAAGGAAGCACGAAAAGATCTACAGTTGCCGCCAAAATGTTCTGAACGCCATTGTTTTCGTCAGAAAAGTAGGAATAATTTTTTATCAAAGTTCTTTTATATTCTATAATTTTCACAGACAATAAATACGAAATTATTTGTTATTGTCTGAGACTTTGGTGTAATTTGAGAGGATAATGCAAAAGTTATGGATGATTTAGTGATTTATTGCAAAACACAGGGCGGCCAAAATGATCAGAACGGTTGCTTTCACTCCGTATGTTAGTATATTTAACCGGCGAACTCTAATTTTTTAAATTTGTTTACGCGATGGTTCGTTTACTAAACATTAGTAAGAATATCTGCAGTGTAATTTGTTAATATAATGCCACTTACTCCGTTTTCAATTCGTCAGTAGATCATTAAGCTTCGAAAGAAGGATAATTTAAGTATTGGGTCTATTGCAAAAATTGTTAACAAGTCAAAAAGTGTTGTTCACGATATTCTTAAGGTCTACGATGATTGTGGTTCGTGTGAAGCAAGAAAGTCTACAGGTAGGCCAAGAAAAACGACCAAGAGAGAAGATCGTGCTATGGTAAAGTTGGTTAAAAAGGACAGATTTAAAACTGCTGCTGCTGTTTCTCGGGAAATGAGCATTGTACTGAAGAAAACTTTAACTCGAAAAACTGTGTCTCGTCGTTTAGTTGAACAGGACCTACAAGCAAGAGCACCTGCAGTGAAGCCACTGATCAGCTCCAAGAATAAAAAGTGTCGTCTTTGCAACCGAACATGTGTTGTGGTTTCAAGAAAAATGGCAAACGATGCATTTCAGTGATGAATCTAAGTTTATGTTATTTGGCTCAGATGGGAAAAGGTACGTTCGTCGAAAAGTAGGTGAAAAATTGTCGCCTAAATTCCTTAAGACTAGTGTTAAATTCGGTGGAGGAAGTGTCATGGTTTGGGGGATGATATCTAGATATGGTGTAGGGCCTTTGGTTCGATTACATGGAAAGGTAAATGCAGGAGTTTATAAACAACTTGTAAAAGATCATGTCTTGCCTGTGCTGAGAAATTCAACTAAGCGACCACCCATATTCATGCAGAACAATGCCCCATGTCACAAGGCTAAGGTGGTCATGAACTTCCTCAAGACTGAAAAGGTTATTGTTATGGATTGGCCTTCTCATAGCCCAGATCTCAATCCTATTGAAAACGTGTGGAATATTCCAGGAGAACGTTCGAAAGCCAGAAATCCTAAAACAACCGAGCAATTATGGAATGCCCTTCAGGAAGAATGGAATAAGATCACACAACAAGAAATTGAAAATTTAATTTCCTCATGCAGTCAAAGATGTCAAAGTGTGATTGAAGCTAAAGGGCTTCACACTAAATATTAAATAATTCCAGTATTCTCTGTCATTTTTTATTATTTTGTTATTTTTTTCAACCGTTCTGATCATTTTGGCCGCCATGAGTTTTGCAGTAAATCACTAAATCATCCATAACTTTTGTATTATCCTCTCAAATTACACCAAAGATCTCAGACAATAACAGTTAATATCGCATTTATTGTCTGTGAACATTAAAGAATATAAAACAACTTTGATAAAAAACTTATACCTACTTTTCTGACGAAAACAATGTCGTTCTGAACATTTTCGCCGCAAATGTATGTATATTTTTCGTCGAGTGCACAAAACATTTGATAAAGTACGAGATTTCCTTAAAATGTTGAGAAGTCTTGATGTAGATGGAAATATATTTAATTATTTCGTCACCTCTTCCATATTGATAGAGAACGAGTAAAATAAACACAAAAAGAGACGAGGATATGTTTTCTCAGCAGGTTTATTTAATCTGTACAGCAAGACGATTCTAAGAGGTTAAGAAATCTACCCGGATTTATTATCAGCTGACGTAACATTAACAACATACGTTGCGCAGATGACACAGTGCTGATGGCAGATTCAGAAAGGAAACTAAAAAAAAAGGGAGAGAAACAACTGAAAAAAAAATACTGGTCAGAGTAAATGAGGGAAGTAAGTAGGAAGGACTGGTAACTTTTGTATTGATAAATCATCAGTTACCTCCTCTTAATATCTAGGAGGTATAAAAAGCATCCTGTAACATCCGTCAATAAACGAGTATTTAGAGTAAAGTGCAATAAAGCTTTGGTATAAGTTTATTCACTGGTTCTGTTTTCACTGGAACTTTAAGGAAAAAATTACGCATAGCTGTCAGCAAAGAGTTAACCAGAGGTTTGAGTTCTTTATTGAGGATGTCAAAATCAAGTAGATGCGGAAATATTAGTAATATACTAACATATATTAGTAGTATAGTAACATTTATTAGTAGTATAGTACCATATATTAGTAGTATAGTAACAGACAACGCAATATCTGTCTATATTTCTGAGATTAAGTATTATGTACACTATTTACATTATTCGGACTATTGTCCTCATCTTCGTCGCCATATTTATTACAACGTTTCGGCCGTTGTACGCCCCGGCCTTCTTCAGTTGGTTGGGATGTCGAACTGAACCCTTTATTTTGATTACTGGGTAGACTGTTCTAGTTCCACATGCCATGTTTAATGGATGCCAGTTATCAGTTATCTCCTGTTAATTCCCCTCTCCAAGTTCTCCACTGCCTTAGCTTGGTATTGAACTCACACTCTTTGGGTCCTGTCACTGGATGTAACTACGGAAAATAATTAACCCCCAAACTGGGATTAAATCACTATGAAAGTATAATAATAAATTTTTATAGTAAAAATACAAGCAATGCATTTTTGAAAAAGAAAACCAGCAATAAAGTTGACTTGACAAAAACACTCTTAGTAATTTTCCAAACGTAGCTTAGGTGTGACACAAGGTCGAAAGAATGGGGCACCCAGTGAGGATCGAACTCACTCTTAAATATCTTAACGAGAAAATCTTGCTAACCATTACACCGCCCCTGATTTCTTATGAGAAATGCATATTCTATTCATACGAATCTATCCTAAAAATCTTTCGGCATTAAATAACCCATTGGGCTTGATACACCGTAAAAGAAAATAAACCCAAAGCATCTACCTTGAGTGAATATTATTATAAAAAAAGATTAGTGGAGTCAGTTTTTAGATTAATATCATGCGTGGATACTTGTTTTAATTTTCCAATATTTGTTCTAAATTTTATCGCAAATGTTTACGTATTTTCTCTTGAAGATTGAGAACATATTTTACGCCTTAGTGCTTTGGAATCAGTTTTGTAGAATAAATAATACTGATTCTGTAATGAATATTTCTCCGATTGCTTTCGTGCCTATTAATTTTTTTCCTTGCATAGTTTTATTTGTTGTGTTTTGTTGTTTGTTCCCTTTTGCCTTCTTTCCAATTAATGCCATGTCGTTATGTGTGGCAGAATGCCTTTGGTTTTGTCCGCATCAATTTTGTATTAGCAGGCCAATTTTTTCTACCATTCAAAACAACATTGTATCATAAATATTATATTATTGCGAAAGTCGCAGTCGGCTCCAGCAAATGCTATCAGAAGAATAATCTGTGTCCTTTTTGTTACATTTTTGTTACATTTTTATTAAAGTGAAGCTTAATAAATACTCCTACGATCAATGAGTGACATGAAACTAATTATATCGAAATACAGTTATACTGTTTTTGTAGGTGTAATTTTATTTTACAAGTCAATGCTTTCACAATAGAAATCTTGGTAACATATTCAGGATATACGTATATTTTTAGGTGCACATAAATATAGTTTCCTCATTAAAAGTATTGCTATTTAGCTTTTTTCCTTGATGCTCCGAATGCATGAATTTAAGCGTGCTACTGAATTGGCATTTAGGTCCCATCCGTTTACTGTTAAGTGCCATTTCTACTCCAAAAGTTTATTTGTTCGCATTCCCCAGAGTGGAACTCCCTTCCACTTGCTTGCCTGCTAACTACAATATTCAAAAATTTAAATGCAACGTCAATCGCCATCTTCTATCTTCTTGAATCCCGTTCAACTTTAGTCCTTTCCTCAGTCCTTCCTATACTCAGTCTTTTCTCTCACTTTCACTCCCTGTACCCCCCTGCGTACTAGTAACATTCCCGCCTTGCTTGAGGAGAAAGGATAATACAATATTATTTTTCCATTTAATACAGTAATATAGGATTCTTAAGATAGACTTCTTGATGTTGTATAACCTTCATCAAACTTTCAACCATTGATTTTTATAACGCATTTACTTTTCCTCCTTTAACATGCAGCAATATTAATTGCTTCTTGGAGAAGTATTCCTTGCCTGAATAGCGTTTTCCATTTTCATGTATAGCTATTTAATGGTAACCCCAATTTTTCTGTTGTGTTAATATCTGGATAAGCAAAGCTTCTGGATCATTAATTTTGAATGGATATTTGGATCCCATAATCGGCTGTTCGGAATATAAAGGAACATTGTTTTACTTGGTTACAAGCTTTATGATGAATCTTGGTTTGTTATTTCTACGATTCAAAAGCATCTTGTCTATATATTTGTAATTTTTGTCTGCATTTATCTTGACCTTCTTTCCTTAGGGGGCATGAGAGATACACGCTCGGCTAATCATGTCTCTATTCGATTCCTAATGAATTTGACAAAAACCTCTCGTGGTAGGGTGCCGTTATTTATTGCGATAGACTGGTTGCCCATCAAGGCTATAGAATCCAGTCTGTTCTGCTGTTTAATCCATATCTGAGGAGACGTGGCGAACGCGTATCAGCACAGACGCAAAAGGATCCCCAAGACGCGTGTAGTAATGTCTGTCGAGGCTAGTCACATTCAAGTTTTCCCGATAGCAGCAGAACAGTTTGTCATGTCTTGATACGGGCCTCTCTTTAACTTGTCAAGATCCGGGTCTTTGTCAACTGTCTCATGTCAATAAAAGCGACAGAATAACCAATAGTCTGGGGTTGGCAGTTAATTGGCGAGACTAGCTTGCATATTGTCAGAGATTCGGTGTCTTTTGAAGGCGTTCCCTTGGCGCATTTGGTTGAAAAAGTTGCGTACGTGCTCTGGTTTCTGAGACAGTGGTATAACTAATGATTACTCAGTTTTACTGTATTTCCTTCCGTCTCTTTCCACTCTCTGTATGTCCTCTCTTCTTAATTGTTAAGATGACGATCTGTGAGGTGTTTTCCAAAACCTCAATACACCCTTTCACAACAAGAGAAAAGACATGAATTCCTATCTTTTCCAAATTTGCGCGTGAGTAAAATCGAACTCCAGGACGCTTATCCGTTACACCAGCAGCACATCCAAGCTTGCAACACCTAATATTCTCAAGCGGTCACACATATACGTACTAAGCAAGTTAGACGGTATTTCGATGATCGGACGATAATTGGATTTTCAACGGGAAATGGTTGTAAGCTCTTGATTACTATCATCAATTTTGAAGAGACAAAGAGCTTTAATGGCTATAACATTAGCCCTAAATATTTCTTCATTTCATTGCTGTTGTTTTCTAAAGGTTTTTCTTCACTAGTGCTCGGTGGGAATCAGACCTCCCAAAATGTAGCAACACACGCGCGACCCAAAATACCGACCGACTGAAAATGTGCCCAGGTCTACGACATACTTCTGCTACTCTTCAAGCTCACCTTGTTCATTTCTCCTTTTCTTTCTCTCCATTTCAACTTCTCTCCTTTCACTCTCTCTCCCCTCAGAAATCATCAGTAGGCAACAGATTAATTTTGTCTGCAATTGATTAGTAACAATTCCATCTATAATGTTAATCTGTAATATAACCCCGAATACTTCATTTTACGCTTAAAGTAGAAGCCATGCTTCCTCATAAAGTGAGTAGCTACTATGGACCAGCCTCTGGCCACAATATATTGAATTATGCTTGACTATAACTAGAATTTTTATATTTGCTAGAGAGTTTTCCATTGGCTGACTATAAAGTCACCACCATTAGTGATAGACTATTCTTTTAATATCAGGGTACAGGAATTATTGTGGTTTAGTGATTAAGCTCTAAGAGAAGTAGGAGATTAATAGCCACGATTTTTAAATTATCGGGATTTGTCGCTAGTCTAAGAAAGTGCTGCTGACATATCTGGGCTGGAGTTGAACAGTCCTCATGTGTCTGTCTTGAAAGAGTTCAAAAGCGTCTACGTGGACTTGTGGGTGATGAATAATTTTCCAATCCCTTTCCCACAAGTGAAACGTCGCGAACCTTTCGCTGCGCTATCATTATTCCCATGACATGTGTTCTGACGAGCTATATTCCCTGTTCCTACCAGCTCTGACATTTACAACTGGACTCGCTCTGCCACGTACACAAGGTTGAATCCTCCCTATTCACTTTGTATTCCATTAGTAACGAGTAAGTTCAACTATGACAACTTCTTCCTAAGAAATGCTGCTTTGTAGAACAGACTGCCGACAGGATGTTTTTTCAATCACTACAATCGTGATCTATGCGCTTTGACGTGATGCAGATCAATAAATGGTTAGCAAGCTTGTCTCGCTAGATCAGTTACGACTGTGTTGTGAGTAAATGCGACACTGAGATCCGTAGACGTATTGGGATGGTCAAGCACACGTTCCAAAATCTGGGCAGAGTATTGCGAGACAGGAGGATTTCTTTGGTAACAAAGAAAAGGATACTGAGTTGTTACGCGAGATCTGTCCTTCTTTACAGCAGCGAATATTGTACGATTTCCTCAAAGATGAAGAAGAGACTTGAGGCGACGGAGATGTGGTTCTACAGAAAGATGCTAAATATATCATGGACTGAGCGTTTGAGCAACGATGAGGTCTTAGAGAGGATGCAAACAAGAAGGAGGCTTATACTTAACATCAGAAAGAGGCAGCTGAAGTTCCTGGGACACATAATGAGGAAGGAGGGCCTGGAGAATCTGATACTCACGGGTCGAATAGAGGGAAAGGGAGACAAGGGAAAAAACAACGCGTGACATACTTGACGGGCTTAAGCAAGTGGATGACAGAACGTGGTCTGGGGGAGGAAGCAGATGGAAAGAACTTGTTGAGAGCTGGAAGGGATAGAGGGAGGTGGAGAGCCATGATTGCCTACGTCCTGAAAGGACATGGAATATAGAAGAAAGAAAGAGAGAAAGTATTTTCATCACTGGAGGCTCCGCTATTTCTATGCAGTATATAATCTCTAGTCCAGCAATCAGATCCGTCCAATTTAGCTCTATATCACTAAAGATTACAGTTAATAAACACCGTTCTCTTTGTAAATTTACTATATTTTTCTTTCGGTTTAGATGGTATGTCCTTCTTGCGATCTATAACTATCTTTATATATATATATAGAGTGCTGTTCGATAAAAGTGACTCAGCTTATCCTTTGAATTTAGCTCAACCTTCGTTTCATCGGAGAAGAGAACATTCTTCCAGTCTTCTACGGTGAAATATTTGTAATAGTGAGCCCATTCAGGTCTTTCGGCTTTGTTGGCTTTGCTTATTAAGCCTTCGTGTACAAGATTTGTAGCCTTGTTCTAACAGCCACCGACGGACTGTTGAAGAGGCAAGACAAACACCTTGCTGTTTGCTTAGACTGGCTGCAATTTCTTGGCTAGTTATAGTCCTATTCTTTGCAACTTCTCTCTTGATTACCCTGCCAGTTCTATCATCAATCTTTTTCTTTCGTCCCCTTGTTTCCTTCCTTGGAGCAGGAGTGGCATCATTATGTGCCCTAAGCACTCGAGAGACAGTTGATTGCGAGGTTATAGCAATTTCTGCAATTTCTCTAGTAGACTTGCCTGCTTTTGAGAGGGCAATAATAGATGCCTTAATTGGTTCTGATGCGTGTTTGTACCCTTTCATCTGGTTAGTGACTTGAGTGGCTATTTCAAGCTGTTTTTATACTGTATGAGGCTTTCTGGAATATTCTGGAATACTCTAGATTTAATTTAAGCTGTTCTAGAATTCCCTAGAATATTGTTCTGAGTGTATTGTAAAATAGTTTTCAATATTTTGTCAAAAGCTCTTTGAATTTACAAGTTTAACCATTAGAATGCGATATCTGAGTTACTTTTTTTGCACAGAGTTTTTTTTTTTTCCCTGAATCTCATTTATATCCAAATTTATAATTATCAATAGAATACCTTAGGGTGAATAAACTTTTTTCCTAGGTGGGCGTGAAGGGGTCTTTATATTAGTAAGATTAAAAAATAATTTTAAACTCCCAAAACAATAGACAAAAATATTTGTAGTAAAACAAATCAGGTGAGTCACTTTTATCGAACAGCACTATATATATATATATATATATATATATATATATATATATATATATATATATATATATATCATAAATTTAAAAAAAAATCAATAGCTACTTTTATCTTATCGCGATGATCAGTTATTGATCTGCATTTGACACCATCGAATAAGTTATTGCGAATATTTCTGAAAAATCAGATAAACTGAAATTCAACACCTGTCTATATTTCTGAGATGATGCATTGTAGCTATTTATACTATTTACATTGTTCGGAATGTTGTCCTCATCTTTATTGTCATATTCACGACGTTTCGGCCGTTGTACGCCCCGTCTTCTTCAGGCGATGTACGTTGGAATTATGATCGAACCCTTTATTACCCTTTATAGGACGCATGAACCAGTGGATAAAACCAACTGGACCCAAATAGTTGTTGATTCAATACCTGGTCACAGCAGAGGTGAACAATAACTTAGAGAGTTGTGTTACTAAAGAGCAATAACTGGAAGTGAAATATCCAGAAGAGGCATGGCACGTGGAACTAGAACATTCTAGTCTCATGAACGAAATAACCGGCTCGATTTGATATTCCAACGTAGAAGAAGGTCGGCGCGTGCAACGCCCTAAACGTCGTGAATATGGCAAAAAAAGATGAGGACAACATTCCGTTAAATGTAAATAGTGTAAATAGGTGAAATGCAAGTGATATATTCATAATAAATCTATCCTGACGATTTTACCCATATTAGTTAATATCAGTTCAGTTATGAAGACCTTGGTTTACATGATACAATTTCACATAGTAATGTGAATATTTATCATACCTCTGAGAAATAGACACTAAGCGCATAGGTAGCTTACACTTTCTGATATCGCCACCGGTCGGCCTTTCTCCATCCATGAGTAGTTGGCAGTGAGCACTCACTTCAGATCAGGGAGAATTGGTGGTGTTAAATTCTGCCTCTGAACTGAAGAAAAATTTTTTTTTCTCCACTGTAATATATTAATATATTTATTAATATATATATATATTAATCTGTAATATAAGCCCAGATGCTTCATTTTGCGTTTAAAGTAGCGGCTATGCTTCCTCATAAAGGGGGTGGCTACTATGGATCAACCTCTGGCCGCAATATATTGAATTATTATCCCGTACTAAGTTTAGATTGCCTTTTGCTATATACTGTGTCCTTTCATGTCCTTTGTAGCATTTAATAAATTTTGTCTTCGTTTTATTTCTCCTAAACATTTTTCTGACATCCATTTTCACAAGCTCACTAAGTAAGTTGTTTTCTCAAGCTCACTAAGTAAGTTGTATGAGAATCGGACTTCCCAAAATGTAGCAACCCACGCGCGACACAAAATACCGACCGACGGAAAATTCAGTAGACGCATTGAGCATGTCCAACTCAGCAGGCAATTTTAACAAGCGATTCATACGAATATTTTTATGTGCCCTGGTCTACGATATACTCCCGCTACTCTTCAAGCTCACCTTGTTCATTTCGCCTTTTCTTTCTCTCCATTACAACATCTATCCATTCGTTCCCTTAGGCAACAGACTAATTTTGTCAATATTTGACTAGTGACAATTCCATCCACAATGTTAATCTGTAATATAACCCCAGCTGCTTCATTTCGCGTTTAAAGTAGCGGCTATGCTTCCTCATAAAGGGAGTGGCTACTATGGATCAGCCTCTGGCCGCAATATATTGAATTATTATCCCGTACTAAGTTTAGATTGCCTTACTGTGTCCTTTCATGTCCTTTGTAGCATTTAATAAATTTTGTCTTCGTTTTATTTCTCCTAAACATTTTTCTGACATCCATTTTCTCAAGCTCACTAAGTAAGTTGTTTTCCTTCTCTTCATTATGTCCTGTGAGTATCAGATTTTACAAGCACTCTTTATGGGCTCCAGAAAATTATATTGTATGAGTTTTCTTATTCTTTCTATTGTCTCTAGAACTTTATGTTTGCTCACATGTTTGTTCCAGGGTATTCTCAGCATTTTTTGTGTCTCATCTCTCCTTTTCTTCTTTGAGGAGATTTCCCAGCAATCACTGCCATAGAGGAGGACTGATATACAAGTTTAAGTTAGTATGGCAAAAAACTGTGGGGTGCCCAGTGAAGCTCTGATTAGTTGAATAGCCAACATGTGTGACGTTGTGCAAGACTAAGTAAAGCTTAGTCCAAATGAAGTTAAAGAAAAGCATGACCATATTTATATAGTACCGAGGCACGTTTATATTTTGTCTTTTTCTTTATAGTAGGGCCGTTAAGTAATGAGTCATATATTAACTTTAACGTTGCTTTATTTAATGTCATATCAACCTTTGTAGCTTATTTACTGTCGAATTTAATATTTACAGGAGATAATTACAACGAATTGCAAGATAGCTTTACACTCAAAAGGTAGACACTGATTACGTTGATATTTGAGTTAAAAGGTAAACATAGGTCTAGTTCAAGTGGGCGTAATTTCGATATAAATTACAGTAAAAAGTTAGATATAAGTTTGATTTAAACTTGAGTCAAAATGTATACATTAGTTCGGTTTAAACTTGAGTCAAAAGGCGAACATTGTTTCTACTTCCATTTGACTCAAAAGCTAGGCGTAGTTTCAATTTATACTTGAGTTCAAACGTAGACAAAGATCCGGTTTAAATTTGAGTCACAAGGTAGACATAATTTCGATTTACACTTGAGTCAAAATGTAAACATATCTGGTTGACACTTAGGTTAAACGTTAGACAGAGGTTGTGTTTACTTTTTTCATTTTTGTGTAAAAAATAGATATAGGTCGAATTGACACTTGACTGAAAAGATAGACGTAGGTTTGATTAACACTTGAGCCATAAGCTAAACACAGGTCCTTTTTATATTAGAGTCAAAAAGATAGACATCGGTGCGATTGACATTTGAGACACACGTTACACAATTTTACATTTGAATTAAGAGGTAAACACTTGTTTGAAGCGGTAGATATTGCTCGGTCTACACTTGAAGATAGAAAATTGTCGGGTTTGTATGCGAGTCTTCAAGCATATATCCGTAAGGTTGGTCTTAAGTGATACGACTGCAGTCAGCGTGTCCTAGGCCCTATCTTGGTTAGGTTTATATGGTATAAGTTGCTAAGTGTCGGGTGTCCAATGATGACCTAAATTTAAAGGATAGTTCTTATCTGTGGTACTGTGCCTTTCTAAGGTAAGCTTATCAAGTACCAATTTAAGTAACGAGGAAAAACAACATAAATTCATTCTAAAAACGTTCCTTCATTTTTCGTCTTCGTTGAAAGTTGTATATTTACGTATTTGTATTTGTAGTTTTCGTTAATCTGGTTATTTTCGTCGCTGTTGCTGTGGTTGCAACAGCTCTCCTTTCAAAGAAAGCAATCAATTTGTGTTTATCATTTCATAGCTACAATCCAAAGAATTCGACTTTTCTCTTTCTTTTTCACCAATGCTTGCCATTCGCCCAGGAATCCGCTACCAATGCACAACTTCCCATTAATTCTTTATTTATTTAGTTTCATCGAACAAAACTCATTTTCTTCTGCTTAACAAGTGTATTTATTAGTTCGACGCGCGTTTAGTGATTTTTTCCCGCGCATAGTTTTCTGAAAATTACTCAGTCTCCAGAATTTTCTATTGTTTCTATAAATTAGTCAGTCTTTTATTTATTGCTATGCTCTTAATAGGATTGATACCAATTCAGAACTAGTACAGCAGCTATTATTGTTTTCGATCCATGACAACGATGTCATTAATTTGAAATATGTGACTTCTATTAGCATTTCACGGTGTTATTAATTTGCCTTGCATATTAACTAGATAATCTTTTATAAATTCGCATAAAGCTAAATTTTGTCACTGGAACAAAATATTACATCGTCGATATAAATAAATGCGAATGTCAGTGTGTCAGAATGTCACACTTTTTCAACTTTACTCCTAGAGGCCATGCCCCAACATATCATACCATTTTGGAATCAGGCCAACTGCGTGAGCAAATTAAAAACATTTCGGGTCGGATTCGGAGCTGCAATCCTGAAATTTTGGATTCCCAAGTTTTCATTACTGCCATTGTTTTCGACGATTTTTTTTTCTCATTTATTGCGTCGAATTTATTTGTATGATAACAATTTTTATAAATTGGAAATAAATTAATCCATATCCCTCATGTGATTAATCCTTTTCTTCACTAATCTTTTGATCCAATGTTTATTTACAATATTATTAACTAGAAACTATGCGCTTATACGAGCAATATAACAGATTTTTCATTGCGGCGATTGTTTTTGACGATTTTTTACGTGGTTTTAGCGTGGATTTTTTTGGTGCCATAACAAATTTTATAACCTGGAAATAATTTGAGGAGTAATTGAAATTAACTGCGAAATCCAGCGAAAAGTCACCGATGACATAGAAATAGTTTTTTGTACGGAAAGTAAGGACCTTCGTACATCAAATTGTCTTTAAATTAAGTAGCGGCAGCAGAATTATCGTTGAACATTTAAATCTTTTAAATATTAATGCAATCCTTAAATGCAGCGATCAATTTTGAGTTCTTCTGTAGTTTATTGTTGCCTATTGCATACGGCAGCTGTATGCCTCGCAAAAAGAAATCTCCGTCAACGGAGGACCAGATTGCAATCAAAAGAGATAAGGCTGCAGTGATGAAAAGAAAGTCTCGTACAAATGAAAACCCGGACCTAGGAGAGGTTCCAATTCTGAGAATATGCAAAGACTTACGTACTCCGAAACTCCTAAACAAGCCGAAGGCAATGAAGAACCCTCTGCAGGAGCTAGCTTAATTGCTGCTCGATAGGGCAGCTTTTAAGCTAGTATTACATCAGCTGTTTATATGTACCGTATTTCCGGTCTGCGAAGATGTCACAAGTGGTAATACGTAACCTATAATTAGCTAGATATTCTTTTGAGAAAAAAAAAAGAGGATTTAATAGCTTACCATACTAGGAAGTCCAAGTCGCCTACTCTACTGCGTTATTTTTCTTTCTGTCACAACAAATTATCACCTTTTGGACGTATTATTAAATATGTGTCGTTATTATGAATTAGACTTTCAATAGTTTCGCACAAGGCCTCTCAACACGTCGTGTTTACATTCAACTCCCAGCTATTGTTTTCAGGGCTACGTTCAAGAGCGCAAACGGTGTGATGCTTTTTGCACAGTCTCTACCCGACCACAGTCCGCTCTCACTGTATGAATAGATTATCGACTAACCACTTGTATTATTACAGTAATCATTAACAGTACCTTGTTTAGTAAAACAGGGAATAAAATAAATGCAGTATGTTTTTACACAGAGACGGTTTCTTTCAGTCGTACTGTAATACGTCTGGTAATCTTGATGTACATATGCAGTGAAACTGTCAGCCTGGTTGGGGTTCATGAAGATAACGTACGGTATGCCTAGATGAACAAAAGACCTATATTACTCATAGGAAGCTGCCTACTAGTTATCATCAATACTCGAAACAAGACCCCCCCCCCAAAAAAAAACAATATATATGGTATGATACTAACGGGATATACGGTATTTATTATATATCAGTGATTCTCGGTGGTCCACATAGCATTTCTAGTGGTCCACAGAGAATTCGTAGACATAAAAAATTCTAGCCATTTCACAAAAATGTATCTAAATTATTCATACTTTGAAGAATTAAAAAAATATAATATTTTGTTTAATTACACACGTCCATTATATTTGAAAATTTCGAAATTACGTATGCTACTTTTATTTTATTTTTTATCATATATATATATATATATATATATATATATATATATATAGATATAGATATATATATATATATTATCTATCTATCTATATATATATATATATATACATATATATATATAAATATATATATATATATATATATACATATATATATATACACACACACACACATATATATATATATATATATATATATATATATATATATATATATATATATATATATATATATAGTTAAGTTACGAAAAATTTGGTAATCCGTATAGGTAGTCCCAAGGATGATGAAATCCTGAGAGCTTAATGTAAATTCAGAGCTAATAATTGAAAGAAAAACAGACCACTTTAAGGCTCCATGTAATAATTTATTTCACCATAGCCCTTTTAATATATATATGTGTGTGTGTTATATATGTTATATATAATATAGATTTTTTATTCATATAAAAAATTATTCCTATGATAATAGATCACTACATTAATATTTGATAATAAATTTGACACCATCAAAATTGATTATGATATCTTGTGTCAGAAACACCAAGATCAAGGTAGTCACTAGCTGAATGGACTAAGACTGAATTACATCATCAAAATTGATTATGATATCCTGTCTTTATCCTTGTTAACTAAAATAAATTTTAAAGTGTAAATAGACTACTTTGTCTTTTCACTGATTATTTTAGTGTGAAAATTGAACAGCCTAAAAGTAAAAGTAGGAATGGTCCATTTGATTTTTTTTGAAGAAAGAAATGGTCCATGGGCTGAAAAAGTTTGAAAAGCACTGTTATATATGAATGATAATTATAGGCTTATATTATATATCTGGGGTTCGTGATTGCTTGTATCTCGTGATTGAGATTCATCGGGGTCGGCAAACTCCTCTGTACAGCTTGACCTTTCAGTGCTTAGACGCAGGGGCATTTTGGGGACATTTTTCATTAAAAATGCGTCTTAGCATACGGGAGACACGGTATTAATTACAATTAACGCTTACAACATAGCAAGTAATTTTAAATTTGGTAACGATTTTTAAAGCATATTTTGATAAATATTTTATCTGTTTTGTTTATGTTTTAATTCAAATTTTAAAAATTGCCATATGTGAGCTATGTTTCTGTCGATAGTCATTTTTTTAATCCACCGGATTTGTATAGAAATTATATCTGTCTAGTCAAAATTAGAGTCGTAAGTAAAAAAAAAAAAATATCAGCGTGTTTACATTGAAAAGCAATTTAAAAATAAGTGTAACCTTAGCTTTTAAAATAACTATTTTTAGAGCATAAAGCTAATAATTAAAAAAAAAGTGTTTTATCATTTCACCTCATGCAAGTAGAAGCGGAACATAGTGAGAAGACTTTAGCGAAGTTAAAGGACAATAACAGAAGATGAATCAGGAAGACAGAAGATGGCGATTGCCGTTGCTTGTAAAAGTGGCAAGGAAGTTCCATAGGAGCAAAATTCGAGTAAAGAAACTATTAAAATAGAACTTTAGCTATTTCGACAGTAAAACGGCGATACCTAGTTGCCAAACGTCTCGTGTATGACGATAAGCTAAATCCTCGTCCTGGGTAAGACGATCAACTACATTAGATAGCAAAGCCTTTGATCAGGAGGTTTTTGAGGTGCATGGAATCACCTCTTAATTTCTGGTGTTCCCATGTCCACCTGACTCAGGGTGGTAGCACATGTCAAGGCCCCAGATATGGACAATTAGTTAAACCCCAAAAGGGTTCAAACACTTTGAATGTATAAAGATAGGTTTTAATGCCAATAATACCATCTTTGGAAAAGAAAAATATTACCAGCAATACATTTTTGGAGAAAAAATATTACCAACAATAAACATCTTGTCGGTATTAAATAACCAATTAAGGCTGATATGCCGTTAAACAAAACAAACCAAACCTAATTGTTAATCTAGTAGATTTATATATGAGCAAGAAGTATTCTGATGAGAAAAAAAAGTGCTATCGGTGAGTGATAATATATATGTATGCATGAATATATATATATATATATATATATATATATTGTGTATATTTCGGCAGCAATTTTTCATGAATTCATGTTTCATTAAATAATGTAGACAAGTTTTGTCTATTTCTTTTAAGTAAGTTCCTTTCATATTGTCTGATAAGCTTAATCACATTATCGTTGAAAGACGAAAGGAAAACACCATGTTGATACATGTTTAAATCCAATTAGAGCTTTCGGCTTACATAAGCCATTATCAAAGATGACAATTTCAATAAATCAAACAACACACAGACGAAACTACAATAATAGTCCGCCCTTGCAGCTTGAATAAGCTCAAAGTAATGACAAACTCGTATTTACGAGACAAGGAAGCGAAAAATAAATCCGTAGCTAAAATATTACAAATACTAAATTTTATCGGCAAGAATTATAATTAGAATAATATATGTAAGTGACAAATATATCCGATAATAGATAAGAAGTTAATTTAATAACCAGAAACTGAATATGCAAGAAAAAAAATTTCTTCCATGAAATAACATTCAAAACTTTAGCCTTCACGTAATATTAATTTACTTTTTACTGAAAAGAACCAGGGATTCAGAATGTGAAGAAAAATCTAAGTCAACAGCGAAGCCGAAGTTGACCCTTCACAGCTGAAAATCTTAATGAGTAGTTGGCGGAACATGTTGCCTATTCCATTGACGTCTTTATAGTGAAGTACAAGTAAAGTGTGAAGGTTTACTTAAAAAAATACGTCGTGTCTCCTCAACGTACGTCATTCTAAAAACTGAATGTAAATTCACATTCACTAAAGTAAACACGGGAGAAAATCAAATTCGCATACTTTGCCACCATTTTCTAATTCATCCGCCTTGGCAAGTATAGATTTCCATTTAATCAGAGCAAAATGGTTCCTTGTTAGATTTTGATTAACTTTAGTCACACCTTTTTTCTCTGTCTTTTTACCTCTCGATCTCATTTGCCCGGATTTAAGCTGAGTGCTTTTACGCGGATATGGAAGTTTGGCCTTCCGGGCTCGACAAAGGAGATAAATTATGCCAACAAATCGGAATTGGCAAAGCATTTGTCCGGCTATTCTTTTTTTTGTAGTCACTATTATTTCTATTTAGACCTAAACCTTTAAATTATATTTCAAGTCATGGAGGAATTTCCAATCTAATTTCTCACATCTCGAAGAAGTCAGCTTTAAAAAAAATAAAAAAAATAAAAAGAGATAGAGAGAAAGAGATGAGAATATTACGTATACTGGAACCATTACCGAATTCTGGATGAGTTAAGCAATCAAAACTATCTTATTCTTTAATTCTTAATCAGTTGATCTGCTCTTATGGGAAATATATGATTATTCTAATAAGAGATAAAATGGCAAATCGTTTTCGTCGATGAGACGTTACTTCAATCGAAATTAGTCAACCTCTCTCACAAGTAAGCATTCATTAAACTAATATCACTGAAAGATCCGATTTAAATTACTAATGCTAGCGTGTGTGACTAGAATGGCGTCTAGAGTGCGTAGAAACACAGGCCAGACTTGCTTTTTTATGCTGTTTCTAAAATTATAACCTGAGACTATTGTTCAAATGATTACTCCGTGGCCGATTCGTCTTCTGACCATAAACAAAGAAAACAACATGACATTAAACAGTCGCTTGTCGGCGGTATCAAATTTACTTTCTTTAGTATTTATACATATTAGTATAATCAGCAAAGTTACTACTACTACTACTACTACTACTACTACTACTACTACTACTACTACTACTACTACTACTACTACTACTACTAATTTCCACAAACGAAATTTCGCAAACCTATCTTGTAAACTTTTGTTGGGTCTCCGGATGGCTCTTGGCAACAAATTGTACTAAACAAAGCAAAGTTAAATAATAATAATAATAATAATAAAAAACAATTGATCATCTTGTATCAGGTTGCACGGTATTGGCACCCACTTAATATAAAACCCGGCATGACAGAGTTGGCGAATAACTGCACTGGAAAATCTGCAACTTCTACGGAAAGGAAACTGAAAGAAATTGGTATGAACACCATCAAGACCCGGTTACGGAGATAGGACCTGTTACAATTCTATGGGACTACACAATACACACAGACAGAACAATCAAAGCCAACCGCCCAGAAATTGCTATTAGAGACCACAAAAAAGTGCCTCCTTATTGATCTGGCAGTCCCTGCTGATTGTAATGTATTTTTGAAGATCTTTAAAAAGTTATCAAAATACAAGGTCCTTGAAATCGAAATGGCAAAAATGTGGCATATGTGAACATCAACTATCCTTGTAGTTGGAGCCCTCGGATTGGTTGGAAAAGATTCCAGTAGACTAATTGAAGGGATTCCTGGAAGCCCATACCTTAAAGAAATACAAGCAATTGTTCTCTTGAGTACAGCCCACATCTTTCGAAGGGCTTTATCTATGTAATTTCTTTCTTTTTGCGTCAGTGGTAAATGTCTTGATGCCATTTCTAACCTTAGGTCTCTGGTGGGACCCAGAAGGAAATGTATACATACCAGAAATCAAAGGAAATAATAATAATAATAATAATAGTCAACTGTCTGTCGTATTATCATTTAAACCCATTTAAACACACACAATATTTACCAGACTCCATTAGAAATATACTAGTAGAAAACACAAATATATTATTTGCTTCCACCTGTAAAAAAAGGTTAAAAATAATGGAGGATTTCACTGTCCAATTTTATACATATATTTACATACGCTCTATCCCTGATATTGAATAACAATATCGGTTTCGATCTGTTTCAATTCCATTTCCACCACCGTAGCGTAGTTTCTATGTATTTTTTCTATAAGTATTTTCAAGGTACTTGTTATGATGAGCTTTCCTCTTTGATACCTCGACTTTATAAATGTTAGAGCAGTACTCAGTTGGCAGCGAGGTCTCATCATTTTACTGTTGGAATTTCTAAATGTAACTATAAGTTCTATTATCTCTCTAGTCTTTGGAACAGCAGTAGAAGTTTATCCTTTATTTAATGTTTAGGCTTAGTTTTCCAGTTACTTCTTAAGTATTTCCAGTTTTCCAGTTACTTCTTAAGTATTCATATTCTCTTTCACTTCCAGTAACACCCTTTGTGTCTTAGTGGCATTAATACCTTGCTTGGGGTGAAGACATGTCGATGATATCCTTATGTTAGTAAAAATACAGATAAAATACTTCAACTTCAAAAACGTTTCCAAAATAATTCTGTCCTTAAATTCACGTATGAACACAATACTACTAATAAAATTCCCTTCCTTGACATATTGATAAACACAAATAATAACAAATTTACTATTTCGCCATACAAAAAACCTACCAGCATAAATTCATGTACACTTAACTACAAAAGCGAATGTCCATATTACTACAAAATAGCAATTATAAAAAATCTAATACATCGTGCAGAAACTAATTCATCTATAAAACAGATTTTTTACAGTGAACTAAAGAATATAAAACAAACACTTATTAATAATAGCTTTCCAAACTATATAGTTGATGAACAAATAAAATGCTTTCTTAGAAGTCTTAATACTAAACAAATAGAACATAATACTGCTTCAACTAATCCCAAACATATTAATATCTTATATCGTAGTTAAATGCATACTAATCATAAACAAGATGAAAATATACTAAAAAAACTAGTAAATACTAATATATCTACAATAGATCCTAGCAAAAAATTTAGGTTAATCATATACTACACTAAATCTAGTATATCCGACTTAATTATTCGCAATGATTCTTCCCCCCTCCCCGTTAGTGATTTGCAAAAAACCAACATAGTTTACAAATTCAAGTGCCCTTTGGGAGATTGTATCTCCAATGGATTAAATAATACTTATGTTAGTCACACCACAAATTCGCTTTCACGGTGCTTGATTCTACACTTGAGTGATAAATCTAACATTCTTGGCCGCATACGCAATTCCGGAAAATCTTTGTTGAAAACACAACTATACTTAAACATGAAAACAAAAACTAAAAATCCTTGAAGCTATATACATAAAACAGTTGAAACCTAACCTGAACAAAATAAACTACGAAATCTCCACAAATATTCTTAATTGCTTATAATTAATAACAGAAGCTATTGGTTTATACCAACGGCATCCCATACTTAATACTTCTCGTTTTAACTCTCGCGTGGTCATGTGTGACGTCACAAGCTGCCACGAAGATTTTCGCTTTCGCGTCTCGTATACACGAGTTTGTCGTTGCTCTGAAGCTTTTCATGCAACAAAACAGTCGATCTTTATTGTTTCGTCCGTGTATTGTTTGATATATTGAAATGTAATTGTCATCTTTGATAATGGCTTATGTAATATGGTGATTTCCTTTCGGCTTTTAATGATAATGTGATTAAGCTTATCAGACAATATGAAAGGAACTTACTTAAAATAAATAGACAAAACTTTTCTATATTATTTAATGAAACATGCATCAATATATATATATATATATATATATATATATATATATATATATATATATATATATATATATATATATATATATATAATTATTAATACAGTACATACAATTATTTAATATATTTTTTGCTTTTACTTTATTTTTTATATATACAATTTAGTAAAGTAAATACCTTTTTTTTAATTAAACAGTATTAATTCCATTTACCCTCCTGCATATCAGAGAAATTTCGTAGAAAATATGCGTTCTCCGACAGGAATCGAACCTGTATTCCTATATGGAAACCGTCATTTAATCTGACGTGCTATACCATTCAGATACAGAGAAGCGTCTGGTTAACAAAGTCTGAATTACTGCTTTTAAACAATCATGGACACTTTTTCTCGATCGATCATATCAGCTCATGAAACATATCTTAACATAAACAATGGCAGCATTTCATAAAATGGATTAAATCCGAAAATCACACACACGTACACATTCGCATATATATATGAATTACTCTCCAGTCGATTTTTACATATGAGAATCCGACAACCCTCATTCAGTATTTATGTTTATGTCGTATGTGACACTTCCGTCCCACAAGTGACCTGCATACGAGTCCACATATTGTACAACAACGAGGATGTCGAGACATTGACACAGTAATATTTACTGTTTTTCGCCGTTGTCCTTCGTCTCTCTCTTTCTCTCTCTCTCTCTCTCTCTCTCTCTCTCTCTCTATATATATATATATATATATATATATATGTATTGGCTCCTGAAAAATTAATTTCGGTTGAGCTCTTTGGTTTGAGGTGTGAGTTTGTAAACAGTGACTATTTAAGCTAATATAGCATGACTCTTCGGCAGAATTGAGTCACTGTCAGTCACTGTGTGTTTATCTAAATCTAAAAATAAACACGCTAAAATTCACCTTCATCCCTGCCGTGAGCCGACGGCTTAGTGGTAGAAGTTCCGACTGACGCCAATTCAGTCGGGTTTCCATCCTAGCTAGAGGCAACCGGACGTCTAGCCACACTGATGAGCTGTGAAACAGCGAAACAGTCTGTCTGTGGATGACAAATATATATATATATATATATATATATATATATATATATATATATATATATGGATGGATATTTACCTGGCCCCCCACTGAGTCAGGTTGTGACACAAGGTCAGTTTTTAAAGTGGGGACTCGAGTATTTTCACTTGGGCTGCTGGTCTAAGCTGGTCTTAGCTGTCCATAGCTTGTCCAAGCTGGTCAGAGCTGGTCTGTATGTATTTCTTTGGATCTTGTCAGTACGGTCGAGAGTTGGGTCATATGATCTGTGCAGTTCAAGACCGCCATATCGCCATATATCATCACCCAGGAGGTCACACCAGTCTCATCTCCAAGGACAGAATTTTGATTAAGACGGGTGCTACCATTATCTTGCCGGATAAATCGATGTCAACTACTGCATGCATGTATATTGATTTGTCTGTTTAAAGGCATGTCGACTCCTTATGAGTCATTTAATGGCGAAATTTAATTTTCTTGGGAGATTGGAATCAATAAAATATAATATATGTTATTCCGCTTTCACAACTGCATACATGGTAGATGATACTCAGCTTTTGTGCATATAGCTGTTTGTGTGGACATAATTACTAGACGAGATAATATTGTGTTTTATGTTGTGGTTTTGTTGAAGATATATTTTGTAGGATATTCTATAGTTTAATGTCATGAAATTTCTTTTACATTGATTTTTTTTGTTGTAATTTAAACGGATTTAAGTGAAGACATTATAAAATATATTTTTTATACTTTCGTAGGTGATCACTATTTGCCCATAGCTTGGATCCTAACAGGAGCTACCACCTCGGACCTGTGGGTCCGGGGAAAAACGGCAATTAAGAAGTGGTTCCACGGTCCTCAAAACCTCCATCTCCCGATCAGAGGCCTTGCTGCTTGTTTATCGTCGTACTTATGGAATGATACATATATGTATTTATATTTTCTATGTAATTTCTCGAACGTTCAGACCGTTAAATGTTGTTAATACTGCTTATTATAAAGAGAGCATTTACTTTAAATATGTGTGTATATATAAATAACATATAATAGTAAAATATATTAAAATAATTGTCAGTCTTAATCCATTTCTTAGTGTGTTGTTTACGTTAAGATACACTTCGAGCAGATGGGAAGTTTGTAGTTTAAAAGCAGTAAAATCGACCTTGCTAACCAGACGCTCTGTCGTAGCTAAACTGGTATAGCACGTCAGGCTATATGAAGATTCTGTGTAGGGTATATGTTCGATAACTGTCGGGGGACGCATATTTTCTTTGGAATTTCTCAGACATTCAGGCCGGTAAATGTTGTTAATGTTGCTTATTATAAACAGTTCATTTACTTTTACTTAAATATTTGTGTCTGTATAAATAACGTATAACATTAAAATATGTATGTATTTTAGTAAATGGTCTTTAATTTTGGTGTCACATATATTTTGTGTCACTCATATTCAGAATAGTTTTTTTTTTATTTGTTCGTTTTTTTGGTCTAGATCTATTTAATCAGCCGCAAAGATAAGTGCTTTAATGAAACATAATAGAAAGATTCGAACAGTATCGGATTTTGTCAAGAGATGGATTTTAAGCTCGTTTTCTTTTATCCCTCTTTGGTCTTTATACTATTCTGCTTCCAAGAACGTCAAGAAAGCTTTTCCAAACGGATAGAGAAATTAATACTTCACAGGTGGATGGTAAAAGAAAAAACAACACAATAGTAATCAGTAGCATTCGTCTGTGGGAAAAACTGAGACAAGAAAAGATAATAGGAAGTGTTTGCACTTTGGTCGCAGGTGGGATTGTTAATCAATTAATGTAATGATTCTGTTCGTTCATTGTTCTTGAAGAAAGGCTTTTACTTAAAATCGACATGCTTTTCTTACGATATGTACAGGCCAAACCACTGGAAGAGACATGTCCTCATAAGCGAGAAACAAAAACCAACACGTCTGCGTTTACCGAGGGAAATACTAATTAATGAAAATAAACGAAAATTTTTTTTAATGTACCAAGCAAATCGTATGGACAACAGAAGTGGCTCCTTTAGAACATTTATTGAACCAAAAGCCGCTTTTTACAAAAAAAAAAAAAGAAAAAAGTCGGTCATTCCTCATTTAACGACTTACCTGCTTTACGATCCCCGAAGTTCATCATCATCAGTCCCTCGACTCGGAATCGGGGGAGGAGATACAAGGACAGAAAAACAAAACAAAAAAACAGACGTTGCTTTTCTTCCAAAATATATACAATGGGACTTCAGCTAACTTGGCAGTGGTACTTACAGCTAACTTGGCAGTGCCCATCTTCTCTCCAGGCTATTAACCGACATCCGAAGACCATGGAATATGATGACGGTTGCCCATGTCTCGTACACTAGGCCTTCAGTTTTTAATTCAGAGTTGTCCTTCTCCTAGACCGGTTGCCACACAAGGCTATAGGACACAATCTCGCCAGCAATTTACACTTAGTTGAAAGAGTGGGAAGAAGAACGGATTCATACCTTTCACATAATTGAATGCAATGAATTCGGCTGGAATTTGAACACACAGGTCTCCGATTCCTCAATCTGAGCAATCAATTACGACCCGGTCTAACATCTCATAAAATCAATTATGACCCGGTCTAACATCTCATAAAATAATATAAAATAAAATAAAAGTATATCTATCTATCTATCTATCTATCTATCTATCTATCTATCTATCTATCTATCTATCTATCTATCTCTCTCTCTCTCTCTCTCTCTCTATATATATATATATATATATATATATATATATATGGTGGATATATATATATATATATATATATATATATATATATATATATATATATATATATATATATATACATATATATATGGTGGATATATATATATATATATATATATATATATATATATATATATATATATATATATATATACATATATATATGGTGGATATATATATATATATATATATATATATATATATATATATATATATATATATATATATATATATATATGGTGGACTGGCCCGTGAAGGCTTTGTGCAGAACCAGCCATACTTTTGAAGGGACGAATACAGAGATTTGGTGTACTACGTCCCATAAGGTCCCCAAACGATCCTCCGCAGGTTTTGAATTCAGAATTGTCCTTCTCCTAAACCAGTTGCCATCTAAGGCTATAGAACCCAGTCTGTCCTGCTATTTACTCATAGCTGAAGGGAGAAGAAGAGGATTCACACCTTTCCTAGGGGTATTAGCACGTAAGTGAATGTAATGGATTCCTCAATCCGAGCCGCTACTCACCAAACCACCGTGCCTCCTTATATATATAAATCATATGCCAGTGTACTTTTGTTATATTTTTATTTTTATTTTTACACGTAGTGTACCTGAAATAGCGGCTAGGTGTAAATAAATTTAGATTCATCATTCCTATTATATTTATGCGTGAATTTAATATTATTTCCTATTTCATCTTTTTTTATAGACAGCGCTCTCTTTTTAGTCAATTTTTATTTGTAAATGTCATTCTTTTGTAAAAAAAAAAGATACCATTGAGATTCTAGATTTTAGGATGTTTGATAAATATCGTTAAATACATCGAATGCACTTTGTTTTACATTTTGAAGTAGCATTTATTTTAATCATTTCACCCTCAAGCAAGACAGCAGAGCTGCTAACACTCAAGTGAGAGGGTTACTTAGTGTGAAAAATATGAGAAAAACATTATTAAGGAGAAAGAACAATAAGAGAACAGAATTTAAGACAACGGATGATAGCGAGTGAGATTGGATTTAAATTTCTGAAGATCAAACTTAACCGGAAAGCAAAAAACCGGAAGAGAGTTCCACAAGTGTAAAAATAGAAACTGTTGCATAGAACTTGCGGTTGCATCTATCAATTTCGGCTTTAAAATGATGAGATCTTGCCTTCAATCTAGTAATGGGTTTAAATTCATAGAATCTAGGTACCAGAGAGTAGAGGTCATCAGAGCAAATACCATGAAAGTATTTATAGAAAAGACATGAGAAATCCATATTAGGGCGATGGGAATGTGATTTAAATCGTGATCTCAAGTCAAGACCTACTAAATTGCATATTTTTGGATTTTATCATGGATCTTTAAATAGATAGCAGGAGATATATTTTTAGAGATCAGATAGTAATATGTTATTTTATTCTTGTAGAATGATTCATTTGGTTGGAAAAAATTAGAGGAATTGACAATTGTCATCTATTTATACAGAAGTTTAGAAGACTTTCTAATGGTGCATGTTGTCAATCCATAATATGGGCACGTGGCCGAGTGGTTAGAATGTTCCGACTATGAGACACGGGTTCGAATTGAACCATGGTCGATTTATCAGGAAGACGACTTCTTGATATTATCGGCCTGAAGAGACGATCCCAGCATATATCCTAGAATATACACTGAAAACAATACCAACATTAAGTGAAATTGGTTAGACAGAACTATTTGGGAACTGTCGATGGTTGTGATGGCACGAAGTCACAAATCATCGTGACCGAGGTTTGACCGAGCTTGGCTTGTTCACAATGTTGATCACTCCAGATAATGCGACCTCTCACAGAAACTGTAACTTTGGTCCGTTCGGAATAGTTGCAGCATAAAACAAGTGGGATCTGTGGGTGTTGGGCTAATACAAATGGGCCTGAGCAGGCGTCTGCAATAGGGATTGGCTAGCAGCCCTATCGGACAGGTATACTCGGATACGAATGGTCAGCTATTACTTACTGTCAATGCATATTTGTTGCGAAAATTAGTTATGGATTTAAGGATAAATGTACTATTTTGGACCCTAAACAGTAAAGATAGGCAATTTTATAGATTATGTGAAACACGCCTCTTAAAACAGATGCAAATTACAACGAATTATGATATTTGGGAACGTTTCAAGAATGCGTACCACTAGAGACCCACGTATCATCCTGTTTGGAGAACTCGCCAGCTGCTAGAGGCTACGCGGAAGCCCAAACGACGTTTCAAGGATCAGTTGAAAACATGCCAGCATCGACACTGAAAACTAGGAAACTGTTACCGCAAATCGCTGTCTAGCTCGCGACTGGCAATACTTCTCACTCTACGGACAGAAACTCGACTGAGAAAAGCAGACAAGCAAAGTACACGTTCCTCGCAATTCTGAGGAATTGATACATTGTGGACCAGTGGGGGCCCGAGTGTTCGCGCTCGGGTCCCCCCACGTTAAGCCTGACTTTGTATCGCATCTCGTCTAAGTGGTGAGGAGGCATGGATAAATACTTGTCCGTTTCGAGTCAGGCAGTTCGCTGTTTCGTTTGCGACTGCCAAGACCTCTGTCTTCGGGCAGGGGGCAACTCAATCGGGGCTTTGTTTTCGAATAGAGACTCAGCGGAGAAGAACAAAGTACCCGTTCCCCGAAATTGTGGACCAGTGACCAGAGTGTTCGCGCTCGGGTCCCCCACGTTAAGCCTGACTTTGTATTGCATCTCGTCTAAGTGAGGAGGCATGGATAAATACTTGTCCGTTTCGAGTCAGGCAGTTCGCTGTTTCGTTTGCGACTGCCAAGACCTCTGTCTTCGGGCAGGGGGCAACTCAATCGGGGCTTTGTTTTCGAATAGAGACTCAGCGGAGAAGAACAAAGTACCCGTTCACCGAAATTGTGGACCAGTGACCAGAGTGTTCGCGCTCGGGTTTCCCATGTTAAGCCTGATCTTGCGTCGCATCCCGTCTAAGTGGTGTGTCATAGTAAATACCTAGCCATTTGGATTCAGATAGTTCGCTATCTGGATTTTGACTGACAAGACCTCTGTCTTCGAGCAGAGGGTGACCCAGCAGGGGCACCTCTACGGATAAAGACTTGGCTGAGTAAAACAGATAAGCAAAGTATCCATTCCTGGGGTTACAGGGAATGGGTAAATTTCGAAGCAGCGACCCGAGTGTACGCGCTCGGGTTCCCCACGTTAAACCTGACTTTGTGTCGCATCCCGTCTAAATGGTGAGGCATGGGTAAATACACAGCCGTTTGGAGTCAGTCTTCAGACTAACTTATACAGGCGTCACACTAAGTATACGAAGTATTACGAGTAGAGTATCCTTATACGGAGTACGTTATATAAGTAAGAGTGTGTTATGACATTAGCATAGTGGCGTTATAATACTTGGGTAGGACCGTTCGAGGAGGGGGACCGAGATCTTCGAGTTCTACCGTCAACATTTAGATAATCTGCGACTTGTTGTCAGGAAAGGGCTCGATTCGTCCAGCTGCGCTCACCACCCACACTCCTCTGTGACTTGTGATCACATCTCTTCAGGTGTAGGCTGGGACTTTATAGACATCTCCTTCACCGCCACCAGAGAGGAGAAAGGAAATAAGGGGATAGGTTGAAGATCCCGATGCTCGGACGCGAGCGGGTGCCAAAGAATAGACATTTGATACTAAAAAGAAAGCATCATATCTTAGCGATTTTTTATATACATTTGCGCTTAGACTAATTTTGGGGAAGGATAAGTACTAGTATAGGATAGAATTGCGTCTGGTACGTTTGCATGTTTAGTTAAAGGGTTAGTATTGTTATGGGATTAGTATTTAAAACGTATAAAACATTTGGATTAAACTAAGCAAGAAAGAGACCAGCTTACATTGTTATGGATTCCAGGGAAGTAGCTCGAATCGAAACCGGACGAAGTAAAAAAGACAACAGTATGGAGAGGGAAAGTGTGAAAAGCCTTTATTTCATTGGCTGACGTTGACTGACGTATGTCAATAAAAATGGTCGGACTCCTAGGCATGTCTGAATTTTTCTTTGCAATGTCGAGGTGCGTAGCACGACGCCTATCAAGCAAGCGGCCTGACTCTTCTGGAGAACCCGAAATCGACGATGAGGAAAGTGCATCATTGAAGACCACCCTTGATGCATCTAAAATGCAACTAATTACGGACTTTAAAAGTCCATGCTTTTTCTAGAATATATCATCTCCAGTTTAAATATTAACCATTTTATCACTTTCAACTTTTTTAGTGGATACTCGTATTTGAGTAGACGCCCCGTTTATATATTAAACAGTATATTTATTAATTTATATTTCTTTCTTTAGAGAATTACTTTGTTTACGTTTGGATACGAAACTGACAGCTATAACAATTTAGACAATCCATGACGAGAAGAATTTCGCTTAAGGGCGCTATTCAGCCTAAGTTCTTCCTAATCTAGAAAAATTCAGACCCAACGACGGGTTCACTCTGCCCAGGGGATACAGGTTCGTATTCTGTCGGAGAGCGCATGTATTTCTTTAATAAGATTTCTTCAAGACCGTTAAATAAACCTTGCGTCTACACAAATCCACTAAAAATAATGTTTAAACTGATAAAATCTGTCGGATTAATAAATAGAAAAAAATACATTACTTCTTTATATTAGCCCTTAAAATACACATGATACCAATAACGTTCAAAGACACGATATCAGTGAAACGCACAAATTTTGGGGGATGATGTTGTTCATGACGACGGTAGTCTTTGAGTATAGAATCCAGAGGTTGGCAGTGAATATTTCGAAGAGAGTAGGGAAGCGTAGTTCAGGTTAGCAGTGGATATCCCGATAAATTAGCAGAGCGTAGATCAGTAGTTTTTCCTTCTGTTCATTCGCTTGACAGAGTAAACAAAATGGCCGCCTGTATACAAGACGGATTGAATATTTTACGTCTCCTGATTGGTTAACCTTCTATTGGGGAACTATAAAGTGAGTTAAGTCCTTTGGGTTGGCTCACTAGTTACTAGTACACAAAATAATCCAACAGATGATTCGTCGAATTTGTTGTATCGCCGAGGTGAATGATACACAGAGAAGAATGAGTGCTTAATATATTTATTCAGCACCAGCATCCGGTGCTAACGGATACATACAAAAAACACAGAACAATAAGTTACAAACAATTAACAAAACAACTTACAAGGAATAGAGGAGGGTCAAATGCTGTATAGCCAGACGAAGTAAGATCAGTCTGAATATTAATCAGCTTAGTAGTAACTTACTGATCAACTGTTGAAGACCTTGATCGTAGACTATTTAAGGCTATGAGGCAGGCCAATTGGTAGAGTGCTGAAAAGGTGTCAGCTACTCTACAACAGAATTATAGATGGCTGTAAATGAGGTAAACAGAAATATTTCTATGTAAACATAACCTTATATTGCTATTCTCATAAAAATAATGTTAATATTAGCAACAAAAGATATGATTTTTTTTGGTTTGTTTTGTTTTACGGCATATCAATCATAATGGGTTATTTAATGCCGATAAAATTTGTTATTGTTGGTGATATTTTTTTCTAAACATGTATTGCTAGTAATATTTTTCCTTCAAAAAATCTATTTTTGGTAATATTTTTTTCCAAAAATTATAGCTGGTAATATATGTTTTTCAAAAAAGTACTGCTGGTAATAAATTTTTTTCAAAAGTTTTATTGCTGGCAATAATTTTTTTAACGAAGTATTTCTGGTATTAAGATCTATTTTTACACTTTCATAGTGTTTTGACTCCAGTTTGGAGGTTAACTATTTACCCATAGCTGGGACCCTAACAGGTGCTACCACTCCGAGTCAGGGTGAATCTAGGAATACCAGCAATTAAGAGGTGGTTCCACGCCCCTCAAAACCTCCTGATCAGAGGCCTTGCTGTTGGATGTAGTTTATCGTCTTACCCAGGACGCGGATGTAGTTTATCGTCATACTCAGGATGGACAAAAGATATGAAGATGACACAGTGTTGATGGAAGATACAGAAAGGAAATTGCAAGAACTCGTACAGAAGGTAGTAAAGTGAAACGAGAAGAAAGAATAGAAAGAATTAAGCATCAATTGTAAAAAGAAATAATGCATAGTTTGCAGTATAAAGAAATATCCCAACATGCGAACTGGAAAGTGAAGACTGGGAACCTCCTGCCCATGTATAGCATCAGAACTCCATTTTAGGCCTGATCTATAAAAAGTATAACATTCAATTTCGCTGCTTAAAAACAGATGTTTACTCAAACATGCGTATTCACTAAGTATAACTTGTAAAGTATTTTTACTTACAGTGACTTTCACCCTGTACAACGCCAAAAGCCACTCAATTTAGAAGATTACATAGTAAGAAACGCACTTTATTGCAGATATAGTGGGTTAATGGTTAACTCTAAACTGGAACAGGTTAAGACTGTAGTGATTGGGAAAACATCCTCTTGGGAGTTGGTTCCCTAGAGCAATGGTTCACAGGAAGAATTTGCTCAAGTGGTTCTTACTTCTCACCAGAGAATACAAAAGGAATGTTGGTGGTTCGCTACAATGTGTATAGCATGGTGGGTCTTAACCGTGAAGGTTAGAATTGGTGGAACTAAGGAATATAGTTCATCTGAGCACTTTTCATGGAAGTAGTGATAGAGCAGTGAGAGACTTACAATGTTACATCTGTGAGAGAAGGGTTGTATAATGGAAAATAATTTGTCAGTCACAAAGATGAGAAGACGTTTTTGGATTCTATCAATACTGGAAAGTGAAGACTGGGAAGCTCCTGCCCATGTATAGCAGCAGAACTCCATTTTAGGCCTGATTTTTAAAAAGTATAACATTCAATTCCACTGCTTAAAAAGGGATGTCTACTCAAACATGTCTGTTCATTAAATATAACATGTATATTATCAAGAAATAATGTTGAAAGGAACAATCCATTAATTGCTTAAAAAGTACTTTATTTACATCTCACATAAAAAGATTGATGGCCATAATCTTAACAACATAAAATATGAAGATAACACAGTGTTGCTAGCAGATACAGAAAGGAAATTACAAGAACTCTTACATAAGTGAAGGAAAGCGAGAAGATAAGACTAAACATCAATTGTAAGAAAACAAAATGAATGGCAAAAGTGGAAATACGAAAATCGAAAATATACAATGGTTTAAATATCTAGGAAGTGTTATAACAAAAGACGGAAAATGTGGCACTGAAATCTGAAGGGACATTAGAATAAAAATGTAGCCTTCCAAAAGCTAAGTAAAGTATTAAAAAACAGGAAGAATTTGTTAGAAACAAAGAAAAGAGTACTGAGCTGTTATGTACTGACAAACCTTTAATCAACGGATTAATACGGGGGAAGCGTGATCCGTTAAAATCGATTGTTCGTAAATGGGAAGGGATTATTTTTGCGTTATAAAACCTCTATATACCGGTAGTTATGATCATAATTTAAATACTATAAAAACAAATAAATATATACTTAATATAGATATAATAACCAAAATATAAACAATAATAGATTTTTCACAGTTACTTTCTCACGCCTGTACTAATCTATCATATTTATATAATGTACATCTGTCTTTGTTTACAATTGAAAAGCCCGCAACCGCCACCAAGCGGTCACTTTGAGAACTAATACGATTCGTTCCGCTAAGCCAGCAAATTTTGAAATTCATCGTTGACGATTTGGAAGTTTTTTTACTGCAGATTTTTTTTATTTTGCCTGCAGATTTTTTCAGTTGCATCCGAAGTCCCTGGATGGTGATGTTTCGTAGATGAAAGGTTTGTCTGTAGTATCACTCCCTATATAACAGGGAGTGATACTACATAATAAATGAAGAGTCGAACATGCAAATTACAAATTGGAGATACCGAAATCAATTAAATAGAACAATTTAAATTATCGGCAAGTGTATTAACAGAGGACGGGATGTGCAACACTGAAATACGAAGGACCATTGAGATAGCGAAAGAAACCTTCCAAAAGCTAAGTTTTAAGAAACAGGAAAATTTCAAAAGACTACTTAACTGTTATCAGTTCTCGTATATGATAGTGAATGCTGGACAGTCTCCTCACAGATGACAAAGAGACATGAAGCAAAAGAAATGTGTATCTACAGAAAGATGCTGAGAATACAGTGCTGTTCGATATAAAAGTGACTCACCTGATTTTTTTTTTTACTAAAAATATTTTTAGTCTATTATTTTTGGGGTTAAAATAATTGTTAATCTTACTAATATAAAGACCCCTTCCCGACCACCTAGTAAAAAAGTTTATTCACCCTAAGGTATTCTATTGATAATTATAAATTTGGATATAAATGAGATTCAGGAAAAAAAAAAAACTCTGTGCAAAAAAAGTGACTCAGATATCGCATTCAATGATTAAACTGGTAAATTTAGAGAGCTTTTGACAAAATATTGAAAACTATTTTACAATACACTCAGAACAATATTCTAAAGAATTCTAGAACAGCTTAAATTAAATCTAGAGTATTCCAAAATATTCCAGAAAGACTCATATAGTATAAAAACAGCTTGAAATAGCCACTCAAGTCACTATCCAGATGAAAGGGTACAAACCCGCATCAGAACCACTTAAGGCATCTATTATTGCCCTCTCAAAAGCAGGCAAGTCTACGAGAGAAATTGCAGAAATTGCTATAACTGTTATGGTCCAATGTTAGGACCAAGTAAGAACAACACGAACACAAGAGTAGAAGTAACGAAGATATATTACGCGGAATAATAATACAAGATGTGGAAGTTGTTAGTATGACTGTGAGTCTGGTTTGGAGTGAAATCTATATTGGCTCGACTCGATTCCGTCTCCTCCCTCTCTGTTGAGAGGCGCAGTATTCATAGTGTCAGGAAGAGTTCACTCTGTCGTTATAGGTAAGATCCCATAACAATAACCTCGCAATCAACTGTCTCTCGAGTGCTTAGGGCACATAATGATGCCACTCCGGCTCCAAGGAAGGAAACAAGGGGCGAACGAAAAAGATTGATGATAGAACTGGCAGGTTAATCAAGAAAGAAGTTGCGAAGAATAGGACTATAACTAGCCAATAAATTGCAGACAGTCTAAGCGAAGAGCAAGGTGTCAGTCTTGCCTCTTCAACTGTCAGTCGGTGGCTGTTAGAACAAGGCCACAAATCTTGTACACGAAGGTTTAACCCGCTAATAAGCAAAGCCAACAAAGCCAAGAGACTTGAATGGGCTCACTATTACAAATATTTCACCGTAGAAGACTGGAAGAATGTTCTCTTCTCCGATGAAACGAAAGTTGAGCTAAATTCAAAGGATAAGCTGAGTCACTTTTATCGAACGGCACTGTACCATTGACCGGAAATGTGGCTAACGACGAGGTTTAAGAGAATATGGAACCTGAAAGGACACTTAACATCAGGAAGAGAAATTTGAAATTTCTAGGGCACATAATGAGGAAAGAGTACTTGGAAAACTTGATACTTACAGGACATATTGAAGCCAAGAGGAAAGCAACACATAACCTATTATCGAGTTGAGTAAATGGATTGCAAAACATGGTTTAGGAAAGATAACAAAACGAAAACATTAAGAGCTACACAGGAAAGAAGAATGTGTAGAGCCGTGATCATGAACGTCATGAATGGACACGGCACATAGAAAAAGATTTTATATTTTCGTTCGGAGCTATTTTACCCAAGAGATATAGATTGGGACTATGCACAATTAACACTTTGAGCTCTGACTCCCGCTTTACCGGTGGTAGAGAAAAACGACTTAATGCTTAGCCACCGGTTGAACGGTGGGTAAACACGTGTAACTATTTTTATATCTACCGTGAAACCTTACAAATAATTATTTGCGAATTTTGAATCAGGAGCTCATGTAGAAGGATTAAAATTTTTCAGGACTCAAAGGGTTAAAAAAATAAAATTCTAAATATAAAAATATAAGTATATCTGGCTAGAAGTCTTATTGTCCGCATCTTTGTTGTTATAATCACAAGTATTATGACCCCCACCCGTCGGGCTTCATCAGGACCTTGTTGATCCGACTAAACTTCCAAGGATTTCCTACAGGAACCATTATTTAATCAATGAGGGTAGAGCTTTTTCTGTCCATGTTTAGGAATATTTATTCTTAGAACTGTTCAGTTATTGTTTTCCCAGTTACCACAGCGTTCAAGTTAAATGCCTGAGCCAGGTAGTGCAGACTGCGACTCAGTGGCAAAAGGGCGATCAATAGCTGAGTAGTAATAAATAAGAAAAAGGCGAGGTATCCCTAGACATTGAAAATGGAACGAACACAATCAACCCCGTAGATTTGATAAAGTTTTCAGTTTTAAATACCCTAAAGGTTATTCGGGTCAGCAAGCACGTGAAGAAAATCGTAGAGTAGAATGGCCGAAACGCCGTGATGATTATGATAAAATGACAATATATAGTTCGATTGTAAATAAAATAAATAAAGCAGATTTCAGAAATCAATTTCTCTAAATTTATTTGCCCTTTGACCTATTTCCGGTCAGATTTAAAGAACTATATAAAATTAGAGTGTATTCGCTAACCAGATTTTGAAACCAAATTTTACAGGTCGAATTTTTGAGATTGAAATTACTATATTTGGTATATTTCCTGTTGTGGATTCCGAGATGAATCCGATATCAATGAATAACAAACGCCAGGAATGGATAAGGAAAATAAATGTATTAACGTAATAATACAAACTGGTAATATGGGTTAGTAGATCCAGGAATGCGGGTTAGTAGCAATAATATATATATAGTCTTGGTATTTAAGTATCGCGGTATGACTCCTTACTGAGTCTAGGTGCTCGTGACGGTGACTCTTGTGCTACCCTCCTCTATTACTACTCTCATACTACGGGTATTCACTGGTAGTAGTATATGTATACCTCGGTTGAGTCCATCTGTGTAAAAAGGGGATACCCTTTATCATTTCCAGTCCAATTATAGGGGAATATTCGAAATATGGTTTTATTTGATAACCAGATTTTCGCACCAAACGTTGTAACCTAAGGAAGGTTACTGAATAGAATAATCGAACGTAGGTTGGCAATGAACGATAATACTTAGGACAAGAACAACACATATAAGGTTCGCCATCGGCGCGTAGAAGAAGTAGTAAACTGCTAGAAGTGAATCAAGTGAATTGCACAATGAATCTCCAACTGCAGGATATCTACCAACCGCCCCACGCGGTCAGATTGTGGCACAAGACCGAATTTAATGTCGGGTATCTGAGCCCATATGCTCGGCCAAAAATTCCCCGTATAAAACGGAATCGGGTAGATGTTTCCCAAGACGAGCCTCTGCCCTTCGACATAGCTTCGTCTGGGGATCCTCTCTGGCCAGAGGCAGAGAGTTTGATCAGCACAGCTGGAGATGAATCTCTAACTACAGGATATCTACAACCACCCAACGCGTTAAGATGTGGCACGAGGCCGAATTTAATGTGGGGTATCTGAGCCCGTAGGCTCGGCCAAAAATTCCCCGTATAAAACAGAGTCAGGTAGCTGTTTTCCGAGACGATCTCCAACTGCAGACCAACATACAGTATTTACTACTGTAGTTATGTATTTATGTGAATGGGGACATAACTATTACTGTCGTATGCTACAACAATTTACATTTTTCGGACTATTGTCATCATTTTATTGTCAAATTCACGACGTTTGGGCCGTTGTACGCTCCGGCCTTCTTTAGGCGATATACGTTGGAATTTTGAATAGAACACTTTATTTCGTCTACTGGGGTAGATTGTTCTATTTCCACGTGCCATGCCTTTTCTGGATATATAGTTTTAGTTATTTCGCTTTAGTAACCGAAAACTCCAAGTTTTTGTTCAACTCTGCTGTGGCCAGATACCGAATTCCCAACTTTTTGTCAAGTCACTGGATTATATCAACCAAGGCTTTAATCCACTGGGCCATGTGTCATAAACGTCATGAATATGACATTAAAGATGAGGAAGACCGAACGAACAAAGTAAATAATGTAAATAGTTACAAAAATTCAATTTTTCAGGTCTAGATTTCCGGACTCACTTCCGGTCAAATTCTAGAGGAATATTTCAAACAGTGGCGTACTTTATAACAAGATACTGAAAACAAATTTTCCAGTTACAATTTCTCGATCAAAGCTTCTAGATTAAATAAGGCATATTCCCTGAAAAATTCTGCAAGAATATAAAAAATACTGAAATTCTTGATAACCAGAATGTGAGATGAAATTATCCAGATTGAAGTTTTCAGACTTAATATTTTGAACGGTAACTTTAAAATCATTTAATATTATTTTCTTACTAATTAGAGATTAATAGATATACAAGTAACATATAAATTGAAACGGCATAACTTAACTGCTCTGCTTGTAAAAACGGGGGAAGTTCTTGGTGGAATCATTTTTGTGGATTAGCATTGATGAGGCCTTCTTGAAGCCATGTATCGAAAGTTATAAACTTTTATCGCTTTAGAAAGGGGTTCCTGATCCCATAAATACAGCATCAAATCATTCCCTGATTTCTGTACTTTATTCTTAATTACAAATATCAAACTGTGTTTACGTCATTGATAACTGCGTACTATTAATAAGTGAGAAAAATGACATTATCAGAAGTACGCTGTTATGAATGACGTAATCAAAATTTCAAAGTTGAAATTTGCAAATGAAAATAAAGTACAGATAACTTTTTAAGAAGTCACGGATTGATTTGACACTGTTTATATTATGAACAGAATTCGTCCTTCTACAGTAATATAAAATCAATATTTTTTTATTTTGACTAATATGTCCTAATAGAAGGTCTAATGACGCTAACCTGTAAAAATTATTGCCACCAAATATTTTTTTACGTGCGAACAGGTGAATTTAAATCGTATTGTTTAAATGTAGTTGATTTGCTTTGTTTTGTTTTACGGTATATCATTCTCAATGGAGTATTAATGCCGATAATATTTTTATTGTTGGGAATATTTTAAAAAAATGTATTGCTGCTAACATATATATATATATATATATATATATATATATATATATATATATATATATATTTCCAAAAATATATTAATGGTAATATTTTTCCTTCAAAAATGTATGACTAGTTATAATTTTTTCTTTAAAAATTTATTACTAGTACAAATTCTTTACAAAATGGCATTGCTAGTCCTAAAACCCACTTTCACGACTTCATAGTTCTTAACTATTTACCCATAGCTGGGGCCCTAAAAGTCGCCACTGCTCTTGGTCACGGTGGACCTGGGAACACCAGCAATTAAGAGGCAGTTCCACGCTACTCAAACTCTCCTGATCAGAGGCCTTGCTGTTAGACGTAGTTTATCGTCTTACCCAGATGCGGATATAGTTTATCGTCATACCCAGTACGTAAATATAGTTGCAACTTGGCTAATTATAGATTAGTTTCGATTATTTATTTATTTTTACTTTTTAATCACTTCACTATAAGCAAGACAATAATGTCACTAAGACACAAGGGGCTACTGGGAGTGATACAAAATGAGATAACTTTAGAAGGAACCGGAAACCCAATTCTAAACAAATAAAAAGGGATAAACCTCTACTTCTCTTCCAAAAATCGAGGAGAAGTGTGAACCGGACGATAGACGAACCTATCTACTCGTATGCTTTCGAAAGACAAGGGAGGAGTGAACATATTTGTAATTTGTGTGATTATTTACAAATAGTTATAGTATAGATTCTATAAATAGTAAGTAATTTGACATCGAACTTAACGTCCACATTTGGCGGTTTTTAAGCATCTATAAATAAAGAAGTGGATTTTCTTTCTTTCTCTTTATATTTGAATGGGTGAAAAGAATTTTCTTCCAAAAATATTTTTCACTTATTCTCTGCTGTATTGAACTTGAATTGAAGAGGATTCGACTGGAGATCTCATTTCTTGACAATAACAGCTGTGGTGAACTCTTTGAAAAATAATTTCTAAGAAAAAATATGCAAAAAACACAGTAAAAATAAAAATACTAAAGCTATCGGTATTTCTTTGGAATGCAATGCAAGAGAAATAAGCAGTTTGTTTCTCCCAGAGCGAAAAGATGACAGGGAAACCTTAATTAAGAAAGTGTCTTTGGACTGGAATCCTACCATATTCTCAAAATGATTTCGCATGAAGTTAAATATAAAGCTGCTGATATTTATTTGTTCATATTTTTTTGCTTCTTCCTATAGTACAGCTTTCTTTGTTGGTTTTGCTATACGGGACTACATCCAGATTATTCATGCGCTTTGAGAAATAATCAATGTTGACTTATCGTGAGTTGACGGTATTCTCTGTTAACAAAACAAAACAAAAAACGAAAAGACAATCTATTAAGACAGTTTACACAGAACGCCGAAGTCCCTTCAGGTCCCTTTGGAGGTTTCATTTCTCTTTGTCAATGTCTATCATCAACCGATGCATATTTCTCAACAGCAACAATAGGCAATGTAAGAAAAAATATCAAGATTTCAAATCATGATTTTAAAGGTAACCACACTGGCACTCCCGACTTGGGAAATGGCTATACGTCATCTATTTCTCACTTGTGTTTCCCAAACTTTTGCCCGTCCAGGCTATGACGATAAGCTACAACCGCGTCCTGGGTAAGACGATAAACGATATCCACGTCCTGGGTAAGACGATAAGCAACATACGCGTCCTGGGTAAGACGATAAACTATATCCACGTCCTAGGTAAGACAATAAGCTACATCCGCATCCTGGGTAAGACGATAAACTATATCCACGTCCTGTGTAAGAATATAAACTACATACGCGTCCCGGGTAAGACGGTAAACTGTATATACGTCCTGGTTAAGACGATAAGCTCCATCCGCGTCCTGGGTAAGACGATAAGATACATTCGCGACCTGGGTAAGACGATAAGCTACATACGCGTCCTGGGTAAGACGGTAAATTGTATACACGTCCTGGGTAAGACGATAAGCAATATAGGTGTGCTGGGTAAGACGGTAAACTGTATACACGTTCTGGTAATACGATAATCTTTTTCCGAGTCTTGGGTAAGACCTTAAGATACAATCGCGTGCTGGGTAAGACGATAAGCTACATCCTCGTCCTGAAAAAGACGATAAGCTACATCCGCGTACTGGGTAAGACGGTAAACTATATACACGTCCTGGGTAAGACGATAAGCAACATACGCGTCCTGGGTAAGACGATAAACTATATCCACGTCCTAGGTAAGACAATAATCTACATCCGCGTCCAGGGTAAGACGATAAGCAACATCCGCGTCCTGAAAAAGACGATAATCTACATCCGCGTACTAGGTAAGACGATAAGCTACATGCGCATCCTGGGTAAGACGATAAACTATATCCACGCCCTGTGTAAGAAGATAAACTACATACGCGTCCTGGGTAAGACGGTAAACTGTATATACGTCCTGGGTAAGACGATAAGCTCCATCCGCGTCCTGGGTAAGACGATGAGATACATTCGTGACCTGGGTAAGACGATAAGCAACATACGCGTGCTGGGTAAGACGGTAAACTGTATGCACGTCCTTGGTAATACGATAATCTTTTTCCGAGTCCTGGGTAAGACGTTAAGATACATCCTCGTCCTGAAAAAGACGATAAGCTACATCCGCGTACTGGGTAAGACGATAAGCTACATCCGCGTCCTGAAAAAGACGATAAGCTACATCCGCGTACTGGGTAAGACGATAAGCTACACCCGCGTCCTGGGTAAGACGATAAACTATATCTAGCTCATGGGTAAGAGGATAAGCTACATCCGCGCCCTGGGTAAGACGATAAGATACATCCGCGTACTGGGTAAGACGATAAGCTACATCCGCGTCCTGGGTAAGACGATAAACTATATCCAGCTCATGGGTAAGAGGATAAGCTACATCCGCGCCCTGGGTAAGACGATAAGCTACATCCGCGTCCTGGGTAAGGCGATAAACTATATCCATGTCCTGCGAAAGACGATACGCTATATCCGCGTCCTGGGTAAGACGATAAGTAACATCCACGTCCTGCGTAAGACGATAAGCTATATCCGCGCCCTGGGTAAGATGATAAACTACATACGCGTCCTGGGTAAGAGGATAATCTACATACGCGTCCTGCGTAAGACGATAAGCTATATCCGCCTCCTGAGTAAGACGATAAAATATATCCACGTCCTGCGTAAGACGATAAGTAACATCCACGTCCTGCGTAAGACGATAAGCTATATCCGCGCCCTGGGTAAGACGATAAACTATATCCACTTCCCGGGTAAGATAATAAGCTACATTCGCGTCCTGGGTAAGACAATAAGTAACATCCGCGTCCCGGGTAAGATGATAAACTATATCCACGTTCTGGGTAAGACGATATGATACATCCGCGTCCTTGGTAAGCCGATAAGCTACATCCGCCATCGACAGTATAGCTTCTGATCAGGAGATTTTGACGAACATGGAACCACTTCTTAATTGCTGGTGTTCTCAGAATCACCCTGACCCGGGGTGGTAGCACCTAGTATGGCCCCAGTTATGGACAAATAGTTAACTCCCTAAAGCGTAAAATTAGATTTTAATACCAGCAATACATTTTTGTAAAAAAATATTACCAGCAATAAATTTTTGAAGAAAAAATTATTACCAACAATACATTATCACCAGCAATACTCAAATGGAAAAAATATTAACAGCAATACATTTTTGAAAGAAATATTATTAGATATACATTTTTGAAAAAAATCTTACCAGAAATACATTTTTGAATAAAATGTTACCAGAAATACACTTTTGAACAAAATATTACCAGAAATATTTTTTGAAAAAAAATATTACCAAAAATACATTTAAAAAAAAATATTACCAGAAATACATTTTTGAAAAAAATATTACCAGAAATACATTTTTGAAAAAATATTACCAGAAATACATTTTTGAAAACAATATTACCAGAAATACATTTTGAAAAAAATATTACGAGCAATAAAAATCTTGTCGGCATTAAATAACCCATTGAGGTTGATAAGCCGTAAAACAAACCAAACCAATCTTTTGCTAGCTGCCACTCCTCTGGCTCATATGCTACATCCTCAGCGGCCCCTCTGGCATCCAGATGACGATACACATTTGTTAGTATTAGGTCTACTGTAAATTCGAAAAAAAAAAGCAAACACTGTAAGCATATATATACATTTCGACATTTCTTAGATGCACGTTGCTGGACGAACATCCGTAACGATATCTCTACACCTATAAATCTAGGACCTTGTTCCCTGAAAATGTTAACTGTCTGTTTTAGCCGGAGTATGGAGTGATTTGTCCAGCTAACGTCAGCAAGGTTCGAAGTTGGAAACTCCGGACAACAAAATCAAATCAAATCATGCGTTTGTGTATAAGTGTTGTGCTAATTTTATACTTTGTAAGGTGTTGTGATGTATAGTCTGGCAAGACACAACACTTAACTCGACTGGGTCAGTCGTTATAGTAGTATTCAGTAATAAGCTAAGTAATTGTTGGTAGAGTAATGGATAGCGACTCCGATTGAGGAATCGGGGAGCTGAGTTCGAATTCCAGTCGAATCCATTATATTCACTTACGTGCTAATACCCTTGGGAAAGGTATGAATCCACTTCTTCTCCCCCCAGCTATGGGTAAATATCAGGACTCGCGGGTTCTATAGCCTTGGATGCCAACTGGTCTACCGCAGAAAGAAATGGCAACCTACTGCAGGAAAAATCTGCCTTATCAGTTATAATCTGTCTATATTTCTGAGATGAGGTATTATGTACACTATTTACATTATTCGGACTATTGTCCTCATCTTTGTCCCCATATTTATTACGTTTCGGCCTTTGTACGCTCCGGCCTTCTTCAGGTGGTTGGAATGTCGAACTGATCCCTTTATTTCGCTCACTGTACTATGTCAATTATCAGTTATTCCCTGTTAATTCCCCTCTCCAAGTTCTCTACTGCCTTAAGAACACATGACAGAGTGGATAAAGGCGTTAGTTAGATCCAGCGACAGGACCAAAAGAGTGTGAGTTCAATACCCGGTTAAGGCAGTGGAGAACTTGTAGAGGGGAATTAACAGGAGATAACTGATAACTGACACCCATTAAACATGGCACGTGGAACTAGAACAGTCTACCCCAGTGAGCGAAATAAAGGGTTCAGTTCGACATTCCTATGTAAATAGCTTATCAGTCATGTATCGAAAGATACATGATCGCCTGATCGTGTATCACGCATGGCACATAACTGACTGAATTGTCTAGAAAGGTATAAGGATAATACTATTGCATTAAAGTACAATAGTAGTATCTTCATTCAATTACCCAGGACTACTTATCATGAATAGATCAGTCAATTCATAGCAAGGGAGATAGATGACTCTTATCACAACATAAGGCATACGTGTTTCTTAAGTGTAATTTTTCTTTAAGTGTTCCTTAAATATAAACGGTTTAGATTTCGCAATACAGATTGTGTAAGGAGAAGAAGAAAACATTACCATGCCACCCAGCCATATCCTGCCATCCTCTTTTTCTCTAAATACCCTCTCATATCTCCCTTTTCTTTCATTACCCACTTCGAATTTTCTACCGCCCACTTTGGGAATCGCAAATCCACACGATAGTTTGATATTTACTAAGCAATGCTTATTAAATATCGAAAGACAAGATTTCGAATGCTGACCTTCAGGCTCATACACCTCATCATGAAAAATGGCGGACCGTAACCTTAATCCCAAATTTCCATCAATTTGACCGCGTGCTGTTCTAGAGTTGTCTAAAACAGCACGAGGTCAAATTGACAGCTATCACAATCAAAGGATACGAAAGCTAATTTTTAAAGGTAAGCAGACGTTCAATATTTACATGATTTACTGCTCTCCGACGTTCATCAGGTGTCTGTCGATCCGAGAACCCGGCAGGGAATGTCGGACTGAACACTTTATTTAATCTACAAGGGCAGGTTCTTCTTGCTTTGTTCTCTATGTCTTGTTCTATTTTTAGCATTACTCAGTTATTAGCAACGCTGTTTCCGCTATATATGAGTCTGTATTAGCTGGATCAAGGATTGAACTCACAATTACTAAAATGCCCTTGACTTTTTTCTTATTATTATCACAACGTTTCGGTCATTGTAAACTCCGACCTGCTTCTAGTGTCTGTCTATCTGCGTAACCTCCAGTAAAGTTCAAATCAAACACTTTATTTAACCACGAGGGAAGGTTGTTCTTGTTGTACCCATGTTTAAAGTTTATCTTTACTTGATCTTTTTTCTTAGTATTACTCAGTTATTGTGGAAATTATACTCAGTAGTAATACTGCCTACTAAAGGGTGTTCCAATAACTTTGACCGATTTTAAATGTGAATTAAGTTTAAGCGTCTAATGAATTTTTTTTTCTTTCAGATTAAGTCTTTGGCAATTTCAACCATGGAAAGATCAAACAGCCTGTTAAAGTTTCAAGAGTGAGGTAGGAAAAATTGTTCGTAAATTCAAACAAACTGGCTCGGTGGCTCGTTTACGTCGCTCAGCTGAAAAAATTGCTGCAGTGCACGAAAATGTGACCGAAAATCCAAACACCTCTGTTTGTCTTCACGCGCAGGAATTGAACCTCTCCACAACAACGTTACATAATTTCCAATTGCACTCTCGGTTGGTCGATTATGTTGTCTAAAAATGCATTTCTGTTTGAACGGCCATTTTCGTAATAGGCTTCGATAACTTTAATAGGTTAATCTTTCCATGGTTGAAATTGTCAACGACGTAAGATGTTTCTGAAAGAAAAAGAATAAAAAATCATTAGACGCTTAAACTTAATTCACATTTAAAATCAGTCCAAGTTATTGGAACACACTTTATGAGGCTTCGCTGCTATTTAACCCATAGCTAGTTAATATTAGGCAGATAAAAAGGACGCATGTCTTTCCCAAGATTATATGCAAGAAAGCGGACTCAAAAAATTCGACCGGAATTTGAACCGGGTTCGTCGATTTCACTTTCTGAGATGCTAACAGTTACACTACCCACATATACATCGTACAGATATGAAATTAGCAAACATTAGTCAGTGTCTGCATCAGACTTAACTTTATTTTGTCCGCCCTCACCAAATTTCAGATCAGCACACAACAAAACCTTTAACTTTTGTTATTCTGGAGATTTTTCCCTTCTTTCAATCAAAACCGTTGACACTTTTGACCTTAAATAACGAATAAAAAGAATGTTTTGTTCTTCGAGTCGACCAGCAAAAAGGAACAAAGAGGAAATAACCAAGAACGAAAAATTTCGTGAGAATTTTTTTTCTATAATGTCTGAGTAAATGTCATTTTCAGGATAATTTCTCTACCAATGTCAGAATCCTATTTGCTTCCTCTTTAAAAGACACGTTTCTAGCGATTTCATTTAAGGGTGTGGGGTTGGAACTAGTAAGAATAATCTTTAAATGTCTATGTCTGCACTTTTTCCCCAAAATACCTACATCAGAGTCTGATGTCTTTTAACTTTATTATTTGTATGTATTGGTCTTAGACAGATGTAAAGCCGAATAAGGGTGAAATTGGAATAAAAAGGATTCTATTGTGCCATTTTCTTTACAAGGTGGAGTAGAATTCAACATTCAACATCTGTATTAAAAATCTTGACCGTCTTTTGAAAAATAAACTCGAACACAGACTCGTACCGAATCCAACCTTCATAATAAACTAAGCCCACCAATTCCTGTCGTAATCGCGACATTTCCGAAGCTTAATAACTTATATTTGAAGCAAACCGCCTGCATAAGGACAGAACATTAATTCAGTAAATATACAAGAATATGTTGTGGAGAGAAGGGCATTCACGTACTGAATACATCATCACAAAACCAAATAGGCAGGGAATGAATAGTAAAGACCTGTCTGTTTAACCACGATAATCAGCATTCAAAAATGATATATTATTATTATTATTATTATTATTATTATTATTATTATTATTATTATTATTATATTATAACGCAGACTACTAGCGATCGTAGAAAAAACAAAACCTTGCTATTTCAAAAACGACTTCAAATGGTGAATGAAGTTGTCCGTATTCCTCTTTGGAAAGGCAATTCACTTCTCCAAGCATCAAAGGTCATAGATTACGTCATGTGTTGCTGTCATATAACCTATTCTAACGTATCACATGCTACATGGGGAGGAGAACACTGCCTGGTAATCCCGTTTACATGAGAAATAATATGAACCACTCAGCATCGAACCCTGATGACCTTAGTTCAATAAAAACATTCATTTAATCTTAATTTAATTTAATCTTTGTTTAATATAACAAAAGCCTACGTATGGGGGAAACGGGATAAGATTATGTTGCGCCAATCTTTTGGTCAGGTTTTCGGTTTACCTTGAAAATCAGAATTCTAAATCAAAGTTTTTACTGATATATATATATATATATATATATATATATATATATATATATATATATATGCTTTTATTTTGGCAGCATGTTTTCATTGAGACATGTTTCAGTGAACAATTTAGACAAGTTTTGGCTACTTATTTTCAATTGGATCCTTTCATATTCACGGACAATGTTCGTTACTAAGGAATGATCCAATTGAAAATGAATAGAAAAAAAACTTATCTAAATTATGTGTGTCTCTCTCTCTCTCTCTATATATATATATATATATATATATATGTATATATATATACATGTATATATATATATATACATATGTGTATATATATATATATGTATACATACATATATATATATATATATATATATATATATATATATATATATATATATATATATATGTATAAAAGACAAGAGAGAAAACTATTCTTAGCCGACGCATTTCGTCCTGTGGGGAATTTTATCAAGGTAAATGTTGGATTTATTTTGTTGCACGTGTTCTTATATAGAAGAAAGGATGTTATTGATTTATCAAGACTTTTAAATTTGCTTAAATGTTCATGAATATTTATCAGATGGTTGAAAGGTTGGTCGAAATATGTGGAGGCACAAAATGCCATAATTCAAAATCTGGTAAGGTAAAAAAGTAAGCGGGTAATATTCAAGAAATATTCTTTTTAATAAATAAATATTGTGATCAGATTGTTATTGTTTTGAAATGGATGTATGTGCTGTACGTCTTCAAAATATGAGGTAATGGATTTAACCGTTATCATTTAATTATATATATATATATATATATATATATATATATGTATAGTAAATGAAACATTCTAGGTTGGGAGACTTTAATTATCGTCACTATTGTCGTACACTAATTTGCTTTTAGCGTTATGTCCCTTTGACACAATTGCTTCCAATGTCATCAAGCATTTTCCAGGCACACTTTTGATTTTTTTTTTATATTTTTTAATGCCTCCAAAATAATGATTTTTAGGATTTTCCATACTGGCCTTATGTGCATTCGAACAAAACGAGGGTTGTCTGTTTAATTTTTTATTTTATTCTTCCAAGTTTCGAATAAAGTGTTGCGTATTGTGATTAAAAATTGTTCCTGATTATTCTGTTGTTTTTTTTTTCAAGTACATTTGAGAATCTCACTTATTTTCAAGAACTAATGTAGTGTCTCTGTGGTAGGCAGAATTCCTTTGTCTACACCCTGGTGTTATTTGAAAAGCTGGAAGTTTCAAATTGTCTACGGTGACTTTATGTGTAACAGGCCGTACTAAGAAGAATGCTTCTGGGAAGGGAAGATTATAAATCCTTCATCTTCTATCTTCTTCGCAGGAGATGAGATGCCATTCTTTGTGACAAAGCTCCCACAAATCTTCAAGGTGGCGTAGATTCTTCTGACGAACAATTTATTTCTGTCCACACAACAGCGCGATCATATTTAATTCGGGGCTCTGAACTGGCAAAGCTTTCAATACACTGACACCTTCATCAGCCAGGCACTGGTGTGCTGCACGCGATCAGCAGCCTGGAGCTGGGACATGTTGAAAAATCTCACCTTCATCCAAAACTTGTGCACGGTCATCTTTGAATGTGATCTCACATATTCTCCTTCTTTTAGAACTCTCGTTACAAAATATGATAGTTAGATGTACAAATTATTGCAGTTGGTCTAATCCGTGAAAAAAAAAAAGAGTTGCGAAACTAATGAGAAAAAACATATGTAAAAAAAAAAATTTAATATAAAAAAAAACAAACAATTATGAATTAAGGCCATGGTTTGTGTACTATAGGTGGTGCCTTAGCTGCTAACGCACACCCTTTATATCGATGGACCATGTTTTCGATATCCACATCCATTCCTTTCCAATATACAAAGCTTCGCATTAAGCTTTTTGTTCTATTAATCCCCGGGTGACCCATATGAAAGTCCCGTAGGATTCTTTTCTGCAACTTTTTTGGTACTACTACTCTCTCACCATATAATGAAATTCCGTCACATATTGAATAAATCTCCTGCACTTTTTGGTCATTTGCTACCATTTTGCTTTTTATTTCTAAAATGAAATCATCGCTTTCAGCTTCTTTTTTGATTTCCTTTGATGTAACCGGTAGCTATCTTACAATGTTGTTTACCATGCTTTTCACCTCATAATCTGCTCTGATATTTGCAATAATTGATTCTTCGAATCTTTCTTCTTGACTCGGTACGAGTCTTGATAAAGTATCCGCATGATTTATATTTTTGGATGATAGGTGCTTTATGTGAAAATCATAATTGAGAAGAATGGTTCCCCATCTTAACAGTCGATTTGCCGTATAAACTGGTAACCCTTTCTTTGAACCAAAAATAGTGATCAGAGGTTTATGATCCGTTTCTAACATAAAATGACTGCCGTAGATGTATCTATGAAATTTTGTTATGGCAAAAATGATACTCAGCGCCTCTGTTTCTATCTGTGAGTAACTTCGTTCTCCTGGGAGTAATGCTCTCGAAGCATGTGCAATTGGTTTTCTAGAACCATCTGGCATTATGTGTTGAATACACGCTCCTACCCTATATGAACTAGCGTCACTTGCCACTACAATATCAAATTTTAGATTGTAATGGGTTAAAAAGAGGTCGGACGTAAGCATTTTCTTTATTTCATCAAAGGCTTTCTGACATTCTACCGTCCATTCCCATGCCTTGTCTTTTTTTAGTAGTTCATTCAACGGAGATCTTAGATTGTACATTCCTTTAATGAACGCTTGATAATAGTTTGCGAGCCCCAGAAAACTCTGTAGCGTCGCCACATTAGTGGGCGTCGGCATGTCTCTAATCGCAATGGATCTTTCCGGATCTGGAAATCTGCCATTTTAGTTGATTATGTGACCTAAATACTTAATTTCCTCCAAACCCAAATCGCACTTTGATTCTTTGACTTTAAATCCAAAGTCCTGAATCTTTTTAAATACTTGATTGAGGTGCTCTCGATGTTCGTCGACGTTTGCGCTCCTTACTATGATGTCATCTAAGTAGGCACACTCAAAGTCTAAATCATTCAACATGACGTCCATAGCTTGTTGAAAAATGGCTGGTGCTACTTTAATACCAAAAGGAAGCCTGTTGTACTTGAATAAACCTCTATGCGTGTTTATCCCTAGTAACTTCGAACATTCCTCTTCGACGGAAATTTGGAGATAGGCATCTGATAAGTCGATTTTTGAAAAAATCACTCCGCCATTTAGCTTGTTAAAAATCTCCTCCGGACTCGGTAACGAGTAATGGTAGTTCTTAATTACAGAGTTCAACCCTGTCGAAAAATCAACGCAGACTCTGATTTGGTTTGATTTCTTTTTTATGCACACAATCGGCGCAGCCCATGAATTAGATTCTACTTTCGAAATAATTCCCATTTTTTCCAACATATCAAGTTCTTCGTTAATTTTCTCTACACTTGCGAAAGGCACGTTACATTTCTTTTTAAAAATTGGCATAGTATTTTCCTTTAATTCAAATTTAGATTCAAACTTGTTACATCTTCCAAGACCAGGTGTGAAGGTTTCCGGAAACTTTTTCTTTAATTCATCTTTAATGTCCTGTCTTGTTTGCGTATTACTTTCTACTTTTCTGCAGAATGAGTTTAACGGTTTATCCCACAATTCGAATGTTTCAATAAAATCTGTACCTATCATGTTTTCTCCATTTTTCAGAATGAAAACTTTTATTTTTTTAACGATCCCGTTCAATTTCATGGGAAGTACAACCTCGCCTTCGAAGTTAATTTCCTTTCCAGTTACCGTTCGAGCGAGTTTCGTTGACTTCATTATTGTAGGCCTTTTTAAAATTTTCCATGTTTTATAGTTCATTATTGTTAAATCTGACCCCGAATCGAGTTGAAATTTGATATTCTTTTTAAATTTTTCAGTCGTCACATATTTCCTCAAATCTCTATCTGATTTGATATTCGAATTTGTTTGTCTAATTCGGCTATTGAATTTTTTCGTTTTACAACACGATCCTTTGTGACCATTCTTGTGGCACACGAAACATTTCTTATTTCTATATGGGCAGTTTACCTCCCAGTGTCTTTCGTTACAACGTCTGCAATTATATGGTGGGACCTCTTTTCCATCCTCGTTCTTTTTATTTAATTTTTCTTGTCTATTTTTAAAATACGCCGAATTTTTACTCCAATTTTTTGCTGATGGGTAATTTGACTGTTTTTTTATTTTTTTAATATAAGCAATGCCAGCATCTTCGATTTTTTGAGACTCTTTCTTTAAACTTACGGGCCGTTGACATTCCTCTGCTAACTTTTGCAGGGTAAGGTTTTGTTCAGATTCGAGTCTTATTTCGGCACTTTTATCGGATACCAGTCCTTGAGCAAAAATTAAACACTTGAATTCTTCAACCGTAATCTCTGCCAATCTGAAATTGTCACAATGTCTATTCACTATAGATGCATATGTTAAGTAATCCTGATCGTCGGATTTAGAGACATTCATGCATAACCATCGCTTATGCCAAAGCGACATATTTGCTCCAAACAGCTCTTTTAGCAATTTCACTGTTTCCGAGAATTCCAACTCAGTTGTTTTTCTCGGTAGAATAAAATCTACAAATTTGCTATGTTCTGCTGTACCTAGCTTTCTTAGTAATAGACTGACTTTTCTTGAATTCGACCAGTTTTCACAGTCTGTGTAGAAAATATGTTCATATCGTTTAAAGTACGCTTCAAACGTTTTTTCTTCGTCTGGCACATAGTTGAAAGTTTCCAGCGAATTAAATATGATGTTATTAGAATATGAAGAATTTCCTTCATTTGCCTGATAGTTGTTCAATTTCTCCAGTGTTAACTTTTGAATTTCTAAAAGTCTTTCATCTTGCTTTTCTTGATATTTTTGCTGTCTTTCATCTTGCTGTTTTTGATATTTTTGCTGTCTTTCATCTTGCTTTTCTTGATATCTTTGCTGTGCTATCTGTTGTTCCCTTATTAATAAGGCAAACTGTGATATGACTTTGGATAATTCATCCATCTTTAGCTGATAGTGTTCATGCAACAAAGAATATACTTTTAATTTGTGTATCCACGGATATCATATAAGCTAACCAGAAAATCGAAACAACGTACGACTTTTTAATTTTATGTCTTGCTTTTACATTCACGCCCGTGATAATCAACTTTGGTATTTTTTTTTTTTTGTGAACAGAGACCGTCAGATTTTTTGTTTTCGTTTTCGACTTCTGTTCGCGTATTTCAATGACAACTTCTGATTTTATTATCAGAGATAATTCGTCACTATATTGTTGAACAAACAAAAAAAATAATTTTTTAAAGTTCGTTACCTTTCAAAGTCGACACGGTGTATTTGTGCGCCTTTTAAATCCATACATGTTTTGTAGTCGGCCAATTTTTTTCTTTTAAGCGGGTGTCTCGTTGTAGATAATTTTTTCAATTAAAAATCACCGTTATTCGTTTACGACACATTTCAAATTTTTCTGAGTGAACGTTCCTTTATGCTTAGTCGTCTTTTAACGAGTTCTACATATCCAGAAGTTCAGAATCCTTCGTCGTTACGTTAATTGTTGGACTTTTAATTAATAATTTTTTTTTCAGCCTGGATTCTTCAATGACTTGTCTCAATTGTTGAAAACTCTCAATTATTAAGTCTTTTTTTTTCGTATGGTTCAAACTACTTCGTCGCCATTGTTGAAACTTGACTAATGCATGGAATAATAATGCAACACAAAATGTACTTAGAACAAAATGTATTGAAACAAGAAAGTGTACACAATATTTACATATAGTCTTTTGTATATTCCTGGGAAGACCGTTCCTGGAGAATGTGTTGACTAAGTCGCAGTCGGGCAGAGTCTCTAGTTGAATCTCTTGATTCGCCTCCCCTGTCTTCCCGGTACCAACCATATTTATATAGTCGGTACTCCACTATGCAAATTAGGTGGATCCTACCACAACAGTGAATAAGGTGGATGGCACAAAGTCTCCCACCCAAGTTGCTGTATGGTATCCCTGACCACTCGCGAGACATGCGGCCTGGCGTTGTCATGGAGGAAAAGCACACCTTTGCGATTCACCAGTGCTGGCTCCTTCTGGCGCAATGCCTGTTGCACACGTTTCAATTGCTGCTAGTATAGGTCTCCAGTGACCGTTTGGCCCGTTGGCAGCAGTTCATAATGAACCACTTGACGACCTGTCCACCAGATACAAAGCATAATCTTGCGTGGGTGCATAGGCGGTCTTGCGGTGTGAGGGACAGCATCCTGAGGAGACAACCAATGTCTTGAACGCTTGGGAGTTTCGTACAGAACCCACTTTTCATTACTGGTAAGCACTCGCTTGAATAAGGATGCGGTACGGTGGCGAGAAAGCAGCGATACGCAGGCTGCCACTCGTTGTCCCTTGTGGACCTCCAACAGCGTTTGCGGAACCCACTTGCTCAGTTTGTACATCTTACCTAGGCGGTGCAGGTGAAACAGAAACGTTGAACTGTCTTGCAAGTTGACCACACGTTAGACTACTGTCCTCTTCAATGGCCGCCTTCAGGACTCCGTCATTCAAGACCTGTGGTCGTCCACTGCGAGGCTCATCATGGAGAGACAAATCTCCCGACTTGAATTTTCGAAACCAACGCCTTGCAGTACGTTCATCCGCAGCACTATCCACAAACGCTTGACATATGCGGCGACTTGATGCAACTGCTGATAAGCCTACTTTGAAGTCGTAAAGCAAAACCGAACGAGATCTCCAGACATTTCCATCCTTCTCAAAGCTGTCCGGCTTATAACTGATGGCCGGACACGGTGCGCGTGTTTTTATAATGTCTGATGTTCCTACTTCCGGCTGTCCGAATTTGACAACAATTGCTACACGCATTTTGTATATATTTCAACTTCATTCAATGACTAATCAAGAAACGGACAGAACTTTTTTGGTTACCTTGTACTTATATCAAAACCAACCATGATTTTAAATATAATTCAATGCAAATGTAGTGCAAATCCTTAGCGAATATTTACAGAAGCTAAATATTTCTGATATCCATTAAGCTATACATAGATTCCTTCATTATATAAACAAATTACTTAAATTTATTTTACATGCATCGCTATACTTAACGGAAGAACTTTGATTACATATTATCTTATACATATAACGGAACATCTGCCTATATTTCTGAGATGACGTACTATAATTATTTGCATTATTCGGACAGTTGCTCTCATCTTCGTTGCCATATTCACTTCGATTCGGCAGTTGTACGCTCTGGCCTCCTTCGGGTGATTTAAATTTCGAACTGAAACCTGATTTGACAAAATAAAGCGTTCAGTTCAAAATTACAATCACTTGAAGAAGGCCAAGATGAGGACAAAAATCCGAACAATGTAAATAGTGTAAATATAACGGAACGCTGATTTGATTGATTTTAACGGTTTATCAACCTTTTGGATGTTATTTAAAGCCGAAACATATTTCGGATTATCAGAATATTTTAGGGATTATAATGATTTTCTGATATATGTCTTATTATTTAACCCATAGCTTGGAGGCGACGATGTGGATTCATACCATTCCCAAAGGCAATTGCGTGTAAGTGAATATAACGAACTCGACTGGAATTCGAACTCGGCTCACCGATTTCTCATTCCGAGCTTTTGTCTATTACAGCCCCCCCGTACATTCCAAGTTTACAGCACCTGGTATTCGCCAGCAGTCACCCATCTAGGTACTGACCAGGTTCAATGTTGCTTAAATTCGGTGATCGTTTTAACGTCTTTTAGGCGAAATTAAAGAACGTCTTTAAAAAGAAAAGATACATTGATTTTAATGTCAAGACTTTTGATTCACGTTACACCAAGTATGGAGAGATCATTTCAAATTTGTTTCTCTCCCCCCCCCCTCTCTCTCTCTCTCTATATATATATATATATATATATATATATATATATATATAGATAGTCATCCACAACACATCAGTGTGGCTAGACATCAGATTACTTTAAGCCGAGATCGAAACTCGACCGATTTGCCATCAGTCAGAGATTCTTATTCCTACGATACGGGCGCACGGCAGAGAAAGGGAATTTTTAACGCATTATAAACGTGCTATATAAACGCCACACCGGCCGCCATATCGCTCAATTCTTACGAAGAGCAATGCATTAAAGCAGCATAAGCAGCCACTAAAAATTCCCCTTTCTCCATAGTGCTCAATATATATATATATATATATATATATATATATATATATATATATATATATATATATATATATATATATATATATGGTTTAAATGTTGTTATATATCAGGTTCAATCAGAAGCCATTTCCGTTTTTGGAAACCAAATATAATGATGCATGTATCATCCTAATTACTAACCATACGTGGAAGTTGATAATAAATTCGTAATACACTAATATACTATATATTTGGCACATCAATGGCAGCATACACAGTGGATCTAAGGAACATGTTGTTTTCTTCGTGCCAACGCAAGGATGGATACAGTGTGAACAGCTCAGAAAAAAAAATTAAACTCTGTCGGATTTTTATTCTCCATCCGCTATTTTCAACTAGCCTTACGCTAATAAGATGATTACCTTTTTTGATAGCTGCAAGACGATATGATTCCAGATTTCGTGGAAATTTTTTCAAATCAGAACATGCATAATTGTTCTCTGACGGCACCGATTAGCAACCTGATAAATGGTGACAAAAGACTGTAAATAATGGAGAATATACAACTGAATAGAATTTAATTGATATTATTTCTCGAAGAATAGAGTAAACAAAAACGGAAATTATGTCTTACTGAACCTAATATATAAGAGACAAGTGCTCTATATTGGAAAAAGAGCGTTTATAGATATAGACAGTGTGGACGTTGAAAAAACCGCATAATAAATGCCAGTTTCATACCTCGAGCAATTATCATATATGTATATATGCATGTAGATGTATGTGTGGAAAGCTTGTGTTTTATCTAGAAAGACTTAAAGATAACATAAATTCATGACGCCATCATTAAAGTTCTCTGTCAAATCATGAAAGAAGCTCTGATAATGTAGCAATATATGAATAAAAGTTTAAGTAATAATTCTACGTTTTAACTTTAACTTTTGTTTTTGTTTGTATGTACATTACTACGTGTACAAACATAAAAAGGACGGCAGAGAAATTAAATTTTATTGAGTCACAAGTTTCTTCCGGTGCACAATTTATTGTGAATTCTTAGAAGTACCTTTTCTGGGTACTCAATTGATTACGGCTTATGAGTACATATTCTACATCCTGGTGTTATTTGGAAAGCTGGAAGTTTTAAATTGTCTACAGTGACAGGCCGTACTAAGAAGAATGTTTCTTGGAAGGGAGGATTTCAAATCCTTCGTCTTCTTCACAGAAGATGAGATGCCATTCTTTGTGTATGTGATGCGTCTCTTCAGGATTTGCGCGGTCGTGGCTCTCCACAACTTCCTGTCCTTTTGTATCTCTGAGCAATGTCTGTCCACTTACTATCCTACAAATAGCTCGTGAAGTTGGTTATTCGCTAGTTTTTACTACGCCCCTTGCCATCAATATGTCATGTGTGTGTTAAATTTCCCAAGGCTTATTTCCTCATTCTGTGTCCCAGAATTTTACTATTGGAGAGCATAATGCATCGCGTTGTTGGAATTGGCATGCATCAGACGCAACCCATCCTAACCAGATTGATTATATTGTAGTCCAGAACTTTTTTCAATCGGATGTCAACAAGGCAAAGACAAATAATTACGCTAATTACTGAAGTAAATACAGAAGTTTCAAATGTCTTTTTCTGATTTTATGTATAATTATGTTTTTTTTATTCTCATTTTACTAAAAACTTCCTAATTTCTCATATTGTCTGTCCATAGCACTCTCAACATGATTATTACTAAGAAGAAATAAATTTTCAAATATAACGTCTTTCTCGGCTTATATACTCTGTACAAAGAACTTTGTGGAGGACTTTTCTTTTTCTTTTCTTTTATTCAGTTCATTTTCGTTTGGGGAGTAATTCAAGAAAAAATCACGAAACAGTGTTCATTTTACAGCGTCCGTATCGAAGAGCTATTTTCTCTTGTATTCAAGTTCTGTTCATTTAAATACAGTTTTCGCCTTATCGTCATTATTGATTTGGAAGGTTTCTATCTTTCTTCTAATTCTTTTTATTGGCGATGGAATGATGTCATGCAAGGGAAAATTAACACCAGGATTCTTTTACAAAATGTAAGAACAAGTAGTCAATAAGTATAATTTTTTTCCCCGCTCCAAAGCTGTATATAATTATGTCGCATAAAAGAAACATTTCAATCACAATCTTTTTATCTGCCGGAAGAGAAGAAAAAGAATTCTCTTTTTTCGTTAAATTTCCATGTCGTTAATTTATGCATGCAAAAACAAATCTAGTATCTTGAATTTGTTCTGCAGCATTCAAGTCGTTTCTGTAACATAAAAACCTTTCTATAAAATACGTCCAAGTTTTATTGAAAACAGGCTAATTCGAATATTGTACTTTTTGTTTAAATTCAAATTAGGACTGAATAAGTGCAAATTGATAAGAGAAATGAAGTAGTTCGGACCTGCAATGAATCAGAGTAGTTGTGACTTTCCGATTGGCTCTAGAGTTTAGTGCTACAGTCCAAATAATAAATGATATTATTTAAGTATTTGAGTAAACAATACAAAAGCAGAATAACCATATATCTATATTTCAGAAAGTATGTAAATGCAACACATAAGATACAACACAAAGTTTTGAACTGCTGCGAAAGCTAGATTTATTTGTAAAAGAATTTTGGCATAATCCGGAACATTCATTTGGAACAAACTTTCTACATGCCACATGGCGCGTGCAAAAAAGGAGAAAAAAAGAAGTAAAAATAAATCATAGGTTGTTGAAAACGTATCATAATTCTGAACTACGATAGAAACAGAGTGTGGTGGTGACTTTTCATTAGACCGTGAATTGACGAATCAGCAACTATCGAGAAGTGGAGATATCCTGAAATTTTCCCTTTATAATTCTTCTTTGAAGATTTTGGTTCGGTAGCGAGTAGATTTTCTAGAAAAATGCTGTGGTATGGAAATTCTTTCATTCGCTGTACTCTCCAGTCACTTATAAGTAGTTGGTAGCATTTCCCGATTAGGGAAAAAAATGGCCAATGCAGACCCGATTGTGTTCTGCTGTTTATTATTACAAGAACACCTTCCGCCTGGTCATGATCGGTGCTTAGATAAGGACATCGGGCAGGGTAAGCAACCTCTTACAATCCGTAATATGTTTCGGCATTAAAAGGGTTGATAAAACGTAGAAAACAAATCAGTGAATCAATTTCGACTGCTGAAATGACGGCTTTTGGCTTTCAGTGAGAAATCGAAACTGCGATTATGGCATATCAGCCTGAAGTCGACCGATATGGCTCACTGCGGGACAACGACCGTAATTCGCCAAACCACAGCTCGAACCATAAATGATGTCGAGACAATATCAGTTACGTACGGATTGAAAATTGATCGAATAAGTAGATAGAAATACAAAGAAGAGTAAGACAAGGATGCGCCTTCTCGCCGGATTTATTCAATTATTCATTGTAACGAGGCGATCTAACGAGAACTAGAATTAGAAATAGGGTTTATTATTGGTGCGCACAATTTTCCCAAACTAAGATACGCAGATAAGAGCGTGCTGATGGCTGACGCAGATAGAAAACTACAGAGACACCTAAACAAGGTAGTAAAGGGAACGAAGAAGACTATGGAATGACTGGAAGCGTTTTTTCAATTATCAAGTCTCTCCTAATAGGTCAGATTTCTTCAGCGTTGTTTTCTTTGTGGATCGGAGCGCACCAGATGTTCGTCGACAACGAAAATTAAATCCAAAGTCCCCTGCAGGTAGGTTCCATGTTCACTTCTCGGAATTTGGGGGGAAACCCTTTCATTGATTTTGGATGAAAAAAAAAAAACAAAAAAAAACGCGGCTGTTTTACCACAAATCAAAATGTACCAAATATATTTTCGAAATTCAAAAATTACGCAAGAACCCAACGCAGCGTCTGCTTTCTCTCTGAATGTCGGACGGTGCACGCTCAAGTAGCTTAAATTTCTTATAAATGTTCTGAGGAGCAAAATTTCTTAGTTCACGTCCACCAGTTTAGGCATTCACTGCTAAAACCCACGATGACGTTTACACTGGGACGAACCATCTTCATCTTTTTCGTATTCTATTACTATGTAGGAAGTTTTCTCAAAGACATACTCCCGACAGGATGTTTTCCCGATTAATATTACCTTAACCTCTTCAAGTCTAGGGTTAAGCATTATCTTTCCTACGTAACCTCATAAACTGCATTTCTTACCTTCGCCCCTTACACACATACAAAAACATAATTTAGTAACCCTGTACTTTGATTAGCCTCTTATTAGGTGGATATTTATTTTAAAAAAAACTACGAATGATGTCTGTTATATAGGAATAAAGTGTCGCTCAAACACAAGCGATCTCATTATTGATTAAGTGGATTACATGACCATAGCGGAAAAACATATATAAAGGAAGTCGCGTGACGTCTGATGTGTTCGCTATCTTTTGTCTATCCCCTATGCTCTACGATCTCCATTTCTTTTGTATCTTCTATCATTATTGAGACCGCTATTCTGTACTCTATTCCCTATACTATTTCTCTATTCGGATCACGGTACGTATTACTATTCGAGCGAGTATTATCGAGCAAGTACTATTAGTACGAGTACTATTCGAAGGCGTCTGACAGCAGTATTGTTCAACAGCTTACTATAAGTTGTATCTGAAATTACAAAGTCTCTACTACAACGAGCATTACAAAAGTAACAACGAGTATTCGTTCACATTGCAAAAGTAACAACGAGTATTCGTTGACATTACAAAAGTGACAACGAGTGTTCGTTGACATTACAAAAGTGACAACGAGTGTTCGTTGATATTACAAAAGTGGCAACGAGTGTTCATTGGCATCACAAAAATGTCGAAAATACAAAAATATATGGCGCACAAATTTCTGGTCGTCTTAAGACAAGTAAATTATCAGAAATCACACTCATGAATAACTCACATATATTAGGCAAATTACTATCCATGAAGATAAAGGGATTTTTAAAGAGTGCTAATGTACGGAGTGTCTCTCAATGATTTTTGAAACTGTAAACTTGAACATTTCACAAGAAAAGAAAAAATCGAATTCTTAATTTTAATAATTTTGCACAAATTTGAACATATTTTCTACCCCAACAAAATACACCTCCAATCACATATGGACACTTTAGAAGCGAAACTTGCTGTCTCTTGATGTCTCTGGTTGAGACTTGGGACAGCACTAACACTTGATTAAGTGATTGATTCTTTTACGGTTTATCAGCCCTTGTAGGTTATTTAAAGCCGAGTATATTTTAGATTGCCAGAAGAAATTTTTGTGAATGAATAATGCATTAAAATTCTTTTGTGGATGACAAAGATTTTTCCAGATCAAGGCCTACGACTTAGGATTCATAACACTTCCAACGGTATTTGTGCATAAATGAATGTAACGACCTCGACTGGAATTCGAGCACCAATTCTTACAAAACAAAGATACGGAAAATAAAGACGTAATGATAATGATAATAATAATTTACGCTACAGGGATAAAAGATATATGAAAAACTACCATCAGTTGTAGAATGTGATGTTATTACTTAACTCTGAGACTTCACTATACGTACCGACCGCCTTCTACAAGTCATTAGACTAAATATTGACATAAAAAAATCTCAAAAAACATAAATTCTATCTTTTCAATATGATTAAATGTTCTGATAAAATCATTTTAGCGAAAGAATTTGAGAAATACACCAAATGTAAAGATGTGGAAATAAAACCTACAAGAATTAAATACAACCGTTGTTCCAGTAGTTATACGAGCGTTAGGAATGATGAAGAAGCGTGCTATTATATACATTAAGAAAATCCGATGAAAGGTATCATTATCTGAATGCAAACCACTTTGTGGATGTGGAGGTGGTGGTTAAAAGCTGGAAACGAAAAACCGGTGTGCCGAGTTCGAAGTCACGATCACTATATTCACTTTTACACAAATACCCTTGGGAAAGGTATGAGACCATCTATTATCGCCTCAGCTATGCGTTTAGTAGTAGGACAGACATTTTGGCGTGGTTGGCAACCAGTATAAAAGAAGGACAACTCTGAATTCAAAACCACGTGTCTTAGTGTGGCATATAGTTGAACTGTAAGTAAGGTACGTTCAGCATGGTTGTAGTAGATATTTACTTGCCCACCTCCACTGAGTCTGGTTGTGACACAAGGTCAGTTTTTAACGTGGGGACCCGAGTGTTTTCACTCGGGTTGCTGGTCTAAACTCGTCTTAGCTAGTCATAGCTGGTCCTAGCTGATCAGAGTCTTGGCTTGTCATAGCTGATCCAGGCTGGTCAGAGCCGGTCCAAGCTAGTCGTAGCCTTGATACCACTAGCACAGGGACGGAGCCCTGTGCCAGGTAAGTATTCAGCATGGTTGTAGTATGAACCACAGTTTGGCGCTATTGGTTTTGAAGAAACATAACTGGGCCTCAGCAGACGGGCATGCTTGGAAGCGTGCTGCCAAAGTGAATATGAAAAATCTCAAAGATTTAAAATGTGCCTTTCAAGTCGAAAGAGTCCTGATGATAAACGATTGTCTCTATGAACTCGGTGGGAATAATCGGCGACTATCATAGCTGGGTTTCTACGATGGTTGATCTTGATTTGTTTTAACTTTGAATGATGAGGCAGCCAAGGTGGCTTGGGTGTCACATCTAGACATTTGGGAACTCTCTCATTCGCAAACCTTGCCAACGGGGTGGGTTGCCCGACCTAAGGCATTTGTAACTGTGTCACATCTACATGTTCATGAGCTGTCTTTAGCAAACCCTATCATCGTATTGTTTACATTTCGCTGCGATTCATGTGCTTGGTATTTTCTGGTCAGATTGGTTGTCATTATGGATATATTGGATTTTCGTATATTTGTATACCAGTGTTATGTTGTTGGCGTGCTGCTAGAAGAAGAAGAAGAAGAAGAAGAAGACGACGACGACGACGAAGAAGAAGAAGACTGTCGAATCATAGGTAGTCTTTAAAGGTGTATATGAAAGTTTGGAGTAAAGGTCTGTAAAAAGTAAATATTTTCTACGCAAATAATAATAATAATAATAATAATAATAATAATAATACAATACAATACACAATACACACTGACAGAACAATCAAGGCCAACCGCCCAGACATTGTTATTAAAGACCACAAACAAAATAAGTGCCACCTTATTGATATGGCAGTCCCTGCAGACTGCAATGTGTCTTTGAAGATATTCGAAAAACTGTCAAAATACAAGGACCTTGAAATAGAAATCTCAAAAATGTGGCACATGGGAACATCAACAATTCCTGTTGTAGTTGGAGCCCTTGGATTGGTTGGAAAAGATTCCAGTAGGCTGATTGAAGGGATCCCTGGAAGTCCATGCCTCAAAGAGACACAAAAAATTGTTCTGACAAGTACAGCCCACACTTTACGAAGGGCTTTATCTATGTAATTATTTTTTTATTTTTTTTTTGGAGTGGAAAGTGTCATGATGCCATTTCTAACCTTAGGTCCCTGGGCGGGACCCGGAAAGAAATGTGTAAACGCCAGATATCAAAGGAAATAATAATAAAAATAATAATAATAACATCGGTATGAATTTCGGATTAAATAACTGTCACATTCAAGAAAGGGAGAATTACAGAAATATACTCAATAGAACTAGATTAAGAATAAACAACTTTAAACATTCGCTTTTTCAACAATCAGAAAAATCGTCAATCTTCTAAATAACAAGCAAAATAAATCAATAAAAAGAAAACAAATTAGTCAATCCAGAAATGTAACACGTGGTAGACTAACTCAAAACAATGTCTGCGCAAGAAACTTAACGACGCGCAATGACGTCCAATGTGCGGACCATATTCGAATTTGCGGACCATATTTGAACTCACGTAATGAAGGGAATACCAGCTCCTATATTAAAAACACCATTAAAAATGTCACATAGGAAGAATATGTGTAACTACTGACACCGAGGTTCGAACGTGACACTCTGGACTTATGGATATATGTTTTCCGCCAGGTGTGTAAATAGCGGTGTCAGGCGACTGACTGCGGTGATTATTGAGTGGCTATTGAGTGGAACTATCCAGTCGAATTAGTGTGAATTATTGCATGTCGATAATGTGGGTTTTGATTTAGGATATACCAGACGTTAAATAGGGCCGCACTATTAACAAGGTATTCACTGAAATGGTTAATTATATTTGGTTGACTTTTACTTCTTTGTTCTTGTTAAGTATTTATTTGCGGTTGTAATTAAATACTGTCTTATCTTAACATTGAAAACTTGAGCTGTACTTAATCATTAACGACCACTGTACGTCACAAAAAGATATATATAATTTTTGTTTTTTAGAAATGATCATCTACATAGGAGGAGTTCATTTTTGGTAGCGCCTCGTATGTGGCTGATCATTTGAGCCTTCAGGACGAGGGCGATGATGGCTCTCCACAATTCCCTGTCCTTTTAATAAAGTCTTTCTTTTTTTCAATTTAACCTAAACCCTGTTCTGCCAACCATTTACACACACCCGTTAGGTAGTCTATGTCTTGTTTTTCTCTGTCCCTTTTACTTTAAATATACCCTGTGAGGGTCAATTTTTTCAAGCATTCTTCATCATTGTGTACCCTTGAATTATCAACTATCTTTTTCTGATACTAAGTATTAGTATAGGTATTCCGAAAAAACCGGACTAATCTGCACATTTGTTATTTAACCTAACATTTCCCGGGTTTTCACACCCATCAAAGCTCTACTGCGCGTTAAAGGTTAATCGGAAAATAAAAATGGCTGAAGCAGATGGTATGCTATCATGTCGGAATATATACAAAACAGTCGTTTGTATACGATAAAGTCTTCAAGCTTTAAGCTAATATTCATTTGTACTGAATATTCTACATAGTTTTGCATAACATTCCTTTTTTGCGTTATCCATGAATCAGAAAAAAAACAACAAGTGAAGATAAATAATCAAGCCAGGTAGTGATTCTACCATTTTTTCTTAAAGTATCTTCATTTCTAATAGAGGCCAACACATCGTGTATTGAATTAGACTTTTAAAAATATAATCTCGCTTCTCTCAGAGGCTGGTACGTCGAGTAAAAAGTGGTGTTTTTTTTTAAATCCATTTTATAAAAACGTTTTAAACATAAAAAAATTAACATAAAAAGAAAAATACATTCCATATTCGACTTAGTTTTGGATCGACTCTTGCCTGCTCGAAGTATGGTACAGACTTAGAGATATATCTCATCCTACAAATATAATAATATATTAACATATATTGTATCTCTACTGGGGCACTTCCATGTGGTGACCGTTACGCCATGACATACCTAATAAATAACGGGCCATTCCGTTTTGATCGCGTGGGAAGATTGAAAAGTTATATCAGAAACGTTATTTGGTTTCAGTGA
>OZ038480.1:29744412-29786912 GCA_964036315.1 Acanthosepion esculentum | reverse complement strand
TAAATAGATTATAAATAATGCGTCTGCGTTTGCTGCGTCATATTAAATAATAAAATTATTATTCATTTCTGCAATTCGACTGGTTTTCTATTGACCTTATTGCAACAATTCCGTCAAGTTGTCTATTCCATAATTGAAATTTTCAATATCTGGTTGCTGGAATTATTGGCGAGATAAGGCGTTTGAATCCAAAGTGACACGCGTATGAGAATACACCACATATAGAAGAACTGGATTCGTTTATCGGATTGTTTGCTGCGTCATATTTGCAACATGATGTGTTTTGATGCATTAAGCATCTTTACAGTATCTATTTTCAGTTTGTTCGAAATATTGCCCAGATAAGGAATATTGTATCAAGCCAAAATCTTCTTCAGTTTATCATTGGATCAAATAAGAATGATAAAGTTTGGTGCATATCGCATAATATTACGTTATTTCGTCCCCCATTTATAGCTGCGAAAGATGCGTTCTCAGATACATTCTCGTGTTGTCTGTATCCAATGAATTCTAATTCTCATAGATTGCGTCTCTATTTTTCATTTATCGGACGCCTTCTATTATAATGCATAGCGTGTGACGCAGATCATTACTCGTCTAGAATGATTTCGATGCCCGCCGCTTGCCTCATGTCTGTTGCTTTCTGTCTAAAGTAAATTTATTAAATATTTTATTTGCTTTTCAATAATACGTCGTTTCTTCTGCTATCATTTTCTTTCTTTTACACCGATTATCCTTTCAACTTCCTATTTATCAAAAAATAAAAGTCATTAATCAATGACTTAAAAGAAAACATTTCAATTATTTAATTTTTTTTATCGAGTCTTTAAATTTTATGATAGATGCTATATGTCGATAAATATTTCAGTTTCTTTTTGAATCTAAAGATTAATTTCACATATTTTTTCTTCTTATATTCTTGTAAAAGCACAGAAGCAAAATAATTTGTATAACGGAAAATTCAGACGTTCATCGCAAGGACCCCAAAAGGAAGAGACTAAGAAGTAAGCAGAGTCCTGTATTTACATTAGTCGGACTATTGTCCTCATCTTTGTCGCCATATTTGTCACAACGTTTCGGCCGTTGTACGCTCCGGCCTTCTTCAGGTGGTTGGAATTTCGAACTGAACCCTTTATTTCGATCACTGGGGTAGACTGTTCTAGTTCCACGAGCCATGTTTCAAGGACACATGGCACAGTGGATAAAGGCGTTGGTTAGATCCAGTGACAGACCCAAAGAGTGTGAGTTCAATACCCAGTTAAGGCAGTGAAGAACTTTCAGAGGGAAAATTAGCAGGAGATAACTGATAACTGACATCCATCAAACATGGCTCGTGGAACTAGAACAGTCTAAAACTGTCACTACACAATCTTCATGTTTCTATCCCCCCCCATTTTGCCTTTGTGCCATTGAGAAATATCCAGACTGTAATAAATGTCATGAGAAATGTACAGATGAAGTGTCTATGAATTTAAATAAAAAAATAGTTAGGCATGAAAAAGATCTGCAAAACAGCAAGTTCGATGCATTATTCATTCCTCGTAATTTCGACTTAAAGAAAACAGTTTGAGGGATTGACTTTCAAAGAACTTAAAACGATTACTTAGTTACTTGTTTTAGTAAACCATTTTACTTACAATTATTGCCACGTGACGAAAACAATGGTCAGTGCATTATTTAAACAAATTAACAGTAAATAATCAACAGTGCATACTTATAGTCAATTGTCACTGATATTATTGCCAACTAAAACTGTTTTTCTTTTTACATTTATATAAGTAGCGAAGTAATCGTTCTAAGTAACGTGGTTAATCGAAATACGTGTTACATAATGTGATGCGTTTATAATTAAAAGAGAAAGTAATTTTTTTCTTCTTTATGTGCTGTGACACATCAGGACATAGGCGATCATGGCTCTCCATAATTTCCTGTCCTTTATAGCTCTTAATAAATTTTGTCTTTTTTTTATCTCTTCTACAAACATGTTCTACCATACATTTACTCAGACTCACTTGGTAGTTTGGGTTCTGATTTCCTCTGACCCCACCTGTCCTCAATTTTTCCTGCGAGTATCAGATTTTCCAAGCCATCCTTCTTCATTATGTGCCCCCGAAATTTCAACTGTCTCTTCCTGATGTTAAGTATAATTTTCCTTTTTTGTTTCCATCTTGTTTACATGTTCGGTTCATGCTATTCACAACATCCTTTTGTAGAACCACATTTCTGTTGCCTCAAGTCTCTTCTTTTTGATTGTCCAGCATTCGCTGCCATATTGAAGGAGTGACATAACGTAACTGTTCAGTACTCTTTGTTTCTAACAGTTTTCTGTCTCTTAATTCTCTGCTTAGCTTTTGGAATGCATCTTTGGCCATCGAAATATGTCTTCGGATCTCACTGGCGCACTTCCTGTCCTCCCAGTGTAGAACTTGGAGAGGGGAATTAACAGGAGATAACTAATAACTGACATCCATTAAACATGTCACGTTGAACTAGAACAGTCTACCCCAGTGATCGAAATAAAGGGTTTAGTTCGAAATTCCAACCACCTGAAGAAGGCCGGAGCGTACAATGGCCGAAACGTTATAATAAATATGGTGACAAAGATGAGGACAATAGTCCGAATAATGTAAATAGTGTTCTTGTCATCTGTTAGAACATTTTTCAGATATTTAAATTTTTGTACTTGTTTGACCTTATCCTCAATTTGTAGTTCACATGTTGGGCTATTTCTTTTACTGACAACCATACATAATTTCTTTTACTGACAACCATACATTATTTCTTTTTACAATTGAAATTTTGTCCCTTTGTTCTCACTTTCTTTTACTACATTCTGTAGTAGTTCTTGTATTTCCATTTCTCTGCCTGACACCAAAGCTGTTTCCTCTACGTACCTGATATTTTTATGATTGTGACTGCCGTTAATCAATCCATGTCGGGCATTTAATTCTCTCAGAATAATTTGAAAGATTCAGGTGCACTGATTTCCATGTTTTCCACGACAAACTTTCGTCTATTTCACGTTTCTAAACAACAACTAGCACATCAATGCACACGAAAATGAAAGCATTGGGTAAATGAATGCAGTCCCCGAGGCTTTACGTCTACACATCGTACGCCAGGAATTTAAAATTTAAAGTAAAGTTTAGCGTACCTTACATGTTCAGAATTCCTCTAGAGGGAGAATTATAATCGACGTTTTGCTTACATTTTCACCCTCTCCATATATATATATATATATATATATATATATATATATATATATATATATATATATATATATCATTCCATCAATACAAATATGATTTTAGGCTGATGAAGTTCTCTTGAAAGACGAAATACGTTACATTTTGTCAGTCAGTCATCCACCATTAGTCTGATATATAGTGTACTAGCAGTACAACCCGTCTTCGACCGGGTGTTTCATTAGTGGGGATTTTTGCCGTTGAATTGGTGTAGTTTAAGTTTAAATCAGCCCACCCGAAAATCAGTATTAGTAAAAACAATTGGGTACAACTGAGGCATATCCCCAAATGGCGGGTTAAAAATTTGAATTAGGGGTGGCCATGAAAAGGGCAGTTTTTGCGTTCTCAATCTTGCAAAGTATGAACCTCTTCCATGGACTGTCATAATAATAAGATAATTTTGTAATATATTTTTTTTTATAATTCTAATTATCTTTTGCGTTAGATTTCAACTTTCTAAATTGATTGTATGCTGTTTTTTTACAGACATTAAATTTTACCTTTGATTTTTTGCGCAAAGTGTAAAATATCAGTTTTTTCGATTGTTCATCTTCAAGATTGTAATTTTTTCAGCCAATTTGGACTCAAAACCAGCACTGAAGAATTATCTATCAAACAAAAAAAAATCTTCGAAATCGGATGAAAACTGTGGAAACGCATAAACAACATCCGGTCAGACAGACAGACAGATAGACACACACACACAGACACACACACACACACACACACACACACACACATTTTGAGAATTATAGATATAGAAGATATAAGATGTCTGTCTGAAAAGTAATGGGATTTTAAGTTCCAAACAACAATCTATATGAAGTCGCTTCATATAATTCCCCTCGTGTCTAATGCAGTTTTCCTTCCTTCTTTGCCACGCTTCTATGCACTGCTGGAAGGATTCTACTACGATGCCCCTCAGCTCCGTCGTGACGGACATCTTGATGGCCTCCACACCTTCAGAACGGGTTCCGTTGATGATCCCTTCGAAGTTGGGGAAAAGAAAAAGTGCACGGAGTATGATCAGGTGAACAGGGAGATTGTTCCAGTACAGTGATGCTCAGTACGTTTTCAACAGGGGCATTTATTTGGCGAAGCAACCCCGATTTGTCTTGCCAAAGCAAACGCTGCAGGATCTCTTTGCAGACTTGCTGATTGATTTTTTCTGGCCCTGTGGCAAGAACTCACCGTCGACGATACCTCTCACATTGAAAAACGGATAATTGCCGTTACATTTCAAACAGACCTCGTATGTCAGATTCTTCCATCCGTAAGTATGTAAATATCAAACAATTCCAGAAATTTAAATAAATGATTCAGAGTACCAAAAAAACGTTAAAGGATATTTTTTAAAGCAGGCACTCCTCACTTGGCGCTACATAATCTCTCGGTCACATTTTAACACGGTAAGTATGTATTGCAGGAAATGATTAATAAATATGGTACTAGTTATATAGGTGTTCCAGCTATCAACAACGTTTAGCTTCATTTAGCAAAAAAAAAAAAAAAAGAAAGAAAGAGTGACTATTTTAACAATGATCGAAAACACGCCTTCTTTTATGTAATATTTCCCTTCAAAACGTAGGCGACTGTGGCTCTCCCCAACATCCTGCCTTGCTCTAAGCAAGTATTGACTCTTACCCAGCTTTATTTGTCCTTGTTCCGCTATCCATTCATTCACTCAAACTCGTCAGACATGTCACTGATTCCCTTGTATGTCCACTGAGTTCTCCAGATCCTCTTGACTCATGATGAGTCTCTTTATGATTTTAAGTATAAACACCTTTTTAGTTCCAATTTTCTTGAAACCTCTTCGTTAACCAAAGGTTCAGTCTATTTTATTCTCCAAATCCGACGCTAGAACCGTATCCTTCTCGCGTCATAGTCTTTTCTTCATCTGTGAAAAGATTGTCCTGCATGTAGGAGAGTAGATATTAAGTAGTAGGTTAGCAATCTTTTATTTGTTCCTAACGAAAATTTCAAATGTCTTTCTACAATCTCTTACTACATTGCTTAGTTTCTGAAATACATCTTTCGCTATTCCTTTCCACCTTTGGATTTCTGTGTCATATTTTCTTTTGTCTGTTACCACTCTATTCATACATAGTTACATTTCTGTATCTGCTTGATTTTGGCAGCGCCATTACGTAGCTCACACCTTGTGCCTGGCTGACCACAACGCATTCATACGATTAATAGTTAGTCTATTCTTCTTGCTTCCACTTTATCTAATCGCTTTTCACATGAGTCTTCCATAGACACAGTTTTATCTGCGTGTTAAGATTATTTACACGAGGGAAAAATCATTGTAGCTGTTTTAGTTCTCTTAAGATTGTGTCTCTGTGCATGTGAAGTATATCCGGTGAGAAGATGCACCCTTGTTTTGCTATTATTATTATTATTATTTTTATTTCCTTTGATTTCTGGCGTGTACACATTTCTTTCCGGGTATGACACTTTCGACAGACAAAAAAAAAAAAAATAAAATAAAATAAAATAAATAGATAAATAAAATAAATTAAAAAAGAAACATTTTACATGGATAAAGCCCTCCGTAAAGTGTAGGCTGTACTTGTGAGAACAATTTTTTGTATTTCTTTGAGTCTTGAGTTTCCAGGAATCCCTTCAATGAGTCTACTGGAATCTTTTTCAAACAATCCTAGGGATCCAACGACAACAGGGATTGTTGATGTTCCCGTGTGACACATTATTATTATTATTATTATTATTATTATTATTATTATTATTAAGACTAGCGGGAAGATTATATTGAATCACTTGGAAGGTCTTCTGCTAGGAAAGTTGATTCACTGTGTAGTTCTAGACTATTTTCTCGCCATAATCTGTCTTGCATATCTACAAGTCTACAATTCATTCCTGCTTAGAATCTTGCTGCCACATATGGTCTGGTGTTCCTGTTATATGTTTAGTGATCCTTCATAAAATCCGAAGAAGAATATGCAATGTTATTTGTCTTGACCTAGCATCTGGACTTAAGCCCCTTCCTCACCGCCGTATTGTAGCTTCCCTGTGACTTTTCTATATAAATATATTCATGGTTATTGTTCAGCTGAACTTTCTTTTATGGTATCTAGATTCTATGAATTTAAGCGCAGCACTAGATTGGCGGCAAGGTCTCATCCTTTTACAGTTTTAATGGAACTTGTACCCCACATTGTGGAACTCTTCTTTTTTTTTCAAAAATTTAATGTTAATCGTTATATTCTGTCTTCTTAATTCATAGGTTTTTTATTGTTCTCACGCCTTAATAACGTTGTTCTTCTTTTTTTCATTCTTTTGCAGTCAGTAACGCATTGCGTCTTAGTGGCTTTATTGCCTTGCTTGGGATGAAGTGATTAAACAGAAAAGTTCATCTTGGATGTTGTACTCAAAGCATTTCTGCAGTTTGTCGTCGTGCTAAGACACCTAGAAATTTCGAACCGAACCATTTATAAATCAGGCTGATAGATTGTACACATTCCTCTCTCCCTGTTAAGGGGAGATAACTGGTGTCAATTAAAACTCACCGGTCCAGTTAAAGAAAAGAACAAGCGCCACAAAATGAACAAAATGGATGAGTTTTAACACATGAAATATAGTCCGAAAGGGGAATGAGAACAATCAACCTCCATAGATTGAATAAAGCTTTCGGTTCGAAATTCCAAGAAAGTACCAAGTAGGAAGAGAGTCACCTGAAGAAGATTGGAGGATATAACAGCTGAAACGTCGGGGGTATATCAATCAATCAAATCAATTCAAAATCAAATATTGACGCTGCTTGTTTCCGAGTATATCCGTCGCTAGAGAGGAATCGAACTGATCCCTGTTACAGACGCGTGCTCAGGCACATTTGGGGAGAGAACGCACAAACATTGCAGTATCGGCAGTTAGACGAGGTTAAAACATCGTTTATGATGACTTGTGACTTCGTGCTAACACAATTAATGATGGCTTCCAAAACATTTCTTTTATTCCGTTTCGTCACAAATCTTAGGTCAATTTCTCATCGTTTGTGGACATTTCATCAACAGTGTCGCTCGGTGCAGCCTTGAAAAAAACCAAAAAACCAAAAAAAAAAACCAAGATGAGATTCGAATTCAGGTCTCATGGTCAATTGTTTTTTTTTTGTTTTTTTTTATTAGCGGCATATCAACAACCTCTATCGGTTATGTCATGCCGAATTCTAAATATTGTGTAAGCAAATGTTTAATTTATTTTTTGGAGATAATAATGTTCTAATGATACCAGGCTTACTAATTAACCCGTAGCTGTAGGAGGAGATAAGTGGTCGGTTCATACTTTTCCCTCGGGTATTTGCACCTAAATGAATATAACGAACCCAAATGGAATTGGAACGCGACTCGCCGATTAACATATCCGAGCCATTATCGATTACACCACCCAGCACCTTACAAGCTTACAGCACTTGGTATTCCCAAGTGGTCACCCATTTAGCTACTGACCAGGATCAACGTTCCTTAACTTCGGTTTTCCAAAGTGATGTGACCATAAGCCCTCATGGTCGGAATTCTAATGTCCTCGCCACTAGGCTACATAACAGAATAAGAAGGCGTGTAATAATAATAATAATAATAACAATAATAATAATAGTAGCAGTAGTAGTAGTAGTAGTAGTAGTAGTAGTAGTATTAGTAAACAATTAAAGCTAATCGCCCAGACATCGTTAAATTGCCTCCTTATTGATATGGCAGTTCATGCAATGTATCTTTGAATATCTTCAAAAAGCCAACAAAATATAAGGACCTTGAAATTGAAATCTAAAAAATGTGGCACATCGAAACATCAACAATCCCTGTTGTAGTTGGAGCCCTCGGACTGGTTGGAAAAAATGAAGACTGATTGAAGGGATTCCCTGTAGGTCATGCCTTAAAGAAATACAAAAGAAAATTTTTCTCACGAGTACAGCCCACTCGTTATGGAGAGCTTTATGTATGTAAAATATGTGTGATTTTTGTTTTTTTTTTAGTGGAAAATGTCATGACAATTCTGACCTTAGGTCTCTGGGCGGGACCCGGAAAGAAATGAGTACACACTAGAAATCAAAAGAAATAAAATAATAATAATAATGATAATAATGATAATAATAATAATAAAGAAATCCAAAAAACTTATATCACGAGTACAGCCCACACCTTACGAATGGTTTTATGTATGTAGAATATGTTTTCTTTTCTTTTTTCAATTGCTCAGTGGAAAATGTCATGGTGCCATTTCTGACCTTAGGTCTCTGGTCGGGACCCGAAAATAAATGACTACACACCAGAAATCAAAGGAAATAATAATAATAATAATAATAATAATAATAATAATAATAATAATAATAATAATACAGTTTGTTGGATGAGAGCGTTAACCACAACTATTACGTACGAGCTTTTGTCTAACACAAAGATGCAAAGTAGATGGGCTTCTCTTAAGTATGAGAGGGTATGTTAACGGGAAAGCTGTGAAAAAAAATCAACTATATGATGAAAGAAAAATATCCAAAACTTGGAAATAAGCCCGACTCATTGATTTGATATGTTTTCAAGCAATTCTCAGCGTTTTTATTTTTAATTTTATTTCCCTTCGCTTAGCTATCATATATTCTGTTTATTTCTTTTTCCAAAGCTTGACTCTTATAAAAACACACTTCAATATTCAATCCTTACAGCTTTTTTTTGTACTGGTACAAAGCGGCAAAACTTGCCGTCCTGCCCAGGCATACAAATATCGCTTTGAAAATAAACAAGTGGTCGAATTCACGAGCACTCAAAGAACAACTTTGGTCGAAGAGAGAATAATAAGCGTTTTATAACAGATGGGCGTTACTGATATTTAAGAGCGTCATTGCATCAGTTATGAAAACAAACGATAACGAATTAACAAGCCATTGATAATCAAGATGGATGCCTTACAAAAAGAAAAGCTGCCCCGAAAAGAAGAAACCAAAAGAATCATTGTTTATGTATACAGAGCATAGCGTGTAAAATTATATCAATAAATTTCTGTCGTAGATTAGAAAAGTATAAAACCAGTCGTTTGTTCATCCTTTTTCTGGTCTGAAGCCAGTCTTTATACGAGCTGTAAACTTATTAATTAATACTAATCTTCTTCTTTCATATGCCCTGTCTCTTCAGAACGTGGGCGACTATGGCTCTCCGCATCTTCCTGTTCTTTGTAACTTTAAGGCAGTGTTTGTTTCCTTGCTATCCCTACCATTCCGTGTTCTTGAAATCCATTTTGCAAAAGCTCGTTAGGTAGCTTATTATTTGTTTCCTTTCGCATTACAGCATGCATAATAACTTCCCATCCCAGCTGAGTAGTCGTTTGCTGCATTGGCTTTGCAAAACAAGACGATGGGACTTATAAAGCTGTTGTATAGGAGTAAAGTGTCGCAGCCGACACTGTAGTTTGAACATAGATCGTCAGCTAGCAAACACGGGCGATTCCATTATTTAATTAAGTAGATCATGTGATCATAAAGAAAACGAATAAATAGAACGTAGTGTGACGTCTAAGCGATCACTATGTCTACACTATCCTCTATTACTATACGGATCACCATTTCTAGTCTATCCTCTATTACTATACGCATCGCTCTTCTCTATACTATCCACTATACTATTTCTCTATACTATTCATTATACGAATTACTATTCGGCGATTACTATTTGAACAAGCATTATTAGTGCGAATATTAGTGAATGTGTTACTATTACTAGTACCTGCGTTACAAAGTCTCGACTACAAACAACATTTCAGAAGTGATAACGAGCATTCGTTGACCTAACGAAGTTACAAGGAATGAGCATCTAACATCACAAAAAAGGAAAATTGCCAGTCAAACTATTTCTCCAGAATTGTTTTTTTTCTCTATTCCAGTGCATCATTCAAACGAGCCAGTTACTCCTTGTAGCTTTACGCAGGAACAATCTTCCCCGATTCCATCACTCCATGATAAATAACTACATTTGAATCCCAACAAACGCAACTCCCCACCAATGACTTACGGCTATGTCATGTTGAAACACTAAGCAACTTCGAGCCTGGTCAGTATTTAGATGGGTGACCGTTTTGGAATACCAGGTGATGTAAGCTTGGATATGTGTGTAATCTAATGGATAACGGCTCGAAATTGGGAACTGGAAATCCGTTGCTTTCGTTATATATGCATTTACGCGAAAATACGCTTGGGAAAACTATGAATCCACCTCTTCTCCCCGAGCTATAGGTTAATAAGTAAGACATTCATTACTAAATCATTATTATCTCAAAACATATTCTTACAATCTAAAAATATTTTCTGGCTTTAAATAAACGAATCAAATCATCAGCAATAGATTTTTAGACTGAGATGCAGAAAGCAGATATAGATGGATTTTCGTAAAAATAAATATATTTTTAATCGACAGCGACTTCTTTTATACATTGTATCCCTTCTTGAAATGGAAAATCATGGCGATCCACAGCTTCCTATTCATTGTAGCTCTCAGCAATATTTGTCTCCTTACTATTCCTCCCAATCCTTGTTCAGGGATTTATGTACACAAGGTCGTTAGTTAGGTTTCTCTCTGTCCACCTTACCCTCAGTATGTCCTATGAGTGACACATTCTCGAAGACCTCTTTCCTCATTATCTTTAAGTTGCTTAATTACTGGCCTGATTTTATGATCTATAAAATAGTCAGATTAACATTAAGAGTCTTTCATGTCATCTTGGTTCTTTGAATCGGAGTATTTTAATCTCTCCTGTAAGAACATTGTTCCATTAACAAAAATGAAGAATCTGTATTCTTCGCACATTGTGCCATGCAAGTGACGAGAAAAATGGTAGGTCAGATCTTTCAAACGGCTAGAGCCATACCAATTCTAACGATTACTGTTAATATTCTCAGCATCAGTCGGAATTCGAGGGCGGTTTACCGATTTTGTTTCCAGCGCTTGTAGATCCTCACCACGTGTCAGCTTGCTTGGGTTAGGGAATACAAAAGATAAAGGATTTAACTGCGCGACATTTGCGTTTGCACAGAAATTTAATACATCAAAACGTAATAAATAAGGATGAAGGAGCGAAGTTTCTAGGATGCTTGAAATAAAGAAACAGATTAGCGAATAAATGGTTTAAAACTTCTGAAGCAGAATTGTTGAGACTAAATTATATTTCTTGACATAAAATTTATTTCCTGAAATCTAAAAGCGAGCCAACATTTTTTTTAATTCAAATTCACCAGGGTCACAAATCTTCAAATAATCTTTCTAAATTTTCGATGCATTAATGAAATCATTGAACATTTATAAGAAAAAAACTTGTAAAAATTGTTTGTTTTTTTTGTTTGTTTTTTTTGAGGAACGAAAATATGAAAGGTAATTTTATTAGGATTTTTCAAGTGTTATAATTTCACAGTTTTACGATGATTCGCAAATGGAGACATTTTTGTACGTAGAAGTGTTTTTTTATTAAATGAAATCTAAAATAATTCGAGTAAATGTTTTTTTATGTTCGAAGCAAAAAAACAAAAACAAAAAAAAGCTTTAAAAAATATGCAGAAAAATATTTCCATTTGCAATGACCACCATTCATGCAAAAGCAGCCATTAGTCATCCAGTGAAAAATTCATAATTCTATCGATAGAAACAAAGTTTCAGACAAACAAGAGATAATTATTTTCAGAAGATTAACTTAAGTGAAAATAAGAACAACGTAACATTATTCCAGAAATTCAGAAAAAAAACCAAGATGAAGACAATAATTTAACTAATATATGGAATTATGGAAATGCGTCATCACATAACAAACAAGGATGAAGACATTATTAGATGATTTTGTGATGGAATTGTACAATTAGCACATCGAACAGAAATATTCATTTTTTTCCCATTTGTTTTATATCAGTATAGATTAAACACACCAGATCACGTATATTTAAAAAAAAACATTAAAATTTTATAAAATTTAAAAGTGAGAATCATTTTCCTATATAAATCCATTGTAAATTGTCTCCTCTACGAAAGCCAAAACATATACATATACAATATGATTTCTTAAAATGTAAAAAAAAAAATTCTGTTAAATTCGTAATCGGGAGTGCTTAAGTGATAACAATATCTGAAGAAAAGAAATTCAGGTTATGAATTTCAATTTTTGTTTTATCTCTTTTACATTTCAGGAAATAATATCATTTAAGCATATTTTGTTTTGTCTTACGTATCGGGGGGGGGGTCAATTTATAATAATTTTACATAGAAAACTGCTCCCCCCACAATTAACTTTCAAAAAATTTAATAAAAGACTGAAAATTCATATTCTTTTATGTTCAATCTATATTATGAAAATATATTACCTACGGACAAATACTATTTGGAATGCAATTAATCCACCCCTTCTCCACCCAGCTATGGGTTAATTAGTAGAATTCATATCAGTAAAAATCATTATTATCACAAAAACATTCTTACAATCAAAAAATATTTTCATGCTTTAAATAAAATCCAAAAGGTTGATGAACCGTAATCAATCAATGAAATACTGATTAGCTACACAGGCATGACTTTTGAATTTATTTACATTCTCTGGAATATAAACGTATAGAGACTATCGTGAACACAAAGTGAGAGATCAGTTTATATACTGATTTTAATATAGAATTGATACCCCACACTATATATACATTAAAATTTCTTGTTTGTTTATAAAATTCTGAGTAGGTATAAATGCACCTCTCCTTCTCCAACTATGAGTTAATTAATAAGATTAAACCATTATTATCTATAAAAAATTAACATTCTAAAATATTTTCGGGCTCTAAATAACCTGCAAAAGGTTGATAAGCCGTAAAAACCAAAGCAATTAAAAAAACTCCAATCGGTACTGTGGCTGCTGAATTCTTTCATCGTTCGGACCAATCAAAGACTAGAACCGATGAAATCCTACAAGACTTCTGTTGCAGTTGATATATTTTTTTTTATTCAATAGTATTTTGCATTGATCCTGCTGTAATCATAGCATATTGATGAAGGCGTCGATAGACCAATAAGTCACTTCTGTCAATATAGCGATTGTATAAATTCAGTTGAACTTAATCGTGAAGCAAACAATCTTTACATTCTTGCGCTGGGCCGGAAAGCCGTGTCTTATTTCAAGAAACATGTCCACCGGCATCCACTCAAGCATTGGAAAAAGATCGGATGCAACCTGCAGCTAGTTTTTGAAGGTAATCAATATCAACAAAGAATCAGGGCCCCAGGTGACAGTCTATGTCGCGTTGAATAAATAGCGCCAGGCATCCGGGAAATAGATTGAATATATAGATTAAATCATACTAACTACAGTTGAGAGAGAAAAAGCGAGAGACATATATATATATATATATATATATATATAGAGAGAGAGAGAGAGAGAGAGAGAGAAAAGGAGAGAGAGAGAGAGAAAAGGAGAGAGAGAGAAAGAAGGAGAAAGAGAGGGAGATGAAGAGCAAACAAACAGAGATCGAGGGGAGTGAAACAGAGACCGAGCGGTATATGAAAAGAGAGGGAAATATAGATAGATCGGTGGAGAGAGAAAAAGAAAGACAGAAAGAAAAAGATATAGAGAGCAATAGGCAAAGATATATATATATATATATATATATATATATATATATATATATATATATATATATATATATGGAGAGAGAGAGAGGGAAAGAGAAAGACATACACACAGACTGAGAAAGAGAGAGGAAATTATACAGTGAGAGCAAAGTCGTGAGACATAGAAATACAAACATATATATATATATATATATATATATGTGTGTGTGTGTGTGTGTGTGTGCGTGTGTGTGCATAAATATATATATATATACATATGATAACGTTAGATAAATTTGTATATGTCAAGGACAATATTGGGGGAAAGAAGTATGACAAAATGTAAAAAAGATTCACGCGACGCGTTTCGTTCTATAGGACTTAATCGGACGTAGTTTGCTTGATTGTCTATGCGAGAGGTACTGGGGATTCTAATATTGAATTATTTTCTGTTTCATTTTGTTCTCAACCCCCGATATATATATATATATATATATATATATATATATATATATATGAACAAAACGGACGTCATGTTATACCTTAGGTACCTTTCGAACAACACTTTTTCAAAGGTATAGGTTGGCAAATTGGAACACAAACAAAGACACACTCAATATAATAAATGAGGAGGGGAAGTTGGAACGCGATTAAAACGAGATAAATTTTAATTACAAACAATTAAAATTCAAAAGGGAGGGTGAAAATAGTAAGTTCCACAAGAGTATAAAAAGAGAGTCACAATTTCCTTCAACAAGTGTAAGGAACGTACAAAATGCTCCTTCTGTCTGCACAGGCTGGGCTGATGAAAGTTTTATAAATACAGTCTCCAGGACACGGAGAAGGTATACCGAGCGAACACTGTGTAATATTGAGTACCAAGTGTCTTCATAATCGGTGGCACAAACATGGCTGTCGAAAAAATGCTGTCCAATTGTTTAAATCTATGTTTTATTTCTGTGGGTACAAATCACTTTTTGTATATATATATATATATATATATATATATATATATATATATATATATATATATATATACATATGTGTGTAATTTGGCAGCAACTTTTCTTTCAAACATGTAGTGTTGAATGTTAAAGACAACATAGTCTTACATATTTTCTTTTGAATTTTCTCATATTCTCTAATGAGACTTTTTATTTGAAAATAGTTCCGAAATATGTATTTTCCATACGATGACCTAGCGCTTTCGAACATCATTGTTCATCTTCAGGGTCAATATTTTAGTCAAAAATTTTTTTTTTTTTTTTAAACAAACATTTGCCAATTATCTTGTAGCGTAATCATGTTGCTACTTTTTTACAAACTAAAAACGTTAAATTCCTTTTAAATTCAAAAGACGCGATGATGTTATATCACGTGCATGGCGTAGATTTTTATCATGTGACAGCGTGAAAAAGATTTCCAATACACATGCCAAAAGATCGAAGAATACGCTACAAAATTTAAATATATTATAAACATTGCAATATATTACCAGATATATTATAATCTATACGATTAATAAGAGGTCTTTTTCTTTTAATATGTAATGCCTCTAAGATTTTAAGGCGTCTAATGTCTGTATGTTTATCTATAATTTTAGTATTTTCTACAAGTATTTTACGTATATCAGATTGCGTAAGGGAAACAGTATGTGACTTAATATGTTGTTTAATGGAGCTAGTATTATTTAAATGAAGAGTCAATCTTCTGGAGAGCCGGGTGGTTGTATATATATATACAGGGTCTATCAAAATACTTTTACAAATATTGGGGCCGTGTCTCTGACACCAAAACAAGTAAGATTTTCATATAAACATATGTAGAAAAGACCATCGTCTTAACACAACAACTCATAACAAATGTTTAAAATGCCCTCAGTTTGCTTCTACACACGCATGCACCCGTTGGATCATTGACTGGCGGATCCTTTCAAATACTCCCACATGGTGCCGAATGGTTTCGCATGACCCCATAACGCATTGATGAAGCGTTTCTGCCTTATTAATGTCTGTGGCATAAACGATGCTCCACAGATAAAAATCCAAAGTATTGGGGGCGGGGAACCGTTCAAGCCATGAAACCGGTCCGCTCCTACCTATTCATCTTTCATAGTAGATGTTAGACGGTGCATCGCGATCAATGTGACTAAAATGTGCTGGAGTCTCATCATGCATGAAGCACACGAGTCTTCGTATTAGCAGGGGTACATCCGCTAGCAGGTCTGGAAGTGCGTTCGAAATAATGTCCCTGTAAGACGTCCTGGGGGAGCATATGAACCTACCAGACAGTCAGCTATAATTCCAGTCCACACATTAATCGCAAAATGATGCTGGTGTCTATCATGTAATGTACCGTAGGGAATTCAATCCGTCCACAAATGTTGGTTGTGTAAATTCGTTCTTCCATCTCTTCCAAATGTTGCTCCATCCGTAAACAAGACTGAAGCAACAAACAATGGCTCGGCAGTTTGTGCAATAAACGATTGGCAAAAGTTCTCCCGTGGTGAGTGATTAGAGGATGAAAAACCTTGCACGCGTTGCAAATGATACGGATACAGGAGCTGCTCTTGAAGTACCCACCATGCGGTTCTATGAGGTGTACGACATGCTAGTGCCACTTGAGGTGTGTTGATATTCCCTGTAGAATGTGTTCTTCGAGTATAGGCGTTCGAGCAGATTTCTGTCTTCCACGATCCATAGGTTATGGTGCCACGGATCCTGTCTCATCAACGCGACGATAAACAGCAGCAAATTTCCGCTTGAAGATGAAACTGGACACAACACCTTAATTCAACTTAATTTCAATAATTATATTGAGGGTTTCGGCTCTCGTTTTTGAAACATGAGAACTCTTATGTAGCGAAGGAATCATATTTTTAAAAAAATATTATAATATATACACACACACACAAACACACACACACACACACACACACACACACACATATATATATATATATATATATATATATATATATATATATATATATATATATATATATATAATAAATTTCCAAGAGGATAGAATTCAGGTAGAACTCAATGTCCAGGACAGAGTACCTTCACTTTTAGGCCTTTCCTGTTCATCTTTCTTCTATTACACCCCTCTCTAGAGCTTTAATACATTTTTCTCTCTCACACTTGTTTCCCACTCACACACATACACTCTCACTAAAAGTTTGTTTTTTATACCCGGAGTTATATTTTCCGATTTCTTTTTGAATTTGTAGGCCTGATGAATTGGATCGCGATTACGATTCAAATGTAATAAATTATATTATTATCATTATGGAATATTAGTGTTTGAGCTGTTTTATTATATATATATATATATATATATATATATATATATATATATATATATATATATAGTTTTAAGGTGTGCTATATTTATGGGATAGAGATAGAGCGTATGTAAATATAAATATAAAAGTGAACATTGAAGTCAACACTCAGAGGCGACAGGCTGTTTCATGCTAGACGCAATCGTTAGGTCGCCTGACGATTATGTGTAGCATGAAACAGCCTGTTGCCCCTGTGTATTGACGTCAATGTTCACTTTATATGTATGTATGTATATATATATATATATATATATATATATAAAAGCAAAAATTATCTTTTCCTTTTGCCTTCATACAGATTGTCTTTTTAGACATATAATTTTAGTTATATCTGAATTTTTAAACTCTCCTCTCTCTCTCTCTCTCTCTCTCTCTCTCTCTCTATATATATATATATATATATATATATATATATATAGATAGATAGATAGATAAAGAGAGACAGAAAGAGAGAGATAGAAATAGAGATACCATCAGAGAATGCGCGTACGCACGCGCGAGAGAGAGAAATAGAAAGCGGAGGATCGTGTCAATAGAGAAAAAAAGATTTGCCTTGATTTAACTTTAAAAAGAGCTACTAAACGATTGGCAACATCAAAAATAAAGAGAATGGAAAGAAAGCCACACGAATCCAAATCGAATCGTAATTATTGAAGGAAGTAACAGAAGTGTAAAAACATAATAAATAAATCAAATTTGGGTACAAAATGAGACCAACCTTCGCGTCGAATGAAGCTAGAGTGAAATAAAAGAGATAAAATCTATTGGTAATCATATATTCGTTGTCCCATTCTTTCTCGTCTGCGTTCAACATGAAAGGAAGAACGCGAGATCTCTTATTTTCTCGTTGCATCGAGAAAATAATTTTCCGTTGTAAAAAATGGTGATTATTATCTATTGTATATACGTATGCTTAGGCAGGACTACTTCATTAATACGTTTGATCAAAAGCCACAGATAATATATTTTTATTTTTATTTTATTGTCCCTCGATTTGTAAATCTATTCATTTTTTATGCGCATTTCAAAAATCCCCTCACCAAAATTCTTCTCTTCGCATTGATCAAAGTGAATATCCTTCTGGATATAAAAGAATTTTTAAAAAGAACTAAAATCAAGCAATGTAAATGTCTACTCCACACAAATTATTTTATTAAGAATTGACTAAGATATAAGAAACACCAGGTTCACAAACCACCTCATTGACGAGCACAATAAAATTAGCTTTAGAGAATTTTGGGGAAAAAAAACTCCAAGAATACTCATGAAATTGTTCTAATTTTACAGGGCAAGTGATTAGAACGTTCGCATTGTGACCATGAGACCTGGGTTCGAATCTCACTATGGTCGATTTGTCAGGAAAGAGACTTCCTGATGCTATCGGACTGAAGGGGTCGATCCCAGCGTGCAGCACCTTTGTCCCAAACCTTGTAAGTGAAATTGTGTAGACGGAACCCTTGGGGGCCGTCGATAGCTGTGCTAGCACGAAGTCACAAGTCATCGAGGGCTTAAGCTTGGAGGCCTTATTTAAATTGTTGATCACGCTCTTTTCCAGAAACTGTAACTAAGGTCTGCTCAGCATAGTTGCAGTATAAACCACAAGGAGGCTCTGTGTGTCTTGAACAAAAACAGATGCTCCCGAGCAAGCGTCTGCAATAGGGATTCGCTAGCGGCCCTAGTAGGCGGGTATCCTCGAATACGAGTGGCCAGCAATACTATAATATATTATTTTAATACTTACATTTATACACCTGTAATTCATTCAGAATTTTCTAGAAACTTACGGCTAACAGTGGATTCTTATTTTAATATTTATAACACCGGATTTTAAAGTAATCCCTGTTGGATTAAGCAAGCTTATATATTGAAACTTATTAAATTTAGCTTATTTCTGAATAAAGTCAAATGGTAATTAGAAAGATTGTAACGCACCCATTTTCCCAAGAGAGCTGCATACATTGGAAATTAGCATTACCAAAACTCCAAAGCCAACCACAGGTATAAGTGGGGATAGATGATGCTATAAGGTTGCTCTGATAATAAAGTCAGATTTCAGAATAAACATACATATTATTATAATAATTGCACAAAATATATCTCTGATTTTTGATGGGTAATGTGTCCTCTTTGTTAATTTTATATAAATTTTTTTCAGAATTTAACTTAAAACATTATATACCCTTCATCTTGAACATGAAAAAAATATGAAAAATGCGTTTACTTTTTTTTGGCATGAGTTCAGTCTTGGTCTTAATGCTTTTCAAACTGTTGTCAAGATTAACAGGTAATGGGGTGAAGCAGGGGGTTGTAATCGGAGAGTACGGCGCCGATTTCTGAAGTTCCGCAGTTAGGATACGAGTCTTGAAGATCTCGGTGGTAGGGGACATCCATTTGCAATCGACAATCAATACTTGAAAACCCTCGAACAAAACACACGTCAAAGTGTCAGATAATGGATGTCAGCATTTCAATAATATCGGACCATCTCAAGAAAATTGACAGATGAAGAAACTCGATAAATGAAGTCAAAGACTTCGAACTTTTGAAGTGTGTTCGATGCTGCATCTGCGAAATTCGAATGATCGACTTCTTGATCGAATAGTGACGAGTGATGAGAAATGTATACTTTATGACATTTAAAAAACTAAATGATATTTTTGTTCTCAGATACTGTCAGGCTGTAAGCCCTATTGCAGTAAATTTATGCATTTTTTACAACATATGTTATCACATTCATTCAGTTCCATATTGATTTAGATTATGAACTTTGAATTGTTTATCCACAAATTTGTTGAAGCGGTTGTGAGATAACTTGTACACAAAATGGAAAAAATGTAATAAAATTAACTAGGCAGACATTATCTGTCAATCTTAATAAAACTTGTTTGACTGAATTATTGCCGCCTAAGTATAAACACACACACACACACACACACACACATGCATATATATATATATATATATATATATATATATATATATATATATATATATATTATAAATTAACTGATTAAAATATGGTTTCTTCGCTACACAGTAATAACCATGTTTAAAAACTGAAAGCATTAGTTCAGTTTCATCTTCAAGCGAATCTTCGAATAACTTAAATTTACTGAGTTTTAAACGCACATATAAATTCATAATTTCCTGTTTCCAAGGATACAGAGAAATCCAATCATACAGACAGGGGCGGTAGCGTGTTCATTTTTATTAACTATTGTTGTATCAATTATGAGTTACGTTCGAAAAAGAGGTTAAGTTTAGGGAGGGTATGGGGTATATATTTCAACGAATTCTGACATCCGTTAAACGCATGTCGTTTGGGCTTTTTTATTATTAACTACCAAAAGTTTTTCGGCATTTTTTCGTACTTGTATACTTAAAGATACTTTCTAAATGGGGTGTTTGGGTTAGAATACGTTATATTTAACTACAATTTTAAAATATTTTACTCTTAATTACTAATAGTGATTTTCCAAGCTTAGCTTAGATGTGGCACAAGGCCGAAAGTAAGGGGCACCAAAGTGAGGACCGAACTCACTACTCAGTCGTAATTGTTCTAGCAAGACAAGCTTGCTAACCATTACACCGCCTCGAGGTGCCCAACTATTGACAACTAATAGACTATATTTCTTTTTAAATCAAGTAAATGTAATAGAATTACTTAAATTATTTTTTCATATCAAATATAAGTATGTATATTACCAGCTCCCATTTAAAAAAAAAAATTATATATATATATATGTCTAAGAATGGATTTTTTATTAATCCGACAGATTGTTATAACTTTAAACGTTATTTTTATTGCATACTCATATTTTAGTAGTTTGTTTATTAAACAGTAAATGTATTAATCCTATTAAAGAAAAACTTGCTCTCTCCGACTGGATACGAAACTGCATCCGCAAGAGGGGACTATCGCTAAACCTGACACGTTTCAACAACTGAGCTAGGAAGAACAGTCGGTCAGGCAAGGCCAAATTTGTGCCTTTAAACGAAATTTCTCTCGTCATGTCCCACGAATTTTTTCCATATCGCCATATTTGTTTCGTATCCAAGCGTAAACAAAATGAATTTTAGAATGTTTTTTCTTTCATTAATCCAACAGATTTTTATCACTTCAAACATTATTTTAAGTAGATATTCGTACAGGGCTGTAGACGAAAATAAATAAATATACAATTTAATAAACAAACTATTTAAACACTAGTATCAACTAAAAACATTTAAATTGATTATATATATATATATATATATATATATATATATATATATATATATATATATATATATATATATAAAAGTGAACATATGCTAGATGCAATCGTCAGGCCTGACGATTGCATCTAGCATGAAATAGACTGTCGCCTCTAAGTGTTGACTTCTATGTTCACTTTTATATTTACACACGCTCTATCTCTGATATTGAGCACTTTATCCCATAAATATAGCACACTTTAAGACTATATTTCTTTATATATATATATATATATATATATATATATATATATATATATATGGTGGTTGCCAAATCGTGTCCGAGTACGGCCATTACTTCATATCTTTTGGGAGAATATCTACTGATGTGCCTGAAACCGCTTCTGGTGCTGCAAGTCACATTTCAGTTTCTGGACGTTTATGGCTTCATAGTCAGTTGTCACCCTCCGTCGGTGCGCTCTCAAGTGACTCTAAGGAGACCACCCATCGACAAACAGACTCTACTACAATCTGTACACGTCAGATCCAGCTGCTTGCGAGTGCCTTCAGGAACTCCAACGGAGTCGTTTTTACGCACATCTCTTTTAAGCTTTGCGTGCCCCCTCTTCTCCTCCTCAAAATGATAAATTCCACTCCGCGCAGCCCCATTCCAATTACTGCGATCAGATGCTCACAAGGAATGTTGCATTTCTTCAGTGCATCCTTGGTGCAGTCCTTAAAGCGCATCTTAAGTTTGACGGCATTTCTCTTCCCTATTTGCAGCTGACCATAAAACGATTGCTTTGGAACACGACTGTCATCCATTCTGACGAATATATATATATATATATATATATATATATATATATATATATATATATATATATATATATATATATATATATATATATATATATATATATATAGTTGAAGAACAACAAATTGTTAGTTCTATTTAGAAAGCTTGTATTATTTTACTTTTCCCATGGAAACAAAATTAATTCATAAAATTAAAAAAAAATAAGTTAAAATATTAGATCCACCAACTCAAGGCTAATAATCATTTGTGCATTGGTTTTGAGGAGGTACGGTGGAGTAATGGATAGTGGCTCGGAATGAAGAATAGGAGAGCCGAGTTCGAATTCCAATCGAATCCATTACATTTACTTACGTGCTAAGACCCTTGGGAAATGTATGAATCCTCTTCTTCTCCCCCCAGCCATGAGTAAATATCTGAACATACCGGTTTCTATCGCTTTGCATGGCAACTGGTCTACCGCAAAAAGAAATGGCGGGAAGGAAATCTGCCTCGTCCGTCATGTATCGAAAGATACATGATCGCGTATCACGCATGGCACATAACTGATTATTTTTGCCGAATAAAAAGCCTGCTATCGTTTAGTAGACATTTTAACAAGTTTTGCGCACGTCTTCTGAGGAATTCCTGTACATTCTTCTTCCTGGAAAATCTTTCAAACCAACACTACACCCCACAGGTTTCATGGTCTTTTAATAAACTCTGGTCTTCAATTCAGTCAACAGACTTTCAACAAGTTTCAGTTCCTGGTTTTGTGCAGGTCAGTCGATGATATCCATTTGAGGCTTCTGACCACCGTTCGTCACCAGCAGCCATGTATTCTTTCCGTCGTAGTCATGATAGAAGAAAAAAAATGACCATCTAAACCAAATACTGCTGCTGATTGCTTTAGGTTTTCTTTCAATGTATTCCCATATTCTTCTTTCTTCATGACTCCTTAGATCCTTACAAAATACTCTGCCTAACACCCTCAGAAGATTCCCAATTCTAAGCATACTGAAACGTCCCCACAGCATTATCCTCCTATCAATTTGTTTCGCTGTATTCTTTCGGTTATACTCGTGTCGTGCTTTACTAAAGGCCACATCATAGTGCATCTCTCGCCCAGAACTGGAGGCCGATCACAACTTTCGTCGTTCTACTAGAAGCGAAGAGTTTTAGTTTGTGTTTCATTTTGCGATTGGTCACTGTTGTCGTTGGCTTAAGAAATTGGAATAACAAGACAAATAAATTATGTTTTTAATATCTACTTATTTCTTTGAATTTCTTAAGCTGTCTACAGCAGCGAACAACCGAAACCGTGACCAAAACAAAAATATCTAGTCTTACTGTAGAACGATGAAATTTGAGATAGGCTTTCAGTTCTGGGCGCGAGTTGCACTATGACGTTGTCTTTATTAAAGAACGTCATAGTTATACAATTGTTTTCTTTATGCAAACCTAGGCAGACCAAGAGACACACCTCATCGATATTAATAGTCATGTTTATATATTTCTTTGCTCAATGAACGCCTGTAACTGTTTGGTATAGATTCAGCAAGTTTTAGTCGCATTTCCTTGGGAATACCAGCCATTCTTCATCGGTAAATATTTCAAACTCCCTGAGATTTTATGGTCTTCTGCCATGGACTATGGGCTTCAGTTCGCCTAATAGATTTTCTATGGGTTTTAATTCAGGCCTTTGTACAGGCCAGCCACTAACATTTATTTTGGACTTCTACAAAAGAAGTGATGTATGCTTCGATTTTTTGTCCTATTAGAAAACAAAATGACCATCCAAATAACAGGATTATACTCCCGCCACAGTGTTACACTATGGAGATTCATTACTTTGAAGTGTACAACTTTCCGTTCTCCCTCTTAAGATGAAAGGGGTCTAATTTAATCTCATTTAACCAGATGACACGCTTGAAGTTTGCTTCCTTTTTTTTTCAGGTTGTCTTTGGCATACTTCATTCTAGCTTTGAGATGTTTCTTCTGCAGGAGTGGAGTGTTTATGGGACTCTCAACTCAGAGTCTATTCCTATGTAGGACTGTAGTGACTATTCTTTGAGAATTCAGCACTAAACTTGGTTAAGGCATTCACTGGTGCCTAGGAAGTTGATCTCAGGTCATTAAACACATCACTCATTAGTTTTCTTTCTAGAGACTATGAAACCTTTCGCTTCCAACCTCTTTCTGTTTTGTTCATTAATAATTTGAACATTTTGATAATATTTCTCACCGCAGATGAATAATTCTTTTTCTCAAGTCTAAGCATAGAACACATTTCCTTTTATTTTTTTATATGGTGTTTTTATATGTTGTTTTTACAAATGACAACTTAAAACGTTACATAAGTTGTTCTACTTTGTTTATACTGGAATTATATCATTAATAGGTTCAAACACATCAGTACACAATAAGTTTTTTTTTGCTATGGATCAATAAAATGACATTTCTTAAGGGGGGCAAATCTTACGGAATCTTGGTTTATTTAAGCTAATTCTGTCATTTTGTACAAATAAAAAAGTAATCAGATCTTCTTAAAGAAGCAATGCCTTGTTAAAAATTGTTCTGTTCAAATGTGCTTTGGAAAACTTACAGAGAAATCAATTTTCCTGGGTACAGGCGGTATTGTTATATATATAATGAGATTACGATATATATTTTTATACATCAAAAGCAGTATTGAGAAATTAGTATGAAACCACTTCAATGAAACGTACGGGTAGTCTGGCTGTTGGTTCTAAGAGCTGTGCTGCTTGAACCTCATCCGTCGAAAAGGACAGGAAAGTCCAGTATATATATATATATATATATATATATATATATATATATATATATATATATATATGTGTGTGTGTGTGTGTGTGTGCGTGTGTGTCTTTTAGGAGATTGTATCTATGATAGAAATGTCAATATGTACGTTGGCTTTACTACGACGAGGCTAAACAACAAGATTTACATTTCATTTGGTTGAACACGTCTGAGTATATAAAGGAACTCTCATGCCCGCACACACAGATTAGATGGGTGTTAGTTGAAAATACATCTATATTACATAAAAACACTAACAAGCAAAAACTAAAAATCCTTTTTATAAGAGAGTTAAAGCCCAAAATAAATAATGTTTATGAGTAGAGCAACAAAGTCTTTAAATGCTTATGACGGAAAAAAAATATATATACGTATGAGCAAAAACCAAAAAAAATTATTGCGTATGAGCGAAAACAAAATATTACTTCCCTTATACTGGAAAAAAAAAACAAATGAACACGGGAACATTGAACTTTGAAATCTAGAACGCTGCATAACGAGTAACAAAAAAAAAAAAAACAAAAAAAACGAACTGTTGAAATGTTTTAAATGCACACACACATATAAATACTCAAAAACAATTTAACCCCATGGAGATGGTCTTATAATAGTACTTGGTAAAAAAAAAACTATTGGGAAGAAAATTTTGGTATTTTTCTTACTCAATCTTTTAAGATTACCAAAAAATGAATCCGAAAACTTGAAAGGATCAAAATTTTAAAATAATTGATATGATATGTTTAAATATTTTAACCAAACCTATTTGAATGAAAATATGCTGCCTAAATACAGACAATATACATTTATATATACACGAGGATTAATGCAATCGAAAGTTTCATAGACTATCATCTGTCAGGAACGTTGTAGAAATTTCGTGGCGTGTTACATTTATCTGTTACTTTGTAACTTCTGATGAGCCTGTGTACTTCGACATGTGCTAACATCAAAGAAAGTCATGAAAATGAAATCCTGGAAGACATTTTATAAAAGTAGAGATATAATGATAAACACTTTGTCGATATGCTTAAAACATAAAAAAATGAATAAGGAATACATAGTGCCAATTATGACGTACGGGTGTGGTGACAAACTGAGAATGGCACTATGATCTTTGGAAAGATCAGCACTAGATGATCCTAAGCGATAAGGCAAGATGATCCTCAGAGATAGAAATAGTATGAAATGGATCAAAGAAGAGGCCAACATAAAATATGTAATACAAGTGATTAAGCTGCAAGAATAAAGACAGGGAGGATCAGTAGCAAGAAAAAAGAATGACAGATACGGCAAAAGGTTGATTAGTACTTGAACGATGGCGAACGTAGTAGAGGGATCACATAGAAAATGGCGAGGTGAGCTAAAGTAAGTTATGGCACAGTCAGCCTCGTTATGGAAGGAATTAGGCAAGGCCTTTCCCAGCAATGGACTAGAAATGACCTCAATAAGAATTTTGAGCTAAGAATCTCGAGGTTGACATATATGCCTCAATTTACGGCATATGTTTCTGTGGTTATTTTTGGCTTATTTTTTAAACAAAAACTGTTTATGTTACACTGAGTTCATTTGCGTAATAAATCCGTGACAGTAATTTGTTATCTATATTTTAATACGGATATACAAACGGGAATTCATACGATATATTGCGTATATAAAAATGCTATATATTTAAAAATGATCGGTTGGTCAATATTAATTTTATTGGAAAATACTGAATTGTATAATAAAATTTTGTCATGACAGAGATTATTTAATAATTTAAACAACCGACCCATCTATTATACACTATATATCTATGAAATATATCTCAAGTAACGTAGATCAAAGAGACGCAAATAGTAAATGTGTATAAAAAGATTTAAATAAAATTTCGGTTGGATGAAAAGAAGTGCAAAATTTGAGCGTATATTATCAATATATGATCGGTTCATATATGAAAAATATAAGAAAAAGCACCAGGCATGATCTGATAATGAGAAACACACACGCACGCACGTGCGCGTAAACACATGCGTGAATATTCGAGAAGATGCTGAAAAGTTTCTAAGATCTGAACAAATGACCAAACCTGAGAATTTGGGTAGCAACAGATTCTTAGACGGCTTCTTCACGGATTCAGTCACTTTCATACCGCCATAATGTAGCTTCCTTGTTTATTTTCTATAAATATTTTCCTGGTGTTAAGTGTTCTTTCCTCTTTGGTATGGCGACTTCATGAGTTTAATCTTAGTACAAGGTTGGGAGCTAGGTCTTATCGTTTTATTGTTTTTTTTATTTGCTTGCTAAATGTAACCGTAAGATCTATTCTAATAGTTTCTTCGCACATCTTGCCTGTGGAACTCTCTTTTACATTCTTGCATTCCTGTAAACGAGAATCTTCACACATTTAAATGAAACATCTCTCATTTTCTGTCTCGTTAAATCCTGTTCTTTTTACTCTCCTTTCTTCTTAGTAATGTTTTATTAGTTTCCTTCATTCTCCTTACGTCCTAGTGGTTTTATCGCCTTACTTGAGGTGACATGATTGAAAGAGGACGGTATTTTTTTTACTGTTGTTCACTCAATATAAGACCCAAGAAACATTCAATGTAAGAGGTTAATGAATGACTTTGTTGAAAGTAGATAAGGGTGGTTAAAGAGATCCACACTGTAATGATTAGGTATGCATCCTTTCGGGAATATGTTCCAAAAATGAAGGGCTCTTAGGGAGAAGCTGAGCAAATGGTACTTTTTGCTTACCAGTAGAATGCGACTATGTATACGTGACATGGCGAGACTTGGTTGTAAACATCTGAACTGGTGGAACAAAAGAACGTAGCTCTTCTGAACATTTTGAATGGAAATAGCGACAGAAATGTGAAACGCTTGTGACGTTTTGTCTGTAGGTAAAAAGGTTCGACTCAAATTTTAAAAACAATATGGAGAAGCTTCTGTGAATGATCGAACGTGTCAAAATTGGTTTGTAAAGTCTGGCTGAATAATGCTAAATGATTTGATAAACAAAATGAGGTGAATAATGACCAAATGAAAACATTATTCGAGAATAATCAACATTATTCGAGAATAATCAACATTATTCGAGAATAATCAACATTATACGACGCGTGAGATAGCTAACAGTCTCAAAATATAAATACCAAGAATTGAAACTTATTTTCACCAGGTTTGGTATATTTATCGCGTTAATATGTCCTGGGGTGTATTTAAATGTTTCAAATTGAAAAACGCATTGAAATAGGAAATGAATACTAGGTACTTTACAACAATGTGCAATTGCAAAACATTCTATGTCAAACAGAAGGAACCAGTACTGAGTCTATGAAAGATTAACTTTGGTGCAAAGAGTATGATCCAATAGGATAGCATAGTTTATCGGCCTTAATCCCCCCGTGTGGTTTCATTTAGCACTTGGCTAAGTAAATATCAATAATTGCTTAAATTAAAATAATAATTGTCATTGCTGAATGGATTTCTTTTACTCGTAAGATTGGCATACACACCTTTTTCAGTCAATCTCCTTTGATTTAAGCTTGTGTCAGAATAAGGCTGGTAGGATTTATTTACCTGAAACATTGACGCAACATGACCTTGCTATGCGTATTTTCTTAGATTTTACCGTGTGCTGGATTAAGCTCAGGAAATAGTATAGCTATTCTAAAAAATTGGTAATGAACCAATTTAATTTAGTAATAACTGAGAAGAAGATCTAACCGTAATTTCTAAACGGGCAAAACATTGACGTGACATAAATATTTGATCGCTATAATTTATCTCGTTGAGTTTTAGTGAAGGCAGCAATATGTTGATTTGTTTCCAGACAATTCACAGATTAAATTAAGTTTTTCTTACAAATCTTTAGCTCCAATATCATTAGAACTTGGCGAAAGATAAACAACATATATCTCCAAGTAACAAATTTAAAGAGGTTAAGATGTATAAGTGGATACAAAAATTCTCAAAGTGACCAAAAATATTCCCCCCCTCGCCATTCGTAATTCATTTGATCAGATTTGGATTGGGTCAATAACTTTTCATTAACTCTTTCGAATTTGGCATGATTATAAAATCTTTTTTCTTTTCTGTGCGGTGTCCCTGCGAGATGTGTGGCATTCCTTTGCCAAGAAACCCGGCCACCGCCTTACCATCCATTCACACAAGTTAGTCAAATAACTAGCTCGTTGCCTTCCCATAAGCTCCCTTGCCCTCAATATACCCTGTAAGGGTTATGTTTGCAAAGTCCTCCATCATTAGGCGCCCAATGAATTTCAAAACTCTTTTTTGATTATGAGTATAAATGTTCTTTTTGTTACTATTTTGTTTAAGATGCCTTCGTTGATTATTTGCCCCGTCCATTAAATTCTCAGTATCCTTCTGTAAAACCAACTTTCTGTTGCTTTTATATTTCTCCTCATCCGTGGGGAGATTGTTTAGCATTGACGGAACTCAACCATACACTGTCCGGGTTCCTCACTGCCCGAAGGCAGAGAGTTCGACCAGCACAGCTGGAAAAGATTCCAGCTACACTGGTCCTGACGGTATCTAGCAACTGCCCCACGCAGTCACATGTGGCACAAGGCCGAATTTAATGTGGGGTTCCCGAGCCCGTAACCTCGGCCAAAAAAAATCCCCGTAGACCCCGCATAAACGTAATCGGACCTGTCTACCTCCCCGGACGAGACTCTGAGCTTCGGCATTGCCTCGTCCGGGTTTCTCTCTGCCCGAAGGCAGAGAGTTCGACCAGCCATGTTTTATTTCTACATGATTCAGATCAGACCAATAATGGAGTATTGATGGAACATCTGGGTCGGAGCTAGACAATCCTCACTCTCCCGCATCGACCGAGTTAAAAAAAACAACAAAAACACGCTTGGGCAGCCTTGTGGGCGATTGTTTCCCACCCTTCAACCCTTATCCAACAACGGTGACAGCCACTCGCTGCTTTACCGCTATATGCCTTCCTTGGTTATACCAATCAATATTTTAAAGCCAGAAACGGTCATGCTACACACTAAGTCGATTCGTCCCTATTCTATTCATATTCCATTTGTAAGGAGTAAGTTCTGTTATACATGTTCACCGTAGTCTGAATGTAGAATCCAACGTAAGTAATTTGTTCAATGAAACAACACCAATGTCTAGTAGCAGCTGTTCAATAATTCGTATTGTCTTCCATATCAGAGGTTGGCAGTGAATATTCCGAGAAAACAAAATGGCCGCCTGTATACACGTCGGATTGAATATTTCAAGTCTTCTGATTGGTTAACTTCTATTGGTGAACTATAACATGAGTCAGCTCATTTTGGTTGGCTCACTAGTATATAGCGCATCCAAAAAACTGTAACAAGTTCAACTCACACAGCTTAATTCCCAGAAATGTTACAATATGGAACGGACTCCTGAGCCGATACTTCCCTTGTCATTACAATCGGAACCACTTGAAAACGAGCGTAAACCACTATCTATCCTACATAACATCATAATATTCAAATTTTGCCTCATTGCCTATACAATATCTCTTGTATTAGATGAACTATAAGAAAGAAAACATGATACTTGAATCTTCCTTTCTTAACATTTTATTCCATCTAATATTTCGTCAGTTACTCTATGTCAGTCTGTAATGCAACCCCTATCGCCACGGGACCGATACGTGTGCCTTACATTCTGCCTACGATGTGTGAGAGACTGTCCTATACATCTCTGGTGATATTTATATATCCATATATTTTAAGACATCTTTATGTTTATACGTTCTTTTTATAGATACAAATATTTAAGTAAATGCTCTGTTTATAATAAACAGTATTAACAACATTTACCGGCCTGAATTTATAAACATAAAACATGACTTAAAATAATTGTCTGACTTTGTCCATTTCATATTGTGTGACGTCATTCGTTTACATTTGGATACGCATCGAGCAGATATGAACGTATGAGAAAAAATCATGGAGAATTGTAGTTTAAAAACAGTAAAATCGACCTTGCTAACAGAAACGCTCCTCTGTGGCTCAATCGGTAAAAACACGTCAGGCTATATGACGGTTCCGTATAGAATAAAGGTTCGATTCCTGTCGGAGGACGCATATTTTCTATGAAAATTTCTCGGACATTCAGGTAAATGTTGTTAATACTGTTTATTATAAACAGAGCATTTACTTAAATATTTGTATCTATACGCTGCTTTACCGCTATATGCATTCCTTGGTTATACCAATCAATATTTTAAAGCCAGAAACGGTCATGCTACACACTAAGTCGATTCGTCCCTATTCTATTCATATTCCATTTGTAAGGAGTAAGTTCTGTTATACATGTTCACCGTAGTCTGAATGTAGAATCCAACGTAAGTAATTTGTTCAATGAAACAACACCAATGTCTAGTAGCAGCTGTTCAATAATTCGTATTGACTTCCATATCAGAGGTTGGCAGTGAATATTCCGAGAAAACAAAATGGCCGCCTAAAGAACGTATAAACATAAAAAAAACGTCTTAAAATAATTTGTCCATTTCATAATGTGTTATATGCATATATCCAACATTCTTGTTCTCGTTTTCTCGTTTGCAATACCAGATTCGAGTGTAAGGTTACGTACTCCTACATTTGGTAGCAGGACATTCACTTCAGGTCAATTCCCTGATGCATTTAACTTTCTTTGACTCTCTTATGTGAAATTTGTGTGGAATATTTAGTTCAGCATAATTCCACTGGATGGAATTTTAGTTAGTTCATGAGTAAAGCCAAAGTTGCACTTTACTGCCAATATCATAGGTTTGAATTATGAACTAAGGACTTGAAATATTTTGGAAGTTTCGAAAACTGATGTATTAAAATCATTCTTCAGGTTCCTATTAGTAACCAAGGAAATTGTGGTGACCATGGTTTTAACCATCGCTGAGTCATACGATGCCGGATAACAGATTACTTGTTTCACAGTTTATAAAGCCGTTTTAAGTTATTTAAAGCTAAAACACTTTTTGAATTGTACGAATAAATTTTATATCTGGGAATAAATGCCTTCATATCTTTCCTGGGCGTATTTGCGTGTAAGTGAATGTAACGAACTTGACAACAATTCGAACTTGGCTCTCCGATTTTTCATTCTGAGCCGCTATCCATTGCACCACCTGCACATCCACGGTGCCAGATAAATGTTGAATTATAGAAGATAACAATAAAAAATATCCGGTTCCTCTTGAACTAACTAACACCAAATCGGAGCATTGGCTAACAAGCTTGATCTGCGGGTTATTACGACTGTTATTCAGGTGTAAGAAATGAGAATTTCAGGGAAAAAATATGTTATATACTTAACATTGTAATGCTACTCCCTGACCGAGATCCGACAGATTAATGATGAAAAAACTGACTTGACACATTCGTCTTCTTCTATTATGTGTCGTATTTCTTCAAGACATAGGCGTTCATGATCATCCACGTCTTCCTGTACCTTGTATCTCTTAATAAGTTTTGTCTCTTTATTACTTCTCCCAAACCTTGTTCTACAATCCATTTCCTCAAGCTCATCAAGTATGTTACGCACTGCTTTCCTCTGTTTCTCTTTCCCGCGATCTGTCTTGTGAGTATCTGGTTTTCCAAGCCTTCCTTCCACATTACGTGTCCCAGAAATTTCAACTGCCTCTCCCTGATCTTAAATATAAGTCTCCTTTTTGTTTCCATTTTTTCCAAAACATCGTTGTTGCTCACGTTTTCGTTCATGACATCCTCAGCATCTTTCTGTGGGAGGACATTTCTGTTGCTTCAAGTCTTTTCTTCATCTTTGACGAGATTGTTCAGCAAACGAGTTACATTCCATCACTGAGCAGCCCCTGGCATTTTCTCCAGTCAGTATTGCCGGTTTCACTCTCAATTCTACTTCTTGCCTTGAACATCTATTGAGACTTCAGTTCAGCCCAGACCACAAGTGGAACTCATATACGCGATCCATCACTCAAGTTGCTGGGAAAATGGTCAGTAACTTCTCTCATGTTCTGTCTTTGCAATAGTTAGATCGGACCAAAAAGGGAGTATTGTTGCCATATCTAAACTGGAGCAGCCTAATCCTCAATTTCCAGTTCAAAAGCGTTCGAATATTTTCAACTCTGAAGCCCATTTTCCAAAAGGCCTCTTGTTATTCAAACCCTATCTCCATAGATTATTAGTTCAGATACGCTACATTCATTAGTTCCACTACTTCAGACACATAGCTCTAGATCCCGCGATGACGCATAAACAGGTTCGAGTTCTCTTCATTCCATTCCGATAAAAGGTTCCACACAGCCTCTTCACGAGAACAGCTAGTTGGGGTCAACTGTCAGATCAAATATTTCTGATAGAGATTAAATTTGAATCAGACCTCTATTATTTTCTGACACAAATCATGCTACAATGTAAAATAATTTATCAAATGATTTGCTTTATTAGGGTTTATCAATCTTTTACGGGTTATTTAAAGCGAGGAAATATTTTTACATTGTAAGAATGTTTTTGAGATAATAATGATTTAGCGATAAAACTTCTGCTAATTAAACCATAGCTGATGTGTAAGAAGTGGATTCATAAATTCGCCAAGGATATTTATAAGTGAATATAACGAACTCGACTGGAATTCGAACTCGGCTATCTAGCATCTAATTCTTAGCAGTTATCTAATACGCAACGCGCACATCCAAGATTACATCACATGGTATTTCCAAGCAGGTACTTATCTAGGTACTGACCAGGCTCGCCGTTTCTTAAATCTGTGATATGACTCTAAGCCAGAATGTAAAATGATTCATGAGTATTGATCTGTATATATGACATATGTATGTCATTCTCTTCTTTTCATTAGCTCGTTTAAAAATGAATGCCGTTTTAGCGATAAGATAACTTTTGTGGGTTGCTATAAATAAATGACTCTATGAAATTTTAGGATGGATCTTGCATTTATTTGTCTTTTTAAAACAGTTACTAAACATTATTGGTCATCAAAATAAAGACATGCGTGACATACCATTCTTTTCCGATGTATGGTGGCCGTTAATAATTAACTATAACTCAAGGGTGCACTTTGAAAGAGAGATTTATTCTCCCAAACATTTCCCCATTATGGGCATTATTATATCCTTGATACAATACTGTACTTTACGGACACAACAGAATGTCTGAAAAGAAAAGGAATGAAAAACATGCTTCATTCTCAGAGAGACGTTTATACTACAAAGACATAAACAAAACTATATATTTATATATAAATATATTCACGTGTCCCAGGCAGAATCTAGCCAAGCAAACTATGGAGGACACGAAGTGACACAATTCAATGTCTGACTAGTCAGCTAACCTGATGAATATTAATGAACGTTCCTAAGATTAATGATTTTGAAAACCCATTAACATTCTTGCTCTTGTATATAAATACAAGTTACAAAATAAAATCCTTGCATTTGCCTTGACAAAGTCTCTCAAAGGACGAAACGCGTCGGTTAGATGAGTGTTAAGATAAAAACAGTATTTAATTACAGTCGCAAATAAATACGTAAGAACAACAAAAATTAAAAGTCAACCAAACATAATTAACCATTTCAGTTAATACATTGTTAGTAGCACAGCTCGGCTTAACATCTGGTAAATCCTAAATCAAAAGCACAAATCATCGACTCACAGTAGTTCACACTAATTCGACTTGATAGTTTCACTCAATAGTCACTACAGTCAGTAGCATGACACCGCTATTTCTACACCTGGCGGAAAAGATATATTCATAAGTTCAGAGTGTCACGTTGAACCCTCGCTGTCGGTAGTTACTTATTTTCATCTTTTATGACGATTGTTGAATGTATTTTTTTTAAAGCTTATCACCCCAAGCAAGACTGGAAGCTATTATCACGCAAGGGGTTACAGAAGGTTTGGAGGAAAAGCAGATAGGAGTGGTAAAGGTGAGGATGTGGAGAAAGATAGTGGATCGATCAAGGCAAGGGGGTTACAGAAGATTGAGCGAGAGCAGATAGGAATGAAAGGTGAAAGGATGTGGAGAAGGGAAGTGGATAAATCAAGGCAACTGGAGATGTCGATTGACGTTACACTTAAATAGTTGGAGCTTGTATTTGTCAGGGAAACAGGAATAAGGAAGGGAGTTCCACAGGCGAGATGTGCGAGACATGAAGCTATTGGAGTAGAAGAGACGTCTATATCTAACAGTTTCAACGGTGAAGGGGTGGGAACGGGATGCCAGCCTCGTGGGACGTTTAAATTCATGAGGCCTAGGAACCAGCGAAAGCAGCAGCTCTGATCAATTACCGTGAAAGTATTTGTAAAAAAGACAGAGCGAGGCAACGTCGCGTCTGTGAGAGAGCGACTGCAGACGAGATGACAGATCAGGACCAATTACATTGCATATCCGTCTCTGGATCTTATCAAGAACCCTGAGGCAAACAGCAGGGGCTCCAGACCATATATGGCAGCAATACTTCATGCAAGGGCGAATGGTCGATTTATAGATTTGGAGGATCGATTCCGGGGAGAAAAATTTCCTGGCTCGGCACAGGGAGCCAACTTTATTACAAAATTGTAAATTAGAAGAAAAGGGTTGTTTCCCTCCAACTATTGTAAATTAATGCGAATTGTTTTGTATTTTTGTGAAAAGTCAGTTGAACTGCCATGCTATAATTTATTTCCTATAGAGCAGTGAATGTTGGGCAATTTCCTCACAAATATAGCCTTAAAATATTGACTGGTGGAACCATAAGATACATTTCACCCGTAAATCCAGCGGTAGAGCAGTGAGGGGCTGGTAACCTAGAGTCTGTTGGATAGGGGTTGAAGGGTGGACCACAAGATCACTCAAAAGCTTTTGAATACCTTCAATGTTGCAAAGTGAAGATTTTGTAGCTTCGACCCAGATATGGCAACAATACTCCATTATTGGTCTGATCTGACACTTGTAGAGGTAACAGGCTGAGTCCGGTACTTTCCGGAGTAGTATAGGTAGCCGACCATATTTACAAGGTCTTTAGTGATGGATTGTATATAGGAATTCCAATTCAAGACCTTCATGAACTGTCGTGCTATAACTAATTTCCTATATAGCTGTGAATGATGGACAATTTCCTCACAGGTAAAGAAGAAACAAGAAGCGACATGTAACGCTGATGAGAATATCATAGATATGTGTGTAACTCTACGAACTACAAAAAGGAGACAACTAACATCTCTCGGACACAAAATGAGGAAAGAGAGATTGGAGAATTTAACACTCACGGGACCTACTGAACACAAGAGAAGCAGGTTAAGACAGTGAGTACCTTAACGAGTCAGAGTGAATGGATGACATAATAAAGCCAAAGATGGATTGCAAAGAGTTGAAGGAACAAAAAAGAGAGGAAGCTGTGGAGAGACATGCTCGTAACTTTCCTTAAAACGAAGCATTATGATCATCATGTGACATTATATTCTTCTTTATAAACCATTTCATCGTGGTACATAGATATTTTATAAATGTATAGACTGTTTATATTCTTCTGTATGCTTTGTTTCTTTAGGTTGTGGGCAATCAAGCTCTCCACAACGTCCCATCAATTGTAGCTCTTTGCAATGTTTGTCTTTGTATTAGCCTGTTCAACCCCTGTTCTACCATCCAATTACACAATCATGTCAGGTTGTGTTCTACCACTCATGGCTTCAGTATGTCTTGTAAGTGTTACATTCTCCAAGCAGTCTTTCCTCATTATGTGTCCCAGAAATCAGAAACACGAGGCTCGTTTTAACAACGAAAAGACTAAGAGATAAGACTGACCGGGAAAAGTGTCTCTGTCCAAGGAATATCTGGAGCCATTTGGATTATATTGAAACGATTGCATACTTGAGGCTGAAATGACATGTCACATAGAGCATTGGATATTCTGAAGTTCTGAAATTGATGTTGTTTGACATTCAACGTTCACTAGTAAAAACAAAAATGTCAGAATAAGATTCGAACAGCCGAGTTATAGTGAATTAACTAATCATGAAAAAAAATCTGCGAAACAGCTCTCAGGCAAATCAAAGGCGACTGATTAGGTGAACTGTCTATTTTCTCAAAATGACACTGATGACTCGTTACGTTCAATCCAGTCATTTAACACGGGCAGCACAATCATTAAATTAGCAAGATATGATCATAAATTAAGTATGGCGCAGGCTGGTGACAGTGATTTAATTGCAGCCAATGCAAAATATAATATGAAATGCCACTCAAAGTACAAGGCGTGAAATGAGTCTTGCGTTTGCACAAGTGTTACATACTGCTCCAGTAAGTCAAACGTATCTTTTACTTTAATATGCCGATATAAAACAGAATTCTACAATACCAGCAATTTTATATTACATATCCGTGTTCCTTCAGAATGTGGGCGATCATAGCTCACCACAACTTTCCCCCCTTGTAGCGCTAAGCAATGTTTATCCATTTACAAATCATTTGTCTGACATCCATTTACACAAGAAGAATGGACGGTCTCTCAGGACTGCCCCGTGCCTTCAACGAGTTTTGGGCCCTAAACGCAACCCAGACGTCAAGTTTAACTCGTACATACGACCCATCACTAAAGATGCTGGAAAAGTGGTTTGAATTCTGTATAGCTCCAGTAAGTACCTGTTGTGTCCTTGTTAGGGCCAGAAATAAAGACACAAGAGAGGAATTAAGCTAAACAAATATATTAAGAGAAACAGTAATACAAACGTATACAAACGAGAGTGTTACAGCAAGAATGTTCGATCCGACTGTCAGAGCTGACTGCTGGAAGCTTCCCTCTCCAAAAGGCAGTACCTGCTCCTATTTATAGCTGGGATAGTCCATGCGTGCGTGGGTAAATTACCATAACAGTACCTGACTCCTCCTTACATCCTCAGGACTGTCCCCGTGCCTTCAAAGAGTTCTGGGCCCTAAACCCAACTCAGACGTCAAGTTTAACTCGTACATATGGGCCATCACTAAAGATGCTGGAAAAATGGTTGGGAGTCTATATCGCTCCAGTAAGTATCTGAGTTCTCCTGATATCCTCTACTTTTATAAGAACCATACAAGGCCGAAAATGGGGTACTGATGCCATATGTGGACAGGAGCTGCCCAGTCCTCACTTCCCAGTCTTGATAGAGTCTAAAGGCGTCTCCGCCTCTTTGTGGGTTATACCATACAACCCTTTTCTCACAGACGAAACAATGCAAGCCTCCCTCTTCTCTCTTCCTATTTCCATGGAAAGTGCTCAGACGAACTACATTCCTTAATTCAATTAGTTCTACCCTTCACGGCTAAGATCTGCAATGTTACGCACGTTGTAGCGAACCACCATCATTTCATTCGTATTCCATTGGTCAGAAGTAAGTTCCACTCGAGCCGCTTCTTCTAGTGAACCAATGTTCTGTGGGAGCGACTCCCAAGAGGATGTTTTCCCGATCACTACAATGTTAACCTGCTCAAGTCTAGGGTTAATCGTTATCCACCACACATATCCGCTTAAACTGTGCCTCTTACTCTCTGTCACCCTCTCCCTCGGGTAGACAGAGCCAAATTCTCTACACTATTATGTGTGCCAGAAATTCCAAATCTCTGTCTGATTCTATAAATCAGTTTATTTTTTGTCTCCATTTTCTTGGTTGTTCACATGTTTTGTTAATAGTATTCTCAGCATCCTTCTGTAGAAACACAGCTCTGTTGCTTCAAGTCTCCTCTTCCTCTGTGAAGAAATAGTTCAACGTTCACTGCGATATAGGACGATTGATATTACATAGCATTTGAAGACTTTTTTGTTTCTAACTAAATTTTTTCTGTTTCTTAGTATTTTGTTTAGCTTTTGGAAGACATCTTTCATTATTCTACTATGCTTTTGCATTTCAGTAACTACTTTCCAGTCTCCTGTTAGTGCATGAAAAATGTTTTAAAATAATTGCCTTTGTCGAATAATTCACCTATTTGTTTCAGTGTAAATGTTAGAAATCACTCGCCCAATTAGGCCAGTGTTGTAATCTGTAGAGAATAAAACGTTTTTGTTTATAATCATTTCGCCCCCAATTAAGACGGTAATGCCAAGAGTGCGCAGGGGGTTTACAGGGAGTGAAAATGAGAGAGAAAAACTGAGAAGAGGGGGGATTGTGGAAAGGAAAAAGATGAAAGGGATTACAGAAAACAGAAAATGGCGATTGATGTTGCAATTAAATTTTTGAAGCTTGTAGTTATCAGTGAAGCAAATAAACGAAAGGGAGTTCCACAGGCGGGAAGTATGAGAAAAGAAACTGTTGGCGTAGAAGTGGCGGCTGTACGTAGCGAATTCAGCAGTAAAAGGGTGGGACCAAATGTAGGATGTGCAGAGAATGTTCGAAGAGGAACGATTCCATACTACAGAAGTTGGTACAAGTACCATGAATGTTGGTGATTTTTGTCGCGCCGGTTTGGTTTTATTTCATTGGTTGGTATATAACAGTAAATATGGCATTAACTTTTAGATGAGATATCGTTTAATAACGGCAAAAAGAAATGGAAAGGCATTCTTAATTGTCTCTGATATATTTTACTCCAAAATGCCTTGATCTCTATAAATGAATTGTAATGATCACAAGTGGGTGTTCCTGAGAATTTGATCTCCGATGAATGTTACTTTGTATTTGATTCTCAGTCGCTGCTTCTGTGAATGTTATCTTTATTGATTGTGAATTTGATTTTCAGTAGTTGATCCCGATAATTTGATCTTTGATTATTTTTTTCTAAATTTGATCTTCATTGACTGTTCATGGATATTTGATCCTGGGTGGCTGCTCCAGTCCTAGTAACAAGATATTTTTTTAAAATACGAATAATTTTTCAGGTGTGTGTGTGGAGCGATAGTTAAGAATATCGTTTAGCCAACTATTACTACAGCAGTCATTTTGATCCCCTTTCGGTGTCCCTATACATGTCCTTGTGCCAGACACTATTATTTTGTCCCTCTCACACTATATACTTGGGGGTCCAATCTATCAGCATCTCGAACTCTAGTTATTGTTTTCCATTGGCAACACACTTCTGGCTCGAGGACAAGATCGTTTCTTCCTATTGAAAGCATAGTTCTGCTGCCAAGTAAACAACTTACATCAAACGTAAAGACGGCCGAGCTGTTAATAGATATTTGCTACAATAAAATTGGTCTACGACGTGGCTAGAAACCAGTTACCAAAACGACGAACACTGAGGTCAATTCAATATATATATATATATATATATATATATATATATATATATATATATATATATATATATATATATATATATATACATATTGAATATATATATATATATATATATATATATATATGCATGTTTCATTAAAAACGACAGACAAGGTACTACGATTGAGCTTTTTATTTAATTTTTCTTGAGTTCGAACAAGAGCTTTCTTTATAGGACAAAGGGTGTGTAAGAACTGTCCAAATGTTTTATGTTTCCGAACGCTTTCGGCTATACCTTTAGCCATTATCAAGGATGATTCGATTTTCAGCTTAATTGAGTGTGTGTATTATGTGTATGTCTTAGTGTGTAGTATGGGTGTTTTTTCATTTCCGAATACGGTTAGCATATTGTGGCTTTGTTCGTAGTTAATATTGTTAAGAGTTGGCTTTTTCTTTTTTATTATTAAAGCCTCCATTATTTTTAATCTTTTTTTGCAGATGGATGCAGTTAATATATTTGTGTTTTCTACTAGTATGTTTCTAATGGAAACTGGTAAATTTGTGTGCGTGTTTAAATGCGTTCTAATGGAGCTGTGATCAGATAGGTGTAACGTAAGATGTCTGGACAAGCATGTAGTTGTGTAACCGATGTAATTATTCATGAGCCCGGTTTGATCAAGAACACAGGGGCATTTGAACTCATAGTTAATGTTCGTTCTTTGTAATTTTGACTTAGCTGTGTGTTGTTATTTTTGAGGATAAGGTTAACTGTCTTAAATTTTTTTATAGTAGATAATTAATTTGATTTTTTTATTCGGGTCAATTGGGGTAGTGTATTTCTTCATAATGTGTCTTAGTGAGGATTCATCTTGATTGTAATTCTTATGCATTTGGTTTTTGTAATAAATGTGTATGTGATTTTTGACTGTGTGTTCACTATCGTTATTACTTACTTTAGGGGGAAATAGTCGAATTTGGTGGTCTATAAGGTGGTTAGGGAAGCCGTTGTAGATCAGTGTTTGTTTAACGTTAAGTTCTTTGAGGAAGATTAGTCGAGAGGATGAATTCTGGTGTGATCTTTTTAGAAAGTTTTTTTATTACGGCTATTTTGTACCTAAGTGGACATTCGCTTTTATAGTTAAGGTGGCAGGAGTTTTTGCTGGTGTTTCTTCTTGTATAATGATGTAATGAAAGTGTTATTGCTGTTATTCAACAAGGACATCTGAGAATGGAAGTTTGTTTTTTTGGCTGAGTTCATAAGTAAAGTTAAGAACGGAGTTTTTATCAAATGTGTGTTCTTAAGTGTGTCTATTTCTTTAACGTTGTTTGCTAAAATAAAAATATCATCTACGTAGCGAACATATATTTTCGGTTTACGTGGGACATATAATAGTTGGCAAAGCATAGGCCGAGTGGATTTCCCATACTAACGCCATTACTTTGGGTGTAGATATTGCCATTATGGTCATAAAATGAAACTTTAGTTGTGCATGCGTGTAGTAATATTTTTAGTCTGGATGGTTTTATGGATGGCGGAGGGATAGAATTATTAGTATATATAGAATTGAGGATAATAGTTTGGCCGATGGGGACATTTGTAAATAAGTTTTCGACGTCAAGTGATGCTATTATACCTTGGTTTGTTTTTTGGTAAATTTTAAAATTTGCAAGAATTCGTGGGTGGATATGATGCTGTAATTGGTGGGTAGGTATGGAGTGATGATGTCGTTCAAGAATTTTGATAGCTCGCAGATAGGTGTTGGGATCTGGGAAATAATTGGACGTAGCGGGTATCCTGGTTTATGGGTTTTTATATTTCCATATAAATATCCCGGTTGGTAATCTCCGACTATTTTTTGAATTTTCAGGGAACCGACTTTCGCATTGTGAGCTGTTATTAGTTTGTTAACGGACCTTTTTAAACTCTCAGTGGGATTTCTTTTCAGTTTCGTGAATTTAGTTCGATCGTCGACGATATTTTTTAATTTTTGGTGGTAATCGGCTTTATCCAGAATAACGTATGTGTTAGCTTTAGGGGTTGTTTTTTAATTCTTTCGCGGCCTTTTTTAGTTTTGGTGTTAAGATACTATTGTGGTTGTTGCCAGGGGATCAGTTCTTCAAGCCTTCGGCTTTGAGTGGGTCTCTCAGGTTGGGGTGAACTGCTATGTCTCCATGCGTAGACAGTTGGGATAGTGACTGGTGTAGAATTTCAATTTCAGTTGTCTTAGTGATGAGGTCAAATTTAGGTGTGACAGTTTGGCCCTAAATTTAAAAATTCTTTTTGGTCATCTGTTAATTTATGGTTGGATAAATTTATATATTTGTCTTCACTGTTGGGTAGTAAAATGTTTCCTTGGTATA